>WEKY01025035.1:21547-108264 GCA_013390045.1 Picathartes gymnocephalus | reverse complement strand
CGCGGCGTGGCGGGGCCGCTGCCCCTCAGCCGCCTGGCTGGGCCGCTGCTCCGCAGGCTCAGCGAGCTACTGGATCGCGCGGCGCCCGGCAAGGGCTGGCGGGAGCTGGCGCAGCGAGCGGGGAGCCGCGGCACGGTGCGGCTGAGGTGAGCGGGGGGAGCGGCGGGGCGCGGGAAGCGGTGGCACCGCGCGGGCCAGCGGTGGGTATTTCTCTCTCTAATCCCGTAAAACACTAAAAGTCCACTTGATAAGTGACGGTATCACCACATCCTGAAGGTATCTCGCACCCAGGTTTGCGTAGCACTTAGATTTAATGAAAGAAACGTTGATGAATCTTTTTAGTGGGAATACGTAACCTTGTATTCCCTTTAGGTAGCTCTCATTATTTCCTTATTTGTGTTGATTGTATCCGCTGTGATTGAAAGTGCACGAAGACAACTTCAACCAAAGTTGAAATTCTGAAGTTCAGACGCAGTTAACTACGCTGCACAGTCGGTGTGTTAGGCTGGGCTCCAGCAGTCACTCGTTTACAACAACTTTAAAATCAGTCTTCCTGTACTTTGAAGGTAAGAGTCTGACTCACTCTCTACGGCTTCTGAATTAGGCTCATGGAAATGAAAGGTGCTGTGCTACTTCCTCTGCTGAGACTTTAATCAGAAGGTTTCTTAATATATTTGCTGAGAGTTGTGAGGTATACACATCCAAATCACTAATTCCAGTTTCTGTCTGTGAAGGTGTCACTGAATAACCTCTGAACTCCTGAAATTTGAAGGAAATGCTGTAAATATGTCCAAATCAGCTAGGAATTTCCTATCTCTATTTTTAACAATCTTATTTATCTACAAGTGATTGTTAACCCAGGTCCTTTCCCAGAAAAAAGTATTAAGAAGGTCTATGCCATGTCTTTCTCATATTATTCCATAGCCCTCTGGATTTGGAGCAGTGTTCCCTCCAGGTGTTGGAGCCAGAAGGCAGTCCCAGCTGGAGTCTCCTGAAGCTGCTGGGGGATCGAGGCTGCACTGTGGTGGAGCTGGCAGAGTCCTTGCAGGCCCTGGAGCACACAGAGGCGCTCCGGTGTCTCAGCCATTCAGGTCAGTTCTGGGCTGTGCTTTTACTGCAGCCCTGGATTTTAGACTGGAAACATTCAAGCAACTCATTTTCTACAGTAACTAAAAACCAAGGTAATTGCCTCATCTGATTCTGAGGTTAAAAGTAAGCCAAGGCTTCATGCAGCATTGTTGCAGACTTGGACTTGGCTGCATAGGTGTGCTGGGTGTTGTCATTCCATCTGCTGACTGGGGTTTGTTGTCAGCCTGTGCCTCTGGGAGATGCTTATGGACCTGAGATGGACAGACAGGTACTGCTGCCAGCACTTGGGTCTGGAGGTGTCAGTAACTTATCCCAAGTGAAGGGGAAGGGTCCAGTTAAGGCAGTTCTGGCCTAGTCTTAGTTTGAACAGCTCAAAGAAATTGTTGGGAGTGAGCAAACGCTTAAAATTGGGAATATCTTTCCAAAAAGGGATCTGTGATACCATGAGACGTATTATTTCCTTTAAAATTAAAATATCTGAATGATCTACTTTAAATCTTTTATGAGCTCCATCATGAACTCAACAGTTCCACTTCCATTTGAACATGTATTTTGTGTAGTCTTAAAGTAATATAACTAATTGGAACTGTGCATATACACAGTACAAACAAATTATTTTCAAGTATGTTTAATGACAGAAATGTTCTTTGCTCCAAGGGCAATTTGAATGCAAATAAAAATTATGGACTTGTATTTCTTCATAACTTTCCTGTGTGTAAATTCTGTCTTACAGGTATAAATATTGTTGTACAGCCAGACTCTCAAGCAGTGCTCTCTGGTCAGGTTGTCAAGTTGTGCTGCTGGGCAGCAGGACACCCATTTGTGCACTACCAGTGGTTCAAGCAGGAAAAAGAGGTAAGAGTTCATAGAGAATGCAGGGTTTTAAAGTAGTGAAAATAACACATAAATGATTTTGGATCATCGTTTTTTTAAGACTCTTATTCACAATGAGAGAAGATTGCTGTGTATACTCACAAAACCAAAAGTTTAAGAAATGTTGGATGATGATCCTATGAACATGCTAAAACAAAACGGTGATTCCTTATATTCACACCACTTCATTCCTGGGGGCTGTGAATGTGGAATGGGGCAGAAAGGAAGCTGTAGGTTCAGTTGTCTCTCAGCCTACCAGTAAGTTTTGAGTAAGTGAAGGAGTTGAGGATGGTGTTACGGACTTGGAAATAAATTATAATGTTTGATCCTCGTTTAGATTAAACCAATCAAAATGGAAGTATTTTTGGTTTACCTTGTGATGCAGGTTCCCCAGGGTAATTCTCCAGAACTGGTTTTGAGTCCAGTGAGTGTAAGGGATTCTGGCTTTTACATCTGCCGAGTGAACAGTGAATCTTCTTTCATGTTCAGCCGGTGGGCACGCCTTGAAGTTTGTGAGCTTCAGGGTACGGCTCATGGTGAGTGGCAAAAAAGCCTTCTGAAAATGCCTTCCTGCTTCCTCAAGGCACTTGGGTCCCTGTTGCTGTGTTTAGGTTGTCTCACACTTCCTTTCTTTTACTTCCTGTTCATTTTTTTAAGGGAGCTTAATAGGCTTGCCTGAAAACAAGTTGTGCATTTGTATTCAGCCTCAGTCACAAAACCTGACAGTGGGGGATGCTTTGGTACTAGAATGTGGAGCTGTTGGAAACCCAATTCCTCATTACCAATGGTTCAGAAATGGATTTCCTTTGGCAGATGGGAGCAAAAATGTCTACACAGTAAGTTACTGCAATGGGCCACACTTGGGGGCTAATGTGTAACCACCTTGAGCTTACCACAGAAAGTTCCCTTGAAGAAAATAATTTCTCCAGAACCTTCATAACTTCTGACAAAGTGCTCAGTTGAAGTGCTGCTTTTAGGTTTTTTGACTCTTGCTTGCCTGTGGGCTTAGATGCAAGGCTTAAATACCTGATGCAGGTATTTTTTGGAGGTCTGTTGGGATGATTATGATGATGCTTGCATAGGTAACTTCCGTGGATGTGGAACATCAAGGAACATATTGGTGTCATGTATTCAATGACCACGAGGATGAAGACAGCAGGAAGGTAGAAGTCATTATAGGTAAGGAGTTTTTTTTATTTTATACAGGTCAGCTCCTTTGTCCATTTCTTCCACATCATTAAAATTTATTTTTGAAGCTTTCAATATTAAGCCAAGCACATGCCTTCTATATCTTCAGTTTATCCATTTGTTAAAACACCTGTGTTTGCTTCCAGCAAATGGAATTTTAGGGCTTTGGGTTTTTGTGGTAACCAGCTCAGAAGTGCTATCCCTTTTTTGCCCTGCCAGCATATATGTGGCTTGTTAGCAGATTGCAAGCTGATTTATGCTTTTTGACAACTAAAAACCACTTTAGCTCTTGCTGGGGACATGAACTCTCTTATATGGAGGGGTGAGATTGTTCATTTCAAGTAGAATGAATGAATAGAGCATGTTTCAGTGCATGTTTATTTGCAGTAAACTGAAGAGGAGCAGATGTGTTTGTATAGCTTCCAGATCTATCTGACAGTACTGTTGTGTAATTTCCTAAGCTAGGAAACACCCTAGTTTAGTACTCTTGAATTTCAGGAATAATTTCTGTACGGTGTTACGGCCAATGCAGATTTACACTGCTGTGAAGTGAGCCAGATTGCAGAGCAGCTTGACAGTGCCCTTTGTCTTCTACCTTGTGTGCTAACTCTCATAACTGAGAGCTCTTGTCTTCCATTTTTTTCCCCTCCTTAAAACACAAGGAAGGAAAGCTATGGCAGTGGAGTGCACAGAAGGTAAAGTAAACCTCTAGTTGTGAATCAATTTTAAAAATCGGTGATGGGGATAATAGGTTGTTAAGTGAGTTGCTGAAAAGCTTGGGTTGATGGATGATGCAACAGTCCTGCATGTTTATCTCTTTTTTGCCTGGACACCATGATCTAGAGCACACAGGAGAAAAACCAGGCTACTTTCTTCTTTTGTGGTATTCAAATGAATGTAAAGATCTGGAGATTTCTTTGGTGGGGCTCAGGAGGCAACATCCTAGCAAGAAAATCTGGAGATGTTAGGAACCTGGGTGATCTTAGCGAGCTTGCTAGAGCTAGTTCCGATGTCATCTCCGTGTTTCTAGCAACTTCCTTAGGATGATTTCTGTTCTCCTTTGCATGCAACAGGGAGGAAGAAGTGTATTGTCACCTTTAATGTTGGTACTATCCCTTGCCTGCTGAGCATCTCAGCGTCTGCAATATTCATAGCACAGGGGATTGTGTACAACAGTGTGAGGCTGCTCCGAGAGACCACTGGTGCTTCAGAGATGTTAGTTTTCTTTTCCCTGCTTTCCAGTGTTCTCAGAATAAAGAGGTGAAACCCCTGGTAGCTTAGAATATTTGAAAATTGTGTCTGAAGTCTTTCTGAATACACATGGCTTCCCCAAATCAGATTTTTTGCTCAGGATGTTGCTTTTTCAGCAGCTCTTCAAACATCTCTTCTTCAGTGGGATGATTCTGATACCTTGTTCCTTCAACTTACTTGCATGCCTATGGGATTGAGGTGTAGTAACTGTCCCCCCCTTTCTTTCTACATCTGCTGTACTGCAATGTTGTGCCTAGCACAGCTTAATGTATTGCAATAGGATTTTCTCTTCTCTGTGTGGAATAAACACAAAAGGTTTGATTTGCAGAAATGCAAAGCCAAAAGTATTTTAGAAAGGTAGTTTGTTTTCTGTGTTCAGCTTTGTTTAATAATGGCGTGACACTTCTTATTTTTACTAATAAAATGGGGTTTCTGATTCTTGTTTAAACTATTATTTTATTGGTGTTTTTCTTCGCAGAAGATTTAAGTGATCTTCAGGAATCAGGTAAGTGATAAATTTTGAAAAACTTAAATTTTGCATCTTGATTTTATGTTACAAGTCACCAAAGCCTTGTTGGGTTGCAATATAAAATTCACAATATTTGGATGTGTCTGTAACTGAGAATTGAATAGAAGCTGGTATCACCTTAAGAGCAGCACAGCTTTCTAGATCCAAGAGATTTAACTTGAAGCATATAGAGAATCATAGGGGTGCTGTTTGTAAGATCACCCAAGGCTGCACATGTACTTACACAGATATAAAGGAAATTATCTGTGGTTTCTTGGGACTCTCAGTTTTAGCACATTGTTGCTTTCTCAGATAATTAAGGTAAAAAAGATGTGAGGTGTCTGGCTATCACTCATGATATATTGAATGGCATATTTCTTACAGTCATGTTGGGGTCAGCCAATGTGATTTGAAGCCTGTGTTTATTACAGAAGTGTAGATCCACAGTGTTGCTCCAGAAGGGAACTGTGAAATTCATCATCTATTCTTTCTTAAATATATAGAACTAGCTATTCACGTAGTGTCAGGCTGTATTTGCTCGAAGAGCGTGAGGGAAATCAGCTAAACAGCATCAACAAAACACCCCCAAGCCCCAAAACAAAAAGAGGGCTTTTTCTTGCATTGAACTAGTCAAGTGTTAGACAAAGCAGTGCCACTAGACTATGGCTGTGGGGAAGATGCAGTTCATTTTCTGTAGTCACTGACAGGCTGCTCTTTTCTTCTATTTCAAGAAGACACACAGGAGTCAAGTCACAGACCTGTGGGTAAGTAGTTTTGTACTTAAATGACTGTATGTATTTGACATCTAGGAAGCAGATTTTGCTGCTTCTGAGTATTGCTACTACTGACACTGCCAGTGCAAGACCTATGGGGCAAATAGAGAGCTCCAGGGAGGGAGAGCTGTGGGTATTTGTGTAGTCCTTTTAGAATGCTTGCTTGCCCTTTCAGGAGTAAACTGTTGTGGGCACCAGTATTTTTAGTGACCCCGTGAAGTGTCTGCAGCTTCTCATCTCTTTCAGTTTACTGCTTCAGATTCCTGTGACCAGGCCTTAGCCAGTGTGTTACTCCATTCCTTTGAACACTTGCAGGCAGTGGTTTTGGGATGATGTGATAGAAAGGATTGCTATCCTGTCTGCTGAGGAAATGCTGTCCTTGCAAGCTCAGCTCTCCCTGTTCCATCACGTGGATGTTATGATGCTGAGCTGAAGCTCATAAAGAGCTATGTACTATGAAGAATAGTTCCTAGGATTTTAATCACGTTCTTAAATTTGCACTGTAGACTCGAGTGGTCAGGCATGTTGTCCTATTGATACTAAACCAGGTGGAAAGGCTGCTGGCCTCTGTCAGAATCTTATGGCTCTTTCAGGGTCATCAGTGCGAGGGGGAGTGTAAGTGCTCCCCTCTCACGCCAGTATGTTTTTTTCTTCAGGCTGAAAAGAGAGTTGAGCTGTGTTGTTGATGTGGGATGACTTGTAAAATCACATAAAATATGGTGCTTGAAGTGAGATTGGATACTCTTTTCACTTTGGAAAACCTTAAATTTAAAGGTGTTGAATCCATGGAATATATAAATATGACAAGTTTTTTTTCTCTGTGTGTCTTGGCAGCCACAGACAAGGTGGCTTTGTTAATAGGAAACATGAGCTACTGGAATCATCCCCAGCTCAAGGCTCCAATGGTAGATGTCTATGAATTGACCAGTTTGCTAAGGCAGCTGGATTTCAAAGTTGTTTCTTTGCTGGATCTTACTGAGTCTGAGATGCGAAATGCAGTGGATGAATTTTTACTTCTCCTGGACAAAGGAGTGTATGGTAAGAACATGTAAAATCCCTTCTGAAGTAGGTCAGTTCTGTGTGTATCAAGTAGCAAACATTTGGTATTTGCCTCTGCTAAACAAACTTCAGGGTAAATATGATGTATGTAGAACAGGAAGAATAAGTTAAAGGCACCCACTAGCATATCCTCTGACTTTGGTTAAAATGTTATTGTTCCTTTACTTTTAGAACAGATCAAATGTTGGAACTTTTTTCTTGAACCACACCTAAAACTGCAGTGCAGGCTTTTATTTTGTTTGATGGTATTGCTAGTACTTTGTTTGCTAGATTTGATTTTGGGGGACAAAGCACAGGACAGAAGACCATGATGGAATTGATGCACGGAGCAAAAGCCTTGCATGGAAAAGGCCAAGAGTGACCTGGTTTGGAGTGTAAGAAAAGTTCTTACATTTTCTGCTGACTGCCACTATTTTGTCATTTTTCTAAGATTGTATAAAAAACTCCAGAAATTATTTAGGACAGAGAGCAAAAAGTTTTCCCAGGTCCCCTGTTTAATAGACTGCAGAATTCCTGCAGTAAAAGTCAATTTGAGAAAACATTATTTGATCCCTTTTTGGAACACAAGGTCAGCTTATTTCTTAGCATGACTTCTTTTTACAGGTGTGTTACCTGATGCTCTGTCTGTGCAGAACTGCCTGCTCTGACATTTGGGCATTTATATCTGAGCCAAAACCTGCCTGACACGAAGCCTCTATCTGGCAGGAACATGAGGCTTTTGAAAAAAGTTTGGTTTTTTTATTCCCTGGGAAATAGATGAGCTTATCTGTTTGGGTGAGCTTTGAGATTTTTGCACCTTCTCAGTTTTTCTCTATAATTGTGGACATGAAGGAAAATAAAAGTACTGAAAGGCTTTAATGAATTTCTCAGCAGCACCATATGAAAGCTCTTACATGATATATTTTTGCAATTGTACTTTTCCAGACAGTTGATATAAAAGGTAAGCAGAACAGTTTTTCAGTGGTGTTTGGTAATAACTTCTTCAGTTTAAATGATCACTGTCTTCTTTCTGCATAGTGGCTTTTAATGGCTTAAAGCCTATAAAAGATGCTGTCAGTGCACAAAGAGGTAATGATTTATTGCCTTTTCTAGTGGGCATAGCTTCAAATAGAAGAGGCATAGTGACTACTGCTGTTTAGTCCCTGCTGCATATAAACCTGATGCCTACTAGGTTGTGTAATTCTGGCTTACTGCCAGGAAAGTGGCATTTCAGATGCTGGTCCTTAAGGACAGGAGTAGTAAACAAAGCGATGATGATTGTCTCCTCTGCTGTCTTAGTCTGGGCTGTTCTAAATGTAGGTTGCAATTAACACTGTATTCCACACAGGGTAAAAGCACAGACCCGTGTGTTTGAAAGGCTAAAAATATTTAGGCTGCTTTCTTTTTAAATGAAAGGGACTGAGGGAGGGAGGGAGGGAGGGTGGCAGATATCACTTAAATGCTGACATCTCTGAGGAACTTGAGCCTACTTAAAATTGTTGCGTATGAGTCTCCGTTGAGGCCCTCCAAACATGTTTACTCCACTTACCCCAGGTATGTGCAGATTTATTTCTGATCTTGAGCTCAGCGTATTAACTGTTGCAGGTACTTGGCACATAGCAGTCATCTGCCAAGGATAGAAAAGGAATGTAGATAGTCAGTCCAATTACTTACAGAATATATGCTCAGATACACAGAATCTCAAATATAACCCTGATTTAGGTCCAGATCCAAACTCTGGAAATCACATTAAAATTATCCTTTTAACTTAGGGCCTGACACAAGGTCATGCAATTGCACGTCATACCATTTTTAGCTCTCTTGAAGCTCTCCAGGCTCAGATAGCCCTCATAGTTTCATTTCTTGTAGCTGCGTGTAGTGAAAAGGTGAAAACATCTAGCACGGCCACCTCCACAAGCTAAATTAACAGTAGATCATCTTAGTATGTTAGGCTGAGGCTTATTTTGGGTTTTCTCTGAATGTGCCATTGTTGTAGCGACTTAAATTTCTCAGCAAATTTTAGTAAGAATAACAACATAAGAATATCGTATCTCCAGCCAGCATAAATTGTCAGATGTCTGTTGACTTTTATTCAGCTGAGCACTGTATACTAATTGCAGATCTGACCTATAGACTGCTTTGACTAGATAAATAAAAATCCTTTTAAAAAGATGGAATTTGCATCAGTAAAGAAAACCAGCACTGGGAATAGGCAATAGGAAAATTCAATTAAATCATAACAAGCCTCTGGTAACTGCATTTTATGGCAGTAGAGATTATTGATTCTAAGATCATCTAATCTTCATGCAAATTTATGTGACTTTAATATTTGACATTTTTATTCATATAAGGAAAATCTAAGCCCTAGCTTACAGTTCCCTTTCTCAGGGTTGAGAAAAACTTTCTTTCATTCCATGATCAGGTTGGTTTTTTTCTACAAAAATATTGTATGTTTTACTGAAGATTCTAAATCTTAAAATGTTGTAGACTGTTGTGTAGTGACACATGAGGGACATGGTGGCAGGATAATAATTTCTGCCTAGGTAAGCATACAAAGAGTTAGTTTGTTTAGTAGACCCAGAAGAGTCATGAATCTGTAACTAGGAGATACAGCTGCAATCAATTGAACATGAGCTGTTGGTAGTTTGGTAATGGGGAAGTGCTCTGGAGTCCTACCAAACTATTCAGCATTTTTTTTTTCTGTCTATAGACTGCAGAACTTACTGCTGCTCAGAGCTTTGTAATTGCACATGTGAAGAAGATGTTTTACAGTTGGCACATTTCCTTGTTCCTGTCTGTGAGTTACACATCACACATAACGGACTGTTACTGTTAGGGGTCATAATGACTTAGAGCATTTTAAGAGTCTTTACCTTGGTGTGTTTGATGCAGATATCTAACTGATTCTATTGCATGTGTGATTTTTGTGCTTCTTTTAATGTACTGTGTTTGTGTATTGTGGAGTTGATGTTAGTGTGGCTTGGAGTGGCTTCAGTGAACTCTCTGGCCCACAGTCAGCACTGTGCATGATGGTTCTGACCCGCTGAAATGGACAGAAGTCTCTGATGCATTGCTCACTGTGCTTTGAACTCAGGTTTGTTATACTATGCTGGCCATGGCTATGAAAACTATGGGAACAGTTTCATGGTTCCTATTGATGCCCCGAATCCCTACTGCTCAGCAAACTGCCTGTGCGTGCAGAACATCCTGCAGCTGATGCAGCAGAAGCAGACGAGACTCAATGTGTTCCTGCTGGATATGTGTCGCAAAAGGTATCCCCTGCATTCCCTGACCTCAGCTCTTTGGGATCTTAACAGAAAGCTGGGCCTCCTGCTGATAAGAAGTTTTTAGGCTGAGAATTCACTGTGCTGCAGAGTTCATGGTTCTGAGAATTCACAGCCTGCACCTGAATGCTTTTAGCATCAGAAGGATTCCTGCACAGACTTCTGCCTGTGGCCTTGGATAGAGATGTGAACCTGGTGGTTAGACTTTGTTCCCATGGGTACATACCTGCCTCCTGATTTCAATGACATTTACTTCTTTTTTGTTGTTGTTTTTTAAAAGTTGTAAACAGACTGATCAGATAAAAGTGAAATTGGGCATCCTAAGGAAGAAACAGGACCCTTTCCCCTGGCATCATTATCCATCTTCTTCATTACAGGGGGGACAGAGAATCCCTGTGATCAAAGGCATGTTAACTTAGCAGAAGGGCTCAAGTGAAGTGCTTACTTTAGAACGCTTCAGAGCCATGGATTTTGCTTCTGTACTGAGGATGTCGTATCTTTATTTAGAGATTATGATTTATGGGATTTTTCTACACAAAGTACTGTGTTCTTTCCATGTTGAGAAACTACTATGATCAATTAAACTTGCACTTGAAATTAGCTCTTCAGTCAGCCCTTCTGGCAGTTGGTCTCTGAGGAATGTTTCATAACAGAAAATTGCTGGTGCTTTAGTATCTGTGTATCTTTAGAATCTCTAAACTTCTCTGCTAATGAAATGCCCATGACCCAATTCAGCTTTGCAGTCTGCTGTCCAAATAGAAAATCCATCGACGTAAGCCTCGTACTAACAGCACCATGTTTGGGGGCAAAAAATTAAAAGTAAAAAATCATGCCATTTTTGAAATAACCTAAAATGGGTGGATATCAGAATTGTGTTTTGCAGAGATTGCAGCCAAACTCTACTGGTTACTACAGCATGCCCTTCTCTGGGTAATGCATGGTGCCTCTGTCTTTACACTGCCCTCAGACAGAGTGTTGATGGTGCTGACTTTTGTATTTTAGCAGTCAGGATTCATTCCAGACTTGTAGGAGTGAAACAAATTACTGGTTCTAAACTCTGCCTTTTTTTTGTATTTTGAATTTGTTGCCATTATTAGTTCTCAAATGATTATTTTACTTTCTTATGTTTCCATTTATTACAGAAATGAATATGATGACACAATTCTTATCTTGGATGCTCTGAAGGTTACGGCCAACATTGTTTTTGGATATGCAACGTAAGGAAGTTTTCCTTCTTCTGTGCCACAGAAATGACTGGGATTGTATAGCTGATCTTTTTCAGAACTGAGCTGCGGGCCGGTAACCTTGGTTGCTTTTCGAGTGCAAAAACTGCTGAATAGAAGTAGTCAGGAACTTTACTAAAGTCATCCATAATAAATTTAAGCTCCTTATATGAGCAGTTTGATGAACAGGTCTAGTCTATGATGTCATTTTAAGAGAAACTTCCATCTTGCAAGGGAACACAAAGAGCAGGTTGGTCTTGGACACAACCTGGTTTTCAATTTGTAGGGTTTCTTTCCCCCATTCCCAATATAAATTTACTCTTAATCATGCAGGTTTTTCAGTGTTTTTTCCTTGTCCAATGCTGATGATCTCACAGGTGCCAAGGAGCAGAAGCTTTTGAAATTCAGCAGTTGGGGTTGGCCAATGGAATCTTTATGAAGTTCCTGAAGGACCGTTTGTTAGAAAACAAGAAGATCACTGTTCTGCTTGATGAGGTTGCAGAAGGTGAACTCCAGCTTACTGCACTAACAGTCTCCTCAGGCTGCATTACTGAAAACAACTTTGCTTCCATGTCCTTCCTCTCATGGTGAATGTTACACTACTTAAAGCTCTTTCTTGTTGTGTTTTGTTCAAGTAGCAGGTGCTACTGGGCAGCGTATTAACAACATTCCTGATGCTGAGCCTCTTTAATAGTGTCCAATTTTATACTTTCCTCTTCAGTGAACCTTGTTTTTTCTATCTTTCTGCATGGAGATTTGAATTGTCTGTCCACAGAAGTGCTCCTCTGTCCCACGGTGCCAGCTGCTTGTGGTAGTCCAGTCATTTGCATGTTCATTTAAACAGTTAACAGAATCCTACTTGCCTCAGAGTGCTATAGCAGTGATAATAATTTGTTCTCTAAGTGCAGTAAAAAGGGCAATGCACTGTGTTAATTTGCCTGGTTCAGTGCTGTATTTTTGAGTTGATGGGAGAAGCACTAAAGTGCAAAGTGTGGAGGGAAAGCATACTGCTTCTGTGCAAGCATCTACTCCAAGCACAGAACAGGGCCAGACTGGTGTGTGTAGGGGCATCAGCCCAGCTCTGCCCTGGGTTCAGTGGCCTGGGGCAGCTGCAGGTTGCAGAGCTTTGTGTTCTGTTCAAGAGTGCAGGGAAAGATTGACTTGTCAGGCAACGTGACAAGCACTGCTCTGAGTAGTCCCAAGTGCTGGGTGTCGGGGAGTACACAGGTGCTGTGCAGACAGTGCCAGAGGAATGTTCCCATGAAGTGTTCCATGGAAACAGCCCCCACGGAAAAGGCTGCAGCCTGCTGGCACCGTGGTTCCTGCTGTGCCTTTGCCACAAGAGTGCAGTGCTGGCTCATGGTCAGCTTGGTGGCCACCATGTCCCCGAGGTCCTTCCCTGCAGAGCTGCGTCAGGCCCTTTGTGGACTTATGCAAGGGACTGTTCCTGCCTGGGAGCAGAACTTGGTGTTCCATTACTGGACTTCATGATATTGCTCTCTGTCTAATTCCACAGCCTGTCCAGGACCCTCTAAAGAGCAGTACAGTCTTGTGGGGTATCAGCCACTCCTCTCAGTTTTGAATCATCTGCAAACTTGCCAAGTTTTGTACTCTGTCCTGACACGTGGGTCACTAGTGATGCTGTTAAATAATCAATATTGGGCCCTTGTATCTAAACCTAAAACACTCCCTTGCCCCGAGTTCTTTAGAATAATCTCCTCCAATGGAATTATTCACATTCTTGAAATTCATCATTCTAATTAGGACCTTACCCAGTCAGAGCTGTGGTGCTGTTTGGACTGGCTCTGAGGAACAGGGGACAATGTTGGCCAGGCCGCGTGCGACCCCTCAGGGCTCTGCAGAGCTGCTTTGGCCTTCAGGGAAGGAAGAGCTGAGCAAGGAATACTTGTAAAAGTGCAGCCCTTGATGGATGTGCTGGCTCTGGCATAACCACAATAACCACACATTGCAGGAAGTCCTTAATTCAGTTGGAATTGCAGCAGCATTGATTTTGAAAGAACCTCTCTGCATCTTGTTTTTAGATATGGGCAAGTGTCCCCTTACCAAAGGCAAGCAAGCCCTGGAGATCCGCAGCAGCTTGTCAGAGAAAAGGGCATTAACTGATCCTGTTCAACAAAGCACATCTTCTGCAGAGTCCCTGGCACGGAACCTGCAGTGGGCCAAAGCTCACGGTACAGTACAGTCTGATTTTAGATCATCCTACTGCCATGAGGGGAGAAGGGAGAGCACGTACTATTGAATGGAAATGGAAGAAATTCAAGGTTATAGCTCCATTTTCATTACTATGTTCAGTTGGAAGTTTTTGTGTTGGGGTTTACCCCTACATGAGGTAGTAATGAACAAGGTGTTGATGTGTAGAATTCATGTATATTCAGTATATTTAAGACCACTCAGACACTGGAGGGGAGACTAGAGGTTGTCTACCTGCTAGGACAGTCTCCCAGTACTGTGTGTCTAGCAGTGACATTTGTAAGATGTCATTGATCTCATTCTAAAGTCATCACCTAAAATAGCCAGGTGAACTGTATGGTAAATGTACATGATAAAAAGACGTTTTCCATGCAGACAACTAAGAAAGATAAAATAAGACTGAGATGAGTTCCAGGCTTCCTAGCCTTTTAAGAAGGACAGTGGAGTTTAAGGATTTTTTTACCTTTTTTACCTAAACTTGTTGGAGTACATCTTCAAATTTCTTTGACAGTTGGGGCAGAGGGTCAGGGATGGCATTTCTAAGACCACTCGTCATATAGGAAGACTCTTTCAGAGATGCAGATGTTTATTTGTGATACCAAGCACTTTATTCTTGTTTGTTAAATGATTGACAAAGAAAAATGCATATGCTAAGTTTATATTTAGATTGTAGCAATGTGTTATTTATTGGCAGAGCTTCCAGAAAGTATGTCCCTTGAATTCCAGTGTGGTGTTCAGATTCAGTTGGGGTTTGCAGCTGAGTTCTCCAATGTCATGATAATCTATACACGGATAGTAAAGAAGCCCCCTGAAATCACAGCTTGCAGAGCCTACATCACAGACTTCCCACTTGTAAGTGCTTCCTGGTGCTGTCTCGTGATTTTGCTCCACTGAAGTTGAAAATTTTCTGTTCTACCCATATCAAGCTGCATCTTGTATAATAAAATGGGTCTAAAGTGCTGCACCTTCTCAAACTGAAAGAAATACTATTTTATGATCTACAAATTCTATATTGTCAATTAAGTTCTCATTTTTTTTCTTGCAACAGGACTTGGATGTAGATCCTAAAGAGGCCAACAAAGGAACTCCTGAGGAAACTGGAAGCTATTTAGTATCAAAGGATCTTCCCAAGCACTGCCTCTACACCAGGCTGAGTTCACTGCAAAAACTAAGGGTTAGTATATGCTATTCATTACAAGTTTGCCCAGATAATTGACACTGATTGTGTTGCTTTGCAGTTGTGTTGAGGTGGTTGTGTATTGTTAGTGTAGTAAGTTCTTTGGAGGGAAAGAATGGATAGTTTAGTAAAGTTTAGTAACTTGAATTTCACAGCTGAAAAGTGAAAGGCGGGGAATTGATGCATATGCAATCCTGAAAGTGGCATGCAAGGCCCTTTGTATTTTCCAGGCCCATGCTGAACTTGGCCAAGATGTTTATTTTTGTGCAGACCACCTATTGCATGCTCTGAGGGTGTTCCTATTCTTTTTAGGAAGAACATGACCTGAAGCAGAGCTGTCTCTTACAAAGTCATTAGTAGGAGATGAAAGTGTTGTGTATCATCAGCCTGTGCTTCTGGGCACACAGTTTTTGAAAGGTTCTCCCTTCAGCAGACTGGGGCACTGCTAAGTATCTGTATTTTTGTGTCATGAACATCTGTGCCAGACACAGCCTGGCATTGCTTCTTCAGTGCTTTTGGCAGTTGAGGTCACACAAGTGCTTCCGGAAATACAGACTGTTCAGTGAACAAGTAGTGGCCAAAAGAGGACCTCAGGAAACAAGGCCTGCCCATTGTGTATCTCTAGCTCCTAAGAAGGTCACTCTGCTTCTCCAGGAGACTGGAGCCTCTCTAAGGGTTTCCTGTAGTGCTTATTTGAAGAGGAAGTATAACTTTTTCTCTCCCCCTCTTCCCGCTTTTACAGGAACACTTGAACTTCACTGTTTGCTTGCACTATGAGTATTCAGGAATAGAAGATACAATGGATGAAAGAAAGGAAGTTAATGTTGGGAAGCCCCTTATTGCTAAATTAGGCCTTCACCATGGATTCAAAACCAAGAACTGTCCCCAGACCTGTTGCATGCCTGGTTATCCTTTTCATAATCCAGTAGAATCAAGTCCAGAGGCAGCTGAATACTACATCCCTAGTCATTGCCAACCCAATTCCTGTCCAGGTGCTTGCCATCCAAACTGTTCTTGCTCAGCCAGCATCACACAACCAGAGGCATGTTCCTGCAATGGAACTTCCAGGATATTGGCTTCAAGACATGAAGTACAGCATTATTCACCCACTGTGGAAAGGAGTAATGTACCAGTAGAGACCACTGATGATACTGTTGAACTGGAATTCTTTCTCTCTGACAGCCTTAGCTTCTCTGAACAGCACTAGCTGGGATGTGTGTGGAACAGACCAGAGTGGCATCCTTGAACAGAGGGGGCTCCACACTGCCTCTCCATCTTCTGGAGTTTGGAGACTTCTAGACAAGGCCCTGGAGAGTCTAGAGTGGGTGCTGGGAGTGAGGTTGTGATGAAAATTTTTCATATCCTAAGACAAAAAGCTGGACAAATAGTTTCAGGAATGAAAAATGCGTGATTTTTTTTTTTTCACCTACTATTTGTTGTTTGATACAGGATAAAATCTGAACTGCTCAGAGTTTCCTATTCTGTTCTTTGGCCATCGTGTGTTAGCATCAGTCAGTGATGTTCCAGTGCCTTGGATGTAGCCTTAAAGCAGCTCTGACTGCAAGTCACCTCTCTGATGGTCAGATGTCCAGTGCTTGGCAGCATCTGAGATGGATTAAGATCTGTGCAAGGAAGCCAAAACCTGAAGAGCCAGCAAACTGACATCACTTTTGTTTTTAAGCAAACTACAGGTTATCAGAGGGAGCAAAGTCACGGAATCATCCTGTGGTGGATTGTTCTTACTATGATTTTTTTTCTTTTACATACCACTCTTAAGATTTTTGCTGATCTGATATCTGGTTTTCCATGTTCTAGAAGAACACTAGCTGGAAAGATGAGGGCAAGTGCCTGCTCCTAGCAAGCAAGGTATTGTATGGTCAGTCTCACAGACATGCTGAGGGCTAAAAGTAAATGGGAAAGAGAAGTGAAAGAAGGATCACAAGAAAAATGATCTTTCATTAGGTCTTTGAAGGTCTTGATGCTTTGAAAATGCAAAAATATTGTGGTGTGAGGAAACTAAAATCAAAGGGAGTTTTCAAACAGGGATAGTAACCTCTCCAGCACTGGTAATATTGAGAACTAGTATTGCTTTAATTAAGTGAGAAGTAGTATTGCTTTAATTAAGATCCTCATCATAAAAATAAATAAGTGAATGTTATTGAGGCAAGCAAGCTAGTTTCAATCTCCATTGGAGAGTGCTGAGATCTTATAGCCTGGCAACATGCTGGATGGGCACTGAGGAATGTGCTGGTGTGGCCATAAAACTTCTGAGATGGAAATGTTAATGCATCTTTAACTAGATCTGGTGATCTTCAGGATGCTCTGTGCTGAAAGGTGGATATAGGTACATGAATATAGCTATTTCCAGGATGACAGCCATGCTTGAAGTAATCTCTACATGAGCTTGAATTTCTCCTTCTGCAGGCTGTTAAATAGTGCCATATCTATTAATGAAGGAGATGTACTTGCATTAACTGTTCTGTGCAGTTGACTTCTAAATCAGATTATAGTTCGAGACATGGTCTAGGAGTTTAATATTGAGCTAATACTTTGTCAGTTTCCTAATTTGTATAAAAGCTTATTCTTTTTTCTTACTGTGTAATACATTGTTGTCCACAAAATTATGTATCTCTACGTATGTAGTTGCTATATTCTTCTACTTACTCCAGCCTTAAAAAGCCCAAAATTTTATTGAAACAAAATATATAATAAAAGAATTTCCTTAACAGAAAAGAAGGGGAAAACTGAATCATGAGCTTCAGCTCAATATATACAGATCTGGGCATGGGCTGATATCCCTGCTCCTCAAAGTTCAGCCCTTGCCTCTTGAGACGTGCAAAGGCATTTGATGAATTCACTGAATTCGAGGGAAATCTTTAATAGGTACCTTTGGACATATTTGTATATGCATGTATGTGCTTCTGTGTGTGTGAATTGATTTAAATCCCCTGTGGGAAGTATAGTATGGATATTGCCATCTCAGATCTAGAATTAAATTCCTGCTGTGCTTATAGGAATTGAATCATTTCACAAATGTTAAATTAGTCAGCAGTTAGGTGCTGCTTAATCCTTCAGGCATAAACCCCTGCCCAAGTCTGAACCCCATGACTCAGCAGCAGGGCCTCCCTTAGCCTTTAGCATCCATGGTGCCTGTGTAAATCATTCTACATTGATTCTAGACAGATTTTCCTCTGTGCATCATCCATGTAGCAGTTACCAGAGTGAACCCTGCCATTGAACCTCATCACCCTTTTGCACATTGACATTAAACCTGCTTTTGCTAATGCCTTTAACAGAGATTCTCTGAGTGACCTAAACCACTAAGACTTGTCCAAATCATCTGACAAAAGTCTGCCTGTGGCAGTAGAGTGTGTAGAGGAAACCTTTAGCTGTCAGAGCCCTCTTTAAAAAGAGAATGGTGATGGAAAGGCATTTTCTCACTGCAGCACTGTCTTTAGGAGCTGCTCTGTTTTAATCATTGGTGTTCAGAATTAAATACTCTGCTTCTTCAGGGCAAGCTGCAAGCAGCATCCATTGCCTTTGACCCAGGTCCAGGAAAGCACTTTGAAAGTTCAACAGGCATAAAATAACATTTCAGTCTCAGAGAAATTGGTGGGATTAAACGACATGCCTAAACCTAGGCAGTTGTTAAAGCTCTCTTTGGCTTGTGGTGCCCTTTCTGAATTGAAGCCTCAGGGTTTGTTTTTTCCTGAAGTGCAATTATTTGGACATAATTATTTTTTGCTGAAGTATCTGGTAGGTATCTTTGCCCTGGGCTTTAGCAGTGCTGTATGGTTTTGTATAACTTAAGTGCTTGTTACCTGGGTTTGGACATTGGATATTTTAGAAGAAAGGTTTAAGGTAATCCAAATAAACTCAGGCTTCTCTGGCAAAAGAAGGGCTCATGTGCTTCAGAAAGGCCAAGACACTTCTTCCATTGTCCCTCACCACAGTGCAGTAAGGTGGAAGTGCATTTACCTTCTATACCTCCACAGAGCTCTGCAGGCTGACTCCTTGTTATCCTGAGAGACCTGAAACTGCCTCTGACTCCAGAAAACCAGCTGCACTATGGAACTCTTCAGTAGGAGATTGCAGGGCTGGTGTTGCTGTATGTGTAGTTACTGCCTTGGTTCATGCATCAACTACTTTTCCTCGTTCTGTCAGTTAATTAATAACTTTGGCAGCTCTCACATTTAGTAAGCTCCTGGGCTATGTTCACCTCGACATAAATTCCTCACTACTGTAATGCAGATATGTTTCTGTATTAATTCTTTCTAGCATAAAATTTTAATTCAGGCACAGTAAGATCTGCTCACTTTTTAGAGTGCAAGCATTCTGAGCTCCAGGGTTTTTGCTGGGAACTGGAGATAGGTTTAAAGTATCAGGTGGAGGAGGACGGGTTGGGAATTTCAGGGAGTTTGGTTTGTTGGGTTTTTTTAAAAGATTGATCATTTAGTAATTGCAATAGTCTAGGAATGGAGTGAGGACACCTCCATGTTGTGGCAATTGCTAATTTCTAAGGTATTGCTGCAGCAATTTAGTCATACCAGGCTTATTTTAAGAGCTAATGAGAAGAAATGCTGTCTCCCATCCTTGTTGGCACGCAGTGAGCAGGAGCCCTGGGTCCCTGTGAGGGTGTGTTACCACAGTGACCAGACTGCATCTGCAGGGGATGTGGGAGGAAGCAGCCAGGCCTTCCCCATCTGCCCTTCAGACAGAATCTGCTGGCATCCTGCTTTCAGTTTTCAAAGTCACTTACAATTAGGATGAAAAGTCTTCAACCTGTTATGCAAATTACTTCACTACACATAAGATCAAGGAGCTCTCAGATGCTTCCTGGGCTCTCTGATGACTTAACGTGGTGGTTATGATTTATTTCATCTCTCTAAACATGAGCCAGCTCTGCTTGCTGACATCCTGTAAGAAGAGAGATGTTGGCTGTGCATGGCAGGACAGCACAAGTCACAGACTCACCGAATATGCTGAGTTGGAAGGCACCTCCGAGGATCGTGGAGTCCAACTCCTTGCCCTGCACAAGGTCCCCCTGGGCCTGAGAGCTTTGTCCAAATACTCCTGCAGCTCTGGCAACCTTGGGGCTGTGAACATTCCCTGGGGAGCCTGGTCAGTGTCCTACCACCCTCTGGGGGAAGAACATTTTTCTAATGTCTAACCCAAACCTCCCCTGCCACAACTTCAGGCCATTCCCTTGGGTCCTATCAAAAGTCACCGCAGAGAAGAGATCAGTGCCTACAGAGGCAGGCACCTCTCTCATGGGTTACCATCAGGCAGCCTGTCAGAAACTGCTCAGATTATTTCCCTCTGAATGGGCTATTTGCTGGAGCTGTAGGTGTTTGAAGTGGTCCCAGGACTCTTTTCTGTTCACATCCTGTCTTTTTTGTGCCTGCCAGCTCCTTTCCTCTCTTTCCTCTTCTGCTGAATGCCAGTAGGAGGCCTAAGACCTGCCCTGCAGGACCAGGATTGGTCCAGAAATTTTTCAGGACTGCTTTGAGATATTCATAATGTACCAAATCTGGTAATTTTTTGGTCTGTAAGAAGCATAACAGTCTTTTTATAAGCTACAGAGTCACTATAAAATACTGGTTTGCTGATTCTCAAAGCTTTGTAGGCTTTGTTTCATGCCTGCCTTAGGGATATGCAGAAAACTACTGCAGATTCAGGTTCATTGTTGCAGCTGCAAGAAAACAGGATTTTGAAACACCCATTGGATTACCAACTCTTATTTTAGTGAAATAATGGGTTCATTTGAATCAGAAAATACCTGTGCTTTATGACAAGCCATTTACCTGTGCTGGCAGGTAGAGAACTGCAGCTGTTTGCACCTCACTGCATCCCAGCACATAAATCAGAGGTGGGACTCATTACCACTGCAGAGCCTCCCTGCTAGTTTCTCTCTTGCTGTCTGCAGTGGGATAATCCAGGTTTTAACATGGGTACAACATGCTTTCCTGTGGTGGGATACACAGGAGCAAGCCACTTGCCAGCTGGAGTGAGTTTTACTTGGAATGAGGTGCTTTACCCTCCACTCTGGTGTTGCCTTGCCATTGGCATCTTTTTTCCTTTTCTTATCTGCTGAGAAGGGCCATGTGCCCAGTGGGCCCTTGGTACCCTGCATTTGCTGGGACACCTTTACACCTCCCACCATCCTGTTCTATAAAACAATCCATGGGAACTCCTCATCTCTGCTCCTGGCAATCCAATAATCCCTTCTTTTCTTCATAAGATCTGATAAACAAAAACCTTTTTTTGTTGTTTTATGGAGACGGTAAGTTCAACTGGAAAAGCTCTGTCTGATGTCATGCAACAATTCTTAACAGAATATGATAGGAAAGAAGGATTAAACCCAGGTTTGTTACCTAAAGGTTCCCAAGAGAAATAACTGTCCTTTCTCAACTAATTTTGTTTACAGTTATTTTCCTTTTAGACTCATTAGTTACAGTATTTTCTTATTGCTATAGTCTTGATGCTAGTCAATAGTTGCAATGCAGTTAATATATAATATAGAGTTAATAACAGGGCTGTCTTGAGAATGGTATTAATAATGTTTTTCCTTATACAAGTGATCCTGAGTCATTGGTGACAGCAGTTTCACAAGCTGGCAGATGGTGTCTCTGTAAGAAAACATGTTTTCTTGCCTTGCCCATCAGTTCATTCCCAGACTGAGCAAAGAGAACTCTGTAGTAGTATTTGTTGATGGAATAGTTCCTGTTAAACTCCATCTGCCTGCCAGCTCTAAGATGTTCAAACTGTGGTGTATATATAAGGTACAAAAGGTATAATTGGAATTCTGATGGATGACAAACTAGAGTGGGTTTAATTATGTAAGACAGACATTTTTGGACAGCTCTAAGAAGTAATAAAGAATCTCATGAGTAGAGAGATGATGCTCAGCAGTTGCTTTTTCAGCCTGCATTATATTTGCACCCGTGCAGTGTGAGATGGAGATTTCTGACTGGTCTGAAGCCAAGACAGTCCCTGCACAATGGCTGCATGGGAGCCTAACTTCTGAGACAGAAGTTTCTAAGGTTAAGGGACAAAGAGAAAAGATCCCTGGGGCTGGAAGGGAGGATGACCCTCTCTCCCCCCGACAATGTGAGCCTATAATTTGGCCAAGCAGGTGCAGGCAGCCCCCACTGTCCCTAGTGACAGCAGCAGGTACCTTGCCATGGGCTCGTGGTGGCCACCGTGCTATGTGGGAAACCCATGCTCAAGTTGTGGGGTAACAGGGCAGGGCAGCTAGGGGAACATGTGCCCCCACACCTTATGCCCCACAGGGAGCAGTGCTCTGTCACCGAGGGACCCTTCCAAGCAGGTAAGTCTCCCGCAGCTGTTCTTTCACAAGGAACATGCCAAGAGCCTGCCCACCTGCCCTTTTGTACTGCAGAGGGAAAAGCCAAGTGAGACTGCTGATCTGCCTGATGGAACTAAGCATGGACTGCTGCTGAGCAGTGAAACCCTCGGGGCTGGGGTTAGATGCTGCTCTGGTGCCTCTCCTATGTATCCAGGAGATCATCCTGGTCTCCTGCCTCCCTTTGTGAATGGGAGAGGGTTGTCACTAGTGCTGGCACATCCAAGGAGCAGTGTGGCATGCCACAGGATGGTGTGGTATGCCAGCACAAGTGTTTTCCTAACTCAGGTGCACTCTAAAATAGTTTTGGTGGTGTAGGTTGTTGGGTACTTTGAACACTTCCGTGGGGTAGCAGAACACCCACCAGGTGGGCAGTGCAGCAGCTTCCCTCCCTCTCGGCATGCTAACACAGGCAAAGTTATCTTTGGAGCGTGGGTAATGCCAAAGCCTAGTAAGGATTTAGTGAACTGGCACAGACAGTACGTGTACCTTGGGCTAAGGAGCTGCCTGCAGTAGACCTTGGGGGTCAAGTTGTTAGGAGAGGGAAGTTGCCAACAAGCTGTTGTTTGAGCTGTAGTCAATAGCCAGTTGTTATTAAATCCTGTCTGGTAGGAGAATCACTGCAGAGGCAGCAGTATTTGCAGTTTGAAAGAAATTTAAATGGTGATAACAACCCCTGTCTGTCCTATGGAGACACCAAAATGCAGGACATGCCAGCCACCAGCTCCCACTGGGAGCATCTCTTGCTGATCACTGTGTGTTCAGAGATTTATTCAGTAGACTTTTGTGGCAGCAGACAGGAAAGTTTGCAACACGGGAAATAGTGTTGTTACACAAACTAAATGGAATTTGTATAATCCTGACTCATCTTCGGTAGGTGGGGATGAATCAGATGTCCTTTCTCCAGCAGGAGATGCCAAGGACCAGCATGGAAAGTATGAGTGCTTGAAAGACTGCCTGGCCATGACCACCACAAACCAGCAAGGTGCCTTGATTTTAACTTTGCTTCCATTGTAGGAAGATCATCATGGGCAGCTTGGAATCAGCAACCACAGCCAGGCTGAGCTGCTGCTGCCACCCTCATCTGTGAGGACAGTGTTTCCTGAAGTAAACAGAGGAAAAGTGACAGAAAAATCACTCTGGTATTCCTCCTTCTTTTATTATGTGCTTATTCCAGTTTCCAGAGTAGGCTCTGGAAAGGCAGAAGTGCAAGCACGGCTGCTGCTGGTCCAGAGTGCCTATGGGCCCATTCCTGCACAGGGGCAGCAGCCCTTGTGTCACACAGCATCACTCCCAGTGCCCCTCTCCCCATCTACCCAGGTGCCAGCCTCGAGGGACCAGCAGGAACTCCGCCAAACTGTGTGATTTGGGATGGATTTCTCAAGTTCATTGACACCTGGCGCTCTGCAGCATCTCCCACTTCCTAAGACCCTCCCGAAGCAAGGGTGCACCTGTGCCTGTTATGTCTGTTCTCCACCCACTTAGGTTCTGGAATACAGTGTCTTCTCTCATTTCTTGGTCTCCTCTTCCAAGAAAGAAGTGCCTGGAGCACACAGATGGTGTCTGCCCGTGCTCACGCCCATAAGTCATGGCAGCAGTTGTCACACCTTGCAGGACCACATATACATAAACTGCTGGCAGTGTCTGTCCTTTACTTCACTGCTCAAAGTTATGTATTGAGCTGTTTGGTGGGAGATATACTCAGCTATACCAAGATTTTCTGAGAAAATTATGTTAGATAACATCTAGAACAAAATGTAAGTTTTGCAGCAACACTTGCTCTCCTTGTGTGGTTTGCAAGATCACTGCATGGGTATTACTCATCTCCCACCCCGAGTTCAGGTTCAGCGCTCTCCTTTTGCTGGGTAAATGCAGGGAACTCATAGCACAGGAGCTGTTGATGGTACCATCTGCAAAAGCCTAATAGCTCATTCATTAAGCAGTGGGAACCGGCACAGTCTAATCAGATACTGTATGATGAATAATTCAGAAATAATCCTCATATACTTGCATAAGTATCAGGAGGAGGAAGGAAAAAGCCCCATACATACGGCACATTAAGGGAACAAAACAGGCATTCTTCAATGTGCCAGGCTGCTGAGCTGTGTGGTACTGATGTTAATCACGCAGGTAGCTAATTCCTGATGAGGAACCGACTGAGGGGTTCTGGCCCAGCACTCGGATGGTGTTCATAAGTGGAAAAGAGCACAGTGTCACGGAAAATCCAAATATCCATCAGCCTCGCATTCTGCAATATGCCCGTGGCTGTGTTGTGTTGTGTAAGCACCTGGGGGACTAAGTTTGGGAGGTGATGGCTGGGAAAACGCAGGTCCAAGTCTGGCCTGGGGCTGTGCCCCTTGTGCTGCTGGGCAGATGGCTGTGATCAGGTGGGTGCTGTCCCTCAGCAGCTCCTGCCTGAACAACCTGAGCTGCTGATCTGGCTAAACTACTGATGTGGTGCACTCACAGCATTGAGTGACCAGTGCTCAGGGGAGTCTCCGGGTAGCAGATGCTGTATAAATGGTGTATACAGACATGAAGTATTAGGGTACATATTTTTTCACCAGAGCCTGTAGTGACAGGGCAAGGGATGACAGTTTTAAACTGACAGAGGGTAGGATTAGATTGGAAATAAGGAAGAAATTCTTCCCTGTGGGGGGAGTGAGGCACTGGCACAGATTGCCCAGAGGAGCTGTAGTGGCCCCGCCTCTAGCAGTATTCAATATCTCCAAAAACGGTACTCCTGTGCAGAAGATATGCCTTTTCAGCTTTTGACACTCATCAAGTCATACAAGTTTTTCTATTTCATTTTTCCTAGTTCATATCTAGAAATGCCTGGGCTTGAAGGCATGCTTTTGCCAACAGATGTAACCCTGTGACAATGCCTTCAGCTGTCTGCCATGAGCACCAGTGTCAGCGCTTGGCAGCTTGAGGATGAGCCAGCAAGTGCTGCAGGCATATGAGCTGTGTACCAGGCCTGCTGCATGTGCAACACTTGAGTCTCATATGTGTGCAGATTTTGAGCAAAGCCCTTTTTTCCCACTGGGAATACACTTCATACTACAGTGCATATGTAGGTGAGTGCCTGAGGTGTCTGTGCTCTGCTCTTGCCTGTTCAGAGCTGTGACCTCTCAGCATGGCACAGCACACTGTTACCTCATACTTCCCAGTACATGTGGAAAAATTGAGGTATTGACTGTAACTCCTCACAAACAGAACTGTTTCAAGCCCATGATCCTCACTAACCAACTCTGATTTCTTTGGATAATGCTTAGTTTGCTCTGGTTTGTTAGCAGCCAGAAAAAAAAAAGTATAATTAAGCCCTGAAAAATCCTCCTGGCTTTGTATTATATCTGAATCAGCATCTCTTTTACAGATGATTAAAAATGGGAGTCTCTTGTTGTTCAAGACATTGCAGTATTTGGGCTTTTACGGCATTTAACATCCTGAGAGTCGTTACGGTTTCTCACTCTTCATGCTACTTGGGCTTTGGAAATGTTCACTGTAGTTAAAGATCTCCCCTGCAGATGCATAACACAAGTTGCCAACTTCTGTGAACACATTCTTTAAATCTGGGGGAAACTGCCTGCTGTGGAGATGTTCCACAGCTCTGGGCAGTGTTTGTAGATTTCTCCCTACCAAAGTCCTTCATCTTATTTCCTGTGAGGTCACCTTCTTTTAATAAATCTCATCTTTTTAAAAGCAGTCCTGGGGGTTTTATTCCAAAATGTAATGGAAGACATATCTTAATAACCAGGAATGGAAAATATTTTTTTTTCCCCAAGAAAATACCTGGAGATTAGTGATAGGAGCATCTGAAAAGGGGAAGTTTAATTGTAAGCTGTTTTTTAAGTACTGAATGTTTAAATATATGTGGTTAAGGGAAAGTACCACTGCATTCTAAACAGTGATAAAAAGAAAAATTCAAGTATTCTAAAACAAGAAATACAAGCTTCTGCTCTGCTCTTATTGATCATATGTTACAAGAAATTTTATGGCAGAAAAAGCAATGGAATTAACAGACAAAATGAAGCATTTGCCAGAAGCTGTAGAGCTATTACTCTGAAAACAAATTTGGGATTGGAAATATGAAATCTGTATTTCACCCTTCTTACTTAAGTTAAGCATGTTTTGCTAGCTAGGAAGGAAATGCTTTGTTATTGTCCTCTCCAAAAGTAGAAAGGAAAAAAAAAGGAAGTATTTATTCTGATATTAAAAAAAAATCAAATGTAAATTGACTTTAGTTTTTATTGTGTCAATCCACCTGCAAAATCCTCTTTGGACCCAGCACATCTTTAATTCGCAGCAGCTCTGTTTGTAGCTCTGTTTGATGCAGTTAAAATTGATCCCTGTACAGAAGGCATTAAATGAATACACCACTATTTAGAGTTCTGAATTTCAAGAGCCTTAAAATCCTTAGAAGTTAAATAATTAAGAAGTTATAACTGCACTCAAGTTCAGCATTCACTGCAGCATCAAAGTGTTCTGAGTTGGCAGCACTCCTTGCTGACTGCTCAGAAGGAACAGCAGGCTGCACTGGAAGCATTTCTTCAGGAAAATAAAAGGAGGGGCTCAAGATTTACCTGGTTCCCAGAGAAAGAAGTATGAGCTATAGGACTCAGGTGTCAGCCAGGTGATCAGGAGATCCCATCTCAGCTGGAGTCCAGCTGGAAGGGTCCACTGGTGATAGTTTCATTGGTTGGGACAGAGGTTGTCCACGTGAGGACAGCAAGGTTGGGGACTTTGATCCTAGCTGCTGCAAAGCCCAGGGATAAAACAGGATAACTTAAACAAGGAGAATTTTTTCCAGCATGGGTTCTAAGGATTATGTGGCACAGTGTCTGGAGGAGTGAACAGGACCTCTGGTCTTAAGACTTCAGAGCTAAGACATAAGGTCAACATGCCAAAAACTCCTCCCAATACAGAAGTGACTGCAGGGACACTCATGGGGCTGAACCTGTTATTTTGTGTGCTGGAATTTAAAAAACACTGGAGAAATGCTATCAGCCTGGGACAGCTTGTAAAATGTACTTTAAATTCTCTTCATTTTATATTTTTTAAGTCAAATACTTAGGGTGACAGACTTTTTCTCCCATGGAGATGTCAAGGACACCTGGCTGGAAGGAAAACAAGTAGATTTGTGTGAAAAGCAGCACGCACAAGGACCTTTGTGCCATATATGAACTGTGAAATCGATTAACATTTCAGATATGAATACCAGAGTAGTAGTAGCAGCTGCCATCTTCTTTATGCTATTATGCAAGCTGACCACAGAAATGCAGTGTAAGTAAAGAGAGTGTAGTTTTCACTTCTTTAATCAAATCAGTTTACTGGTCAATTGGGAAGAAATAGGGTGTTGTGATTATCATGGCCTAATTCTGCAAGTCACTTGCAGGATGAGCCCTAGGCTTGTGCAAGCTGAATTGCATGGCCCTTCTTGAACATTAAAACTACTGCACAAATACACTTTTATATAAATCCTAAAATCGATTTATTATATTCAAAATCTAGAAACTTGTCAGACTCACTGATTGCCACTGCTGACAATCAGTAGAACCTGTGTTCTGCTGCTGTTTTGGTTAATTGGAATAAGTTCGAATTTTTACCTGGAGGCTGGATTGGAGCAGCCAGGGTATGGCCCGATGGGTAACTTCCTGCCCGATCGATACCTGCGGGCACAGCTTTTGGGGCAGCTTCCCAGAAGGTGTGCTTGTGCAGAAGGCCTTTGGGACTCTGCTGCTTCCCTAACAGTCTCGTATGAGACGTTAATACACCAGCATTATTTTATCTAGAATATGTATTATACTGTATGCTCACAGCATAAATTTGAGACGGATGTAATGTATTTAAAGCCATTTGTATGATTTCATAAAGCGATTGGCGTGCAAAACCTTACATTCTGAAAATGGTGCTGCACCGCGGTAACAGTGAGAGGCAGAGATTTCGTCCTGCCGTTCCTAGCAATGGCGATGCCGCCAAGATGCTGCTCAGCCAACAAAGGCGGCTGGTCACAGGCAGCGCAGGGGCCGCAGGCGCTGCGCAGGCGGGCCCGAGAATGCCCGGGTAACGGGGCGCGGAAGTAAAGGCACCATCGCTCCGGGACATGGTTCCTGACTGCGCCCCGGGACCTCGGGGGTGACCCCGGCCGGATCCAGGCACAGCGGCCGCAGCGCCTGCGGAGGGGCTGAACCGCCAGAGCTGGCAGCGTGTGGCTCCTCCCGTCCATTGTCGGCCTGGAACCGAAGCAGCGGCCGCGGGCTGGCTCTTCCCCCGGTTGCCTTTCGAGGCTTGAGGCGCTCGGGCACGGGGATAGCCCGATAGGCCCGGGCAGCGTCTCCCACGGCACCCGGGCGGCGCCGGCCTCGCCGCGGCGGAGATCGGCCCCGGCGGCCGGCGCGGTTCTGCCCGCCGGCACCGCTCGGAAACTCCCCCGCGATCTGCCCGGGCTGCGGGAGGCCGCGACCCGGCCCNGACCCGGCCCCGGCCCCGGGGCGCTCGGCGGCCCCGCAGCCTCCCCGCCCCCGCCACTCTCCAGGGAGCCGTTCCACACGGAATCACACGGGAGCGTCTCCCCATCTGTGCCGCCGAGCACCCCCACCCCCACCGCCCAGCCCCGCAGCCTTCTGCCATTATGTTCCTCCGACGCGGGGCCGGGCCGCGCCGCGGGCCGTAGCCCTGCCCGAGCCCGCCGGCTCCGGCCGCAGCAGGTGTGTCGCATGGGGACCGGAGGTTGCATGCTATGGGGTGGCTTCCTCCCGGCCCGGCGGCAGCCGGAGCCCCGCGGGCACCCGTGCAGGGATTGCCCAGGCCGGCGGCTCCGGGCCGGCCGGGCGGGGGCGGATGGTCCTCCCCGCCGCCGAAGGGGCCATGGCCTCCCCTCCCCGGCCGTCCCCAGGGCTCGCAAGGCTCGCTCGGACAGGGCCAACTCGGGCCGAGAGCGCGCGGACCCGCGGGGAGGTGCCCGGGGCCACAGCAGCCCGGAGGAGGGAGCGGCCTCCCGGACCGAGGGGCCGAGGAAGGGCCGGCCGCGGTTGCGGCCGCAACAGCCTGTGTTGGGAAGACGGGCCGAGGCAGCGGAAGAACATGGTGGTTCTCCCCAGAACGGGGTGGGGATGAGGGATGCGAAGAAGGTGTCTCCGCAGGGAGGGGTGCAGGGTTGTGCCCGAGACCTCTGTTCAGTTGCAGGTGCAGCCAAGGGCAGAGGGGCTTGCCGGGGTCGTCCACCCGCCCGAAGGGAGCTTTGCAGAGCAGCATCTCCCGCAACCCCCGAGAGGAGGGGGTTTCAGCGCGTAGGCGGAGGTGGTTACTGGTGTTCCCAGAGCAAGGGTGAGTAGCCAAGAGGAGCGGGGTGGCTGCTGTATCGGTCTGGGTGCCTGTCAGCCATGCAGCAGGAAGGCCCTGCGTGGCCGAGGTGAAGGGGAGCGGGCAGGAGCAGAGCAGGCACGGGCACAGGTGGGTGCGGACCCCCGGAGCGGCGTGGGCACCGCAGGGGGCCGAGACCCTGGGCAGGCATCGCCTGAGAGGCGCAGGGCCGGGCAGGCGGTCGGTCCGCACAATCTCTGCGGGGTGGGAGCTGCGCAGAGCCTGACCGGGCCTCCCCAGCCGGCGGGTGCCAGCCGGGGGGGCTGCAGCTCGCTGCTTTTCAAGGCCTCCAGCATAGTCGAATAGCAAAAGAGGGGAGAAAAAAAAAAAAAAAAAAACAAAGATGACGCACCNAAAAAAAAAAAAAATCAGTGTAGCAGCCAAGTCGGTGCTGCGAGGAGGGGGCAAAGGAACTATTTTGTAGGCATCTTGCTGCTGCGGAAATGGATTTCTTGAGGGGAGGGAGGCGCGTTTGTGGGTACTCTGTAGTAATGCTGCTCAGAGCACAGAAAATGCCACTCGGGCAGCCCCAGAAGGAACGAGGAGAGGGGAGGACGGCTGGGAGAAGCCCTTGATCGGGCACCCCATGGCCGTGGGCATGAGGGGGCAGCTGTGACGTGTGTGAGCAGCCACCCCTCATCTGGGGGAGCCGAGGGGGAGCAGCTCGGGTTAGAAGCCTGTCTCCCAGGGCTGTGGCCGAGCCTGCCTGGTGCTGCAAGAGAGATCCTATGAGGATTTTTATTGCGGTCTCTTTGTTAGCTACAGACAGGCACGCACACACAGCTCTCAGCCAGGTTGTGGGAGGTAAGTGGGGGAGGCGAGCAAGGGAGCGTGCGGGGGGCTCTGGGGAGCAGGGGCTGCGTGGGCCGGGCACGAGGGGAGCTGGGGCACAGGGCTGTACCGGCCCCACGCCACACAAAAACCAGCCCCTGCGATTTACAGGGACTTGTTGGCAACTCAGCGAGGGTTGCCATAGCTTTTTATGTAGGGTGACCAGAACCGGCTGGAACTGGTTTGAGGCAGATCAGCTCCTGAACACAATGCAGTCACTGAGCTACTACACTGGGATAGCTTCCTCCCTTCATGGCAGCCAAAAGCAGAGGAGCTTGCAGAAAGATACCATCCCAAAACAGTATGTGAATGCACACTTTAGACACACAGCACTGGTATGTGGCTAATGTAGTCATAAAGGGTTCTGTATGTAAATGTACATATTTGCAGTAACTGAGATTACTTTGGCTTTTCGTGCCTTTTTATGCTTAAGGAATGGGCAAGAGCTGAGATTTATGACCCTTATTAAAATATTTTTGCTTTGCAAGGGTGGGACACTGGTTATGCAGTCTATTTTAAAACTAAATAAAATTGATTGAATTATTTGTAATTGTAGTTATGCTTGTGACTGAGGATGCTTTGCATGCTGTTTTATTTTCAGGGTGCTGTCTTGTGGTTTGCTTCTTTAGGAGACATTAAGGGGGGGGTTGCTGTGCCTTTCTCTAAGGCCAAAAGGAAACAATATTGTTGTAGAATTGTGCATAAAAGCATTGAAAAGATGCTGTAAGGCATACACGTTTTCCCTTTTTTTTTTCCTTGTAGGCCTATTGATTGCCTTTAACCCTTTGGTGTTTGCAGAGGTAATGCGGCTGTGGCAATAACTGAGCACTGGCTAAAAAATTCTCTCAAAGGTCAAGGTTCACAAGGTGAGATGTGGTGGTTTGGGCTGAATATAACAGTAGTGTGGAGGTACATCCTGATTGCACACTTGGCACATTAGGAAGGAGACAATTGTTTTAAGTGTTACTGAAGAAATGCTATTAAGCTCCTCCGGTTTTAATAGGATTAAAGCTATTATTTGTAAAGACTTAGTGATATCTTGGCTAAATACAGTGTTTTCATTGAAATATATCCAGATATACGGGTTTTTTCACCGTGTTGTGATAACGGAATAGGCCTCTGAATGACAATCATGAATTGTGCACCAGTTGTGGCAGGGAGCTGTTCTGTGCTGTATTAGACACTCACACATGCAGAATTTGCTGTTTGATTATTTACACGTTATTGTTTGACCACATCTCAGTGACCCAATACTTGGTTTTTAATTAAGGTCTTCGGTGTTAAACATGTAGTTAATATCGTCTACAGAGAAAAAACCTGTGCGAAAGAAATAGTATGGATGGCTTTTCTTAAACTGTTGTAACCTGGGGAGGATTTTGCAGCAGCCAAGTGGAAAGATGTATTTTGGGGGACTGGATGGAGCTCCAGTGCATTATCAGTGGCAGGAATTTTAATATTGTGCATAGGCAACCGGATGGGCAGTGCAGCAGCTGCAGAGGGGTGACTGCTTTTAACTGAAAGCAATGGATAATGGATAGAATTTCTAGTTTCTGTTTCTCAACTAGAAAACACAAAATGTGTACTTAGATTTGAGCTGACATTTTTATCTTAGAGTGAAATCTGAAGGATTCAGAGAGAAGGAGAGGGGCAGAGAGAAGGAAGCAGTAATGAATTTAGCAAAGGGAAGAGAACAAAGGCTGTTAGAGCTTACACAGTGGATCACTAAACATTTTGCCTGGGGGATTCTTATGCTAGAACTGTTACTTCCTATAACAGGAAATCAGCAACTCTAGAATCCTAAGCAGTGTAATTTTTTAAAAACCTTCCCAGTCCTGGTTGTGTTAGCTGGTTTAGTAACCTACAATCAAGGTAACATGGAGGCAAAACATTGGAAATACCCTGTTGTGGTGTGAAATGAGGGTCCTTTCCTCTTTGCTCAGCAGAATAGACAGTCCTAAAAGCATTGAGAGGTTGTGGATACTGGGTAAGTTGTGTGCTGGCTGCTGAGGCAGGGTGACAATATGAGGGAACCTTTTTGTTTCTGACTGCAGTAGATTACGTAAGGCATTGAGCTGTTAATTGTAGAAAAGTGAAAATAGCATGCTAACACTTGGCCTGAAATTCTGGGTTTGTGGGCTTTACTGCAGGTGTCATGTGTTGTTTTTTAGATTTGATAGAGCAGTGACTAGCTTGTGGTGGAGCAAAATGCCTGACAGATCACTGCTGATTCCTGCTCCTGATCTTCAGCATTGGGATGCAGAGGATCTATATTTGACTATAGATGTCTGTAGCAGAATGATGCTTGCAAACAGGAATTCTTGTTGCATGATAGGAATAGGATCTCTTCTTGATGAGGATGCATGTTCTTTTCCAAGTGGCAGCTAAAATTCATATATTACACAAGAGTACCTTTTGGAATTTTTTTTTTCCCTTCTGTCAGAATAGTAAGCAGCTTTAAAATTGTAAGTTCTTGGATTGTAACAAAATTCCTTGAATCTGTTTTGTTTGGGTTTTTGAATGCTATCTGTATTATGAATTTTTATTTTTAGCAAAGGAGATTTTGAATTTGCAGGGATTTTTCTTGGCTGTAAGATGAGAAAGCTGAATAGATAAGAGTCTGCAGTGTTCTTGGTGAGTTGACTTTTTTCAGTCTAGTAATATCTGTAAATGCTCTTCATCAGGAGATTTGGATTGTGCAAGCAGGCCAGCTTTCCAGAAGCAAATGCTAACACTGGAGGGCTGGTCTTCTGTATCAGCACCCAGCATCTCACTTTGCATTGATTTCAGTTATTTGATCTCCAGAATGAGGGGAAGTCCTTTTGGAATGAATTGACTAACTGTTGTTTTCCTAGCCATATGCCTATGTGTTAAAATACAAATACTCAGCAGAGTACCAGGAATATATGTTCAGAAAAACCCAAACTTGACCCTAATATTGTCGGGCCTGCTTGTTACCCTGATGGGCCCTGCCTGGCTGGGAGAGCTCTCTGGGAGGCTGCAGCTGCTCATGCTGTGCTTGGGCCACAATTGCCATCCACTTCAAAAAAAGTACCTTAAAGGAAAGAAGTGGAAAGCTTGTGCCATTTAGAATGTCCTTTGAGTCTGCATTAGTTTGGGAATGTCAAAATTCTCTTCATTGTTGTTGTGCATCTGAATTATTCACGTTACCGCCTCAGCCTATTTTACATATAGAAGTACAAAATTAAGTCATGTTTGTAATTAATTTTTAAGTAGACTGCAAAAAGAATGGTATGTAGATTTCCCTGCTTTTCAGGAATCCATCTCTATTTTAGGAGGGATTTGGGAAGTGGCTAGATCCAAACCCTGGCCTGAATCTGTTGGTAAGTACAGGTGGTTTTCATGTGGCCAGCTGTAGCTGGGGTGGGCTGTTCAGCTCCAGGTTGTCCATCAGGAGATTCCTTGCTCAGGTGTTGGAACATCCCTGTTCTTTTTGCCGGCCAAAGGCTGATTGTCCTGAACTTTGAACCAGCTGTGTGTGGTTCTCTTGAAGCTGTGCTAGCAGTGTTTCAGACTCCAGAAGATTCCCCTTGTCTTTCCCTTCTTGTTTTTTCACACCCAAAGAGAACCTGAGATACCCAGTTCAAAAATTGATGTGTTGGACTACAGGATGAGGCTCCTAAGGAATCATAAACTAAAAGTAACACTATTTTGGCTGTCAGAATGGTGGATTAAAATTGGATTTTCCCCTATTTTGAAGACAGGTAGAAATGGGGTATAATATAGAAAAGGTAGGGATAAATTTTGCTTGGGATAAATTTTAACTGTGAAACACCCCATACTTCACAAAAATGTTTACATTAGGACTGGCGTGACCTTACTGATACTGTAGATGCTAAATGGATGCTAAATAAAACTTTTATCCTGAGAAATCAAAATTTCTTAGGGTAGGAATAACTTTGCATATCACAAAAGGAATTTCTGTGATTTGTGGAAGCGGGTATTTGTCTGGATTTTGCAACAGTACAGCCCTTTGATAGCGAAAAGGAACCTGTATTTTATGTATATGAACATGAGAGCCATTGCTGACTGTGGTTGAAGTGACCTCTTGCACGTTCCACTCGCCTGCTGAGTGTATCAAACCAGGCAAGGCTGCGATTGGAGATGTGGTTCCCATTTCCTGAAGAAGGTTTTGTGGTTAGATTAGCATATTGCTTTGTATGACTTTACAATGCTTGGCTTTCAGAGCAAATGACTGGAAGTGTAAGTCATTCATAATTACTAATAACCAATGAATTGCTCATAATCTGTGTATTAGGATGAAGTTTGCCTAATGTTTGGATATATGTTACTGTAATTCTGATTGAATCCCTTACGTTTTCTCTACCTGATGAAATTTCTTGTCAGAACAACACAGAAACCAAAACCCCAAAATGTATGGTTTTATGTTGGTTAGGCGGTATTGCTCCCTGTGTAGGCATTTTCTTCTAGAATGATCTTGAGGTTACTTAGGCATCATTACTCTTGTTTGGAAGTGGAGTAGTTATTTTGGTTACTGGAATTTTGCTCTGGAGTAGTGCGTCTGCCTGAGAATCAGTAGAAGTAACAGACTAATTTCTGTATGTGGCTCTACCAGAACCAAGACGCTGCCACGTGCCAGACCATGAGAAGAGGTGTCTCGGTGTTCTCTCAGTGTTCTAATTTCACAAAACTGGAGAGAATGCCGGTATTTTTGGAAGAACACGCAAAAGAAAAGGTCTCCGTCCTAAAGGGTGCACAGTCCACAAATGTATGTAGTACAAACAGTGCTAAAAACAAGAGTTTAGGGCAGGTAAAGGAATGTAGTTGCAAGAACGTGAATGCCATAGGTTGGCAGTTTTCCTGTTTCCTTTGATAACAAATGGACTTGCTGCTGAGGGAAGCTGAAGTTGAGTAATTATCTGAACAAAAGCAAGAAGTCAGATATTCAGGTGGGATTTGAAGGCAAAGGGTAGGAATTCAGTAAGACAGAAAAGATGGTCTGGTCCAGTTAAAGCAATTGTGTAAAGTTGTTAGACTTGTGGTTTAGCTATTTGGAAGATCTGGATGAACAGGAGGGTGAGTGTCAAGGAGGAAAAGTTGGTTGGTTCTTCAAAGGTTAAGGATTAAATAAAAGGGTAAAAATTTGAGCATGGAAGACCATGCCTGTTATCCAGAAATTATAAAAGCCTTCATGCACAGGAATATTCATTGGAAAAGTATTGGGAAAGGAGGAGGATTATTTGCCATTTCTGGAAAGCTTAAAGCTGTTTTTGTACCTGATAGACAAAAATTAGGCGTTTGAGCAGTTTGGAGATAGGATCTGGCTGGGAGCTGCTATTTCCTTGTCTTCATTAGTCTGTTGAACTTCCCCAGAACGATTCTGATTTGAGGTTTTACAATTGCTTGGCTTTACCCAAAAAAGTACCTTTTAATCTCAGCAATAGCTTCTAGGCAGCTTCGTCTTTCTGTGGAGAATGCTGGGTCTAATCTGTAGGTGTCCTAAAGCTTACAAGATAAATCTGACTTAGAAAGTAAGAAAAAAATATGTTTCTCTGGTGTGTCCCCCCCCCGTCTCAGCAGAGAACATGAAAGGGTAGGTTTGTTTTTCCTTATATGGCTAGAGTCTTTCCACCTGGAACAGGTACAGATACAGGGGTTGAGGAGGAGTGGTAACAAGTCCATGCAGTAAGAGTCAGTTCTTCAGAAGCAGCTGTTTACTTCTAAGTCCTGCTTGCTTCTGCAGTCAGAAGAGAGTTCTCATGGTGTGGTTCTTGTTTTGGTATAATTCCCCAAATGAGTGCTTCACTGGAATGTGGTATCAGGTGAACTGGAGTAAAAAGGCTGACTGGGAGAAGCAAGGGAGTGGCACAAACAGGGAGTGCCTTGCTTTGGCTAAAATCTGTGCCATGTTCTTCATGCTGTTCATAGGAAACATCTGAGGAAATGTGTTTCCAAAGAAACAACAATGTAGGAAGTCATGCACACGTGTTTTGAGAAAGCACAAACACAAATAAACCACTGCTGGTTCACCCCCAGCACTTAGTTTCAGTAGGATACTGACACACAGATACAGAGGTGGGTGTTGTCACTGAAGAGATTCGGGGAAACCATGTAGTAAGGGTATATTCAGAATCTGTTATTTTAAGTTTTTAAGACTCCTTATCTTCCCAGAAGTTCTCTCAACAACCATCAGAAAAGCAGAACTCAGAAGCATTTCACCTCACTGCTTTGTGGCTCCCTAGCTGTGTAATTCCTATTGGCCATATCCAGATTTTTTCCTTGTTATTTTTATCATTGAATGATAAGTAAGCAAAGTAATGCTTGAATTTTTAAATAAACTGGTTTTCTGTGTAACTTTTCTCAGGCCAACTCAGAGGACTTTTCAAAGGACTTTTCAAATTTCAAAGAAGTTCCAGCTCCTGCAAAATCATGATTTCCTAGGGAACCAGGAGCTTGCCTTACTTCGTCTTCTGAAGTATTTATGGGCATGGTGTTGGCCCAGAGAAGAAATAGACTCACAGCTTGTCTGGCAGCCAAGGTGTTGGTTGATTTTTATCTTGGATAAAAGGCGGAGTTTTATCCTTAAAGGAAAGAGTTACTAAAAGGTGTGGAGGAAAAAAAAAAAGGGGGAGGAATATGGCTGCACAGTCCTGGCACTTGTGGTGGAAACATAGTTTATATACTGAATCTTAAGATGGGTGTCCTAGAATAGTGAGGAAGAGATTAATAAAATGGCCAGGTTAGAACTTCTCTTCCTTGTGTATCATAGCTGACCATGTTTGCCTCCCTTTTTGTTTAATTTTGATTGCTTGAAAAGTTTAAAGAATGCGAGAAGTTCTTGATAAAGGCAGCAGTAGTTCTCAGTAAAGGACAGCTGTGTCTCCTCTGCTGAGCAGTTGTGATCTTAAACATATTTAGAGGAATTAAGTGTGTAAGCAGGCCTTAATTCATTGCTATGGGTAAATGTTAATTAAGCACCAGGATATGTAATTAGAGGAAGTTTCAGACTAGGGAGACTATCTAGCTCTTTTTGAGTGTATGCAACAACTGTAAAAAGACACCTATGGACACATGTACAACTAGTATCCCAGATTATGAGAAACTGTGTCAAAGCTTTCTGTGATTTTACATGGATTTGATATGCTTGGGTATCTGCATAATCCTCATAGAAACTTGCTTTGTGATTTTGATACTATGCATGCATCCATTTTTGTATTAGGGACTTCATAAGTTAGACAGAGGGGCCAGAACCTTAAAGTGAACTCTGTAACAGTTTTCCAAACCCTTCTATATTTATTTGAAGCTGTTATATGAAATGTCTGTGTCTATTCCAGTATCCTTGAAAAATTTTCCTCAGTTGCCATCTCATAGTCCACAATGACTTCCAGGTAGCCAGTGTTGATGAATACCTAAGTCTTAGAGATGTTTATTACTTTATACTTCATTATTTTCAAGAAGACTTCAGATTAATAGTACAACTGTTAAGGAAAGTTAGGACTTAAGAGAAATTACAAGTGTGTCATGTTATTTTTATGCACATCCAGGTATTTTGCAGTCTGTGTGGGCAAAGATAGGAGGGAGTGTAGGAGAGGGAACAGAAGGAAGTCAGTGCAGTTTGGGCCCGGAATGAAATTGCCAGGTTACCGTCTGTGGAGTTTATGAATTACTGCAGTTCTTGGTGTAATAATTCAACTGTACACTTGAACTGGTACACTATTCTGTAATGTATAATCTCTGAAAACATTACTTCAGAAGTGAAATAACACCTTTTTGCATGGCAGATGTGAACAAGCACTTGTTTCGTATAAGACTGTCCTACTAGAGCTTAAAGTGATGACTTTCTGCTTATTTCACAGATTTGCTCACAATCAAATACGTGGCCATGGGGGATATGAAGACCCCAGATTTTGATGACCTTCTTGCAGCCTTTGACATACCAGACATGGTAGATCCCAAAGCAGCTATTGAATCTGGACATGATGACCATGAAAGCCACATAAAACAAAATACTCACACAGATGAAGATTCCCATGTCCCATCATCATCTGATGTTGGGGTGAGCGTCATTGTGAAAAATGTGCGCACTATTGATTCTTCCGAAGGCGTGGATAAAGATGGCCACCATTCCACAGGCAATAGCTTGCACAATGGCTTCCTAACCTCAGCAGCTCTTGAGAGTTACAGTAAAGATGAAGGGAAATCACTTAAAGATGATGGGCCTGCTTCTGAGACTACACTGAAGGATTCAGCTTTCAACCAGTTCAGCCCAATTTCAAGTGCAGAAGAATTTGATGATGATGAGAGAATTGAGGTGGATGACCCCCCAGATAAAGAGGAGATGCGTGCAAATTTCAGAGCAAATGTCTTGGCAGGATCTCTATCTCAGCAGGAATATGACAAGCTAAAGGCACTTGGAGGGGAAAACTTAATTAAATCTGGAATCACTGTTTCAAGTAGTATAGATAAAAATAAAGCTGCTAAACGAGAGACAGAGACAAACTCCATGAATTTAGGTGTCTATGAGCCTTTTAAAACTCGAAAAACAGAGGACAAGTTACTAAAAGACAGTTCTGAGAAGCTTCTTGAAAACAGGGTACTTGATGGAAAACTGAGTACTGAAAAAAGTGACACAAATCTTGCCAGCATTTCCCAGTCCAAAGCGAAGTCATCAGCAAAGCTTTCGTCCTGCATTGCTGCAATCGCAGCACTGAGTGCTAAAAAGGCAGCTACAGATAGCAGTAAAGATTTACAGTCTAATTCAGGAGAGTCTTCTCCTTTACCAAAAGACATGAGTGAAAGTCCCCGGGCTATTGAAAAATCTCCTGAGCCTCAGAGTCTCATTGATGGTGCTAAGAAGCCGTGTGTCAAACTGCCCGATAGTCCCAGAAGCATCTCAAGTGACAACAGTAGCAAAGGGTCTCCGTCTTCTCCCGCAGGGTCAACACCAGCAATTCCTAAAGTTCGCATAAAAACCATCAAGACTTCTTCTGGGGAGATCAAGAGAACTGTTACTAGAGTGTTGCCAGAAGTTGATTTGGACTCTGGTAAAAAGCCAGAGCAGAGTGCTTCCATGGTAACCTCCATGACATCTCTCCTATCGTCACCACCTTCTGCTGTTCTCTCCTCTCCTCCCAGAGCTCCTCTGCAGTCCTCAGTTGTCACCAATGCAGTCGGATCTGCAGAACTTGCCCCTAAACAGGTCACTATCAAACCCGTGGCTACTGCCTTCCTGCCCGTTTCAGCAGTGAAAACAGCAGGTTCCCAAGTGATCAATCTGAAGCTGGCTAACAACACCACAGTGAAAGCCACTGTCATCTCTGCTGCATCCGTGCAGAGCGCCAGCAGCGCCATCATCAAAGCTGCCAACGCCATCCAGCAGCAGACGGTCGTGGTGCCAGCATCGAGCCTTGCCAGTGCCAAACTTGTGCCAAAGACAGTCCATCTTGCCAACCTTAACCTTTTGCCTCAGGGTGCTCAAACCACCTCTGAACTGCGCCAAGTACTAACAAAACCCCAGCAACAAATCAAGCAGGCAATAATTTCTGCAGCAGCCTCTCAGCCTTCGAAAAAAGTGTCTCGAGTGCAGGTGGTGTCATCTCTACAGAGCTCTGTAGTGGAAGCATTCAATAAGGTGCTGAGCAGTGTCAATCCCGTACCAGTTTACATCCCAAACCTTAGTCCCCCTGCCAATGCCGGAATCACGCTACCCACACGAGGTTACAAGTGTTTGGAGTGTGGTGACTCATTCGCTCTCGAGAAGAGCCTGACCCAGCATTATGACAGGAGGAGTGTGCGAATTGAAGTGACTTGTAATCATTGTACAAAGAATTTAGTTTTCTACAATAAATGCAGTCTCCTGTCCCACGCTCGTGGGCACAAGGAGAAAGGCGTCGTGATGCAGTGCTCCCACCTGATCCTAAAACCAGTCCCAGCAGATCAAATGATAGCATCTCCTTCCAGCAATACTGCTGTGGCCGTGCTCCAGAGCCCAGGGGGAGCTGGCATGCACTCCATAACAAAGATCCAGTCTGGCTTAACTGGGACAGTGATCTCGGCCCCCGCGAGCTCTCCTGTCATTCCAGCTATGCCGCTAGACGAAGATCCATCGAAACTGTGTAGACATAGTCTAAAGTGTTTGGAGTGCAATGAAGTTTTCCAAGATGAGACATCTCTTGCAACTCATTTCCAGCAGGCCGCAGACACAAGTGGACAAGTAGAGTATCCTATGTTTACATTCCAATGTTTCATCTATAAGCCTAGGAGACTTTGGATATGTTTTTACTTTTGTTTAGCTGTTAATTATCTGAACCTCTGTGATTAAAATGATAAACAAAAACCACAAAAAATCTTGCAAGCACTTACATAGTGAATGTCAACACTTTTTAAATAAGACTTTTCTTAGAATCTTTTTAGACCCTGAAGTCTGAAATTGACATTGTATATTTTTGCTAAAATTTAGCATTAGCTTTCTTACAGCTAAACATTTTAATACAGAAAATAGTAATGAGTTTTACTAATAATATTTTAATGCTTCTTTCAGTGCTTTGGAATTGGACTAGCCTGTGGAATCCGCTTAATTGGCACCCTCATTAACAGCCCGTCTATTCAACCTGAATGATAGTTTTAAGTGATTAATTTTCGATTGGTTTTCAGGTTTTAGAGTTGTCACCAAGTGCCCTAAGTGAGCGAGGCATTCCCCTCACATGCAGGGAGGGACTCAGGCAGTGACAAATGGCACACTGACTACTGACAGGAATGCCTGCTGTTTGCCTCAGCTCTTCCTCAGAAAGTACAAAGTGCTGTTCTCACTGGCACGCCTTGCTTTCTGTGTGACCATTGGTTTAGCTGGTTGGGTTTGTTTTCCTCTTACAAATGCTAATGAGTTCAACTTAAAAACCATTTGAAAATTCTTTACTAATGTATGTGGCCTGACCTGAAAGAAATACGTCATTCAATAAAACTTAATATTAATCAGTGTGCGATGTATTTTATAATCCTGGAAGAGTGAAGGTGGTTAATTAAATGATACGGTTGGATCTCTGTTGGGGTGTGCCAATTAAAAGGGATTCTGGTGTGTTTCAAAGCATTCAGGTGAGCTTGGTGCTCCAGCTTCTTGCTGCAGGGGAAGCTGAAAACCTGCAAGCATGCTCAAGACAGGAATGCCCCAGGAATATTCCTGGGAATGACAAAACAGTAGACAGGCTAAAGATTTTTAAGTCTTGCAGTTAGGAAAAAATGCACTAGTCCTAGGAGCACAGGCAGGTTCCTGTCAGGATCTATTCACTACATGTAGGACCTACTCTGTACCATGAAGCAGCTCCACTGCACCTACCACTACGGGTAGTAATGTAAAGAGATTTGCACATGGAAATAACCTTGATTATGTGGCTCTGCCTTAGCTCCTCCCTTTAACTGGCTAGCAGAGTAAGACTGAAATAGCCTGGATTCCCAGTGGAATGCCATGTAAGTGAATTTCTCTTTGTAAGATACTACAGGTGTGCCTACCTAAGGGAGTTTCCTTCAGCAGAACGTGTCCATCCATAGATGTTGCTGCAGGTCTGAACAGGATCTAATAGCTGACCATGAGTATATTCTGCACCAGCTCGAGCTACTTAATACTTTGGGTTTTTCGCTAACTGATTTGCTGGTGCTTATTGGTTGTAGATAGATCTTTTCCCATAATAAGCCCATTAGGTAACATTCTATCTAAGATACAGTAGTCCTTGGAGAAACCTGTTGGTTTTGGTACTGGAAAATCAAGCAAGAAGGCGCCAAGACAAAGCAATTGGATGAGGGATGGAGAATAGGTTGGGAGAGTGAGGCTAAAATAGAAATGGAAAAAGAAAGAGAACAAAGATAAAGTGATGGTCTCATTTTTGGGGTGTAAGGATTTTTGTCTTTATGGCCAGGTAAACGAAACCTTTTGCCCTTCCCTTTCTCCCTCTGTCTGGTGCTTTTTCCCTGTTGCTGCTGAGTTTGCTCTCCATACATGTCCTTTCTTTAGGTACTGTTTATCCTGGTAGTTTACTAAAGGAAAGCAATTGTGACGTTCACAGAATATCAAAATGCAGCTACAGGGAGGTGGAGAGAGAAGTGTGGGTTCCCAAGTATTGCTGTTCAAGGAGGGAAGTCCCTGGAGCTGCAGGAGCAGCTGGCATTGCCTGCTGCCTGTCAGGGTGTTTGTGTCTCCTCATGGAAACTTGCTCTGCTTTAATAGCTGCAGGTTTTAAAAAAAATGGTGCAAAGCACTGGAGGAAAATAAGCTATTTTCATGTTCTTCCATTTGAAAAGAACACTCTTTATAAATGTAGTTTTAAATGTTCTTTGTTGAAATATCCTTTTAAATATTAACTAAACATTTTTTGTAGTCCTTTTCAAAAAAGCAGCAGCTGCTTTTTTGCATTGTGTTTGGTTGCATCCTGTAGGGGTAGTGTTTCCTGGAGAAAGACTCTGTATAGGCATTTATTACTAAGTATTTTGCTACTTTTTCATTAGATGTTGCTTCTTGAGAAGCTTGGATGAGAAGTACTCTGACTTGTTCTACTGCTTAGTGCTTGGCACTGGCTTTTTGCTGTAAAACTGCCATTATTGTGGGGGGAAGAAGACAGAGAAGTTAGATGAGATTAGTGTTTTTTTTCTTTGGAAGGAAGGAAGGAAGAATAAAAATACTTAGATTTTGCAAACAAGTAATAGGAAAAAAGATTATTTGCAGCTTACTATTCTTTCTAGTGTCCCATCTAATTGCTCCTGAAATGTATAGTTTTGTGTTTCCAATAAGTAGCTGCTCTTATATTCCTGTTACAAAGGTAGCATGTTTTGTTTAAAATAAACAATGGTAGAACAATCCTAGCAATGAAAATACATTCCCTAAAAAGTTGTTACCTTTCTGTAATATTTTATTGCCATTAATATTCCTGTTAAAGGAATATTAACCTAAAGGAATATTCCTGCTAAAGGAATATTTATCCTGACTCACTGACAGGTTTTCTGGCTTAACGAAACCCTCATCTACTTGCTAGGGGGAAAAGGTAGCAAATCTGGGCTAATGAATGTTAATATTTCTCTTGGTTACAGATAAGAATATATAGCTCCCATGGAAACTACATAGCTCATTTCCCTTCATACTCAGTGTACGTGTGTATCTTTATTTTCCACCTCCACCATTTTTCCTTCTAACCCTTTTTTTTTTCTGAAACTTTGACTTTAAATGCAGGCAGGTGATGATTTTCACAAACTGTGTTTTATTTTGGTGTGGGTTGGAATGAGAGAACTGGAAGTTAATGCCACCTTAAGCCCAAAATAAAATGGTAAGCAAACATGCTGAATGTCAGAATTTCACAGTAGATGCTTCTTGTTCTACTGTAATCAGTTACAATTAAATATTTTCTGTACTCATTGAAATAGCAGAGCTGGGACCTTAAGTGAGAGCATTATTGGCATGTTGGGTCAGCAGATGAGTCTGGCAGCTTGCTGCAAAATCAGGAAGATCAGTGAGCTGGGGCTGGAATGTTGTGTGGCTCTTCTGTGGCATGACATCCCGGTTTCCTTCAGAAGTCCTGCAAGCCAGAGGCTTTCGAAGGACTGTGAAACCTCCAAATGTTTCTGTTACTGGAATAAGAAGTTCTGGTTTGCTGTTTTCTTATGTAATCAAATAATGCTCCAGATTCTCCAGTACTGTATTACAGCTTGTTAATAGAGGAACAGCCAAAGAGAGACTTGGGGAATGGTACTGAGCCCAGTAAATGTGGCACTTACGGCTGGTCAGAGGGTTTTGCCTTTAAGCTGAACTTTAGACAAAGCTAACACCCCAAAACAGTTCTGGCCAGCTTGAGGCTGTGAGTACCCCGCTTCTGGCCACTGTTTGATCAATTAAGGCCAAGTATTTGGCATTTCAAAGTGAATATTTCTGTGTGTCTCAGTACAGCCTTACTGCGTCCCAAGGGCTCTAAGTAGGTGCCAGTCTGAAATCCCTGTAGTTAGCTGAACTCAGGCAGAGCCTTGCAGGAGAGCAGTACACCTACCCATGCCCAACACTCCTGTAGTGGGTCTGGCAGGAGTGCCAGTGAAACCTGCATTGCAGTGATGGCAGATTTTCTTTGCTTAACATGCTGTATATTTAATGGTTTGCATCTTGTCCGTCTTGATGTGTTAGGACATCGGAGAACTCTGTTTGTACAGAGCCTGTGTTCAAACACACCAGGCCACAGTGCTCCCACAGCATTTATTTCAGGATTTCTTCATGCATATGTTAGTAAATAATTGATAATGCAGCTCTGGAGATCTTTTTTTAGTCAATATTCTTGCAGAGTGTACACATCACTACATATGCCAGACTCTCTCTCTCATTCAGAGAGTCAGAGAACATTCCTAAAAATATGCAAATACATGTTCAAAAAATAACCGATGTCATGAAGGAATCTTGGGTTTGATTATAAATCTTTGCAAGTCACTGGTGAGATTCACAAGTCCCAAGCCATAAGAGACAATAGTAATAATTTGATTCTTACTGAGTTGTACGTAGGTCCTTTTCACTATCAAGGTAATCTGGGAAGGCACCTGAGTAATATTTCTGTAAACCCATGAGCATCTCCCATGGTCACTGGTGTATGAAGGAGCTTTGTGGCCCAGAATGCCAGTCAGTCTGGCTGCCAGCATCTGCCAGCTCTGTCAGCAGGGCTTGTGTTTGTACTTGCCTACTGCTTTGGGTCCCATCCCAGTTATGACATTTAACCTTTATTTGCTATATTGCAGTGTTTGACACAAGACGTTACGTAGAGCTGAACCAAACCTTTTGTCTCATCTATTCTGGTTTATCATTTAGAAGACATGCAATATCTGCCAGATGCTGCTTCCTAACCAGTGCAGTTTTGCATCACACCAGAGAATTCATCAGCATAAATCTCCCTACACGTGTCCTGAATGTGGAGCAATCTGCAGATCTGTCCACTTCCAGACCCATGTCACTAAGAACTGCCTGCATTATACCCGAAGAGTTGGGTTTCGGTCAGTATAATGATTCCTTTTGTTGTCAATTTATGTATAATTTATGGTTTTAAAAGTGATTTTCTATTTTCATAAGCATTGTTTGGACAATACCAGCTTCATGCATTTAAGATTGTCATGTCAACAGTACTACTAGTACTAAAATTTTGGAATAAATACATTAGGATTCTGCTTTGTTTTGGGCATCCACTTTTGTATATGATTAAATCAGAGTATCAGTAGTATCACACAGATTCAGGACTTCACAGTTTATAAAGTCTAGAAAATTCAGATGCATTGTCTTAATTTCAGGTTTTTAAAAAACTTCCTGAGTTTTTTCAAAACATTGAATTTTAGACTCTTCTCTCTGGCAGAACAGTCATTTTCAGTACTTCCAGAATGTCTGGTCGAGATGTTGATGGGCATACTGCACCTGTCTGGTTGTTCCCTTTTCTGTGAGAAGTCAAGATTCCTTGGCTTTACATCACTTGGAAATTACCTTTCTCAAACAGCATTTTCTTTTGGTTCTCCTTTGTTACTCTTTGGTTTCCCTTTGATTTTTACGTTTCGCTGTAATGGCAACTCACTGAGAAAATGGGGAGCAGAGGCATTTCAGAGAAATGTTTAGCTTTGAAAGACTTGAAAAAATGTTTTCTGTTAGAATTTTCCTTGTGCTGAATGGCAGGCAGCACAGCAGGAGATCAGAAGAGCCACCCATACCCTGAGCTTTGCTTAGCACTCCAAAAACACGTCCACTTTACCCTGTCTGCCTGGAAAAAGACCATTCTAAATCTTAGAGCAGGTAGCTCCTTCCACCCTTAAGGTGCCACCATTCATTTTCCAGGATGGCTGTGCAATCTTCCCCTAAGGTAAGAAAGCATTTTTACTGCATCAGGCATCTGTTTTCAGCTTGAATCCATGACCCGACCCAACTCCAAGCTCTTTTCATTTCTTTGAGTTCTTTTCTTTCACCCCTTTCTCTCAAGCAGTAGTCTGTCTTGTCCTGCATTTCCTCCATCTGCTTCCTGCACTCCACTGCCCTTCCTGTGTCTTTTGGGTTTGTACACAGAATCACCTCTAGGAACTCCTGGCCTGGCCCAGTAACACCAGCAGAATCCCAAATCCTTCACTGGGAATCTAAGTCACTAAACTTTTCAAGATGTCTCATAAACATCTCATGTCACACCGAGTCAGAATTTCTTGATCTGGTGAGACTAAACCAAAGTCACCCAGACAAGCAAGAGCAGTCTCTGGGAATGTTACTATCTCCCTCCTTAGACTCCTCAGCCTCTCCTTAGAACTGCAGTGCTTTTGCCTAAGGAGCAGCACACCCTATTCTGCCTTTTCAAAGGGTCTCTGCAGAGAAGTTCCCTTTGATTCCAGTGATTTAGGCTAGTTGCCTGCACTGAAGCAGCTGAAAACTTCAGCCTGAAGTTTCACTGCATCCTGCCAAGGTGAAAGCAAGAAGGTGTTAAAACAGTCCCCAAGAGGAAGGCTTGGTCCTTAGGAACTGTGTAATATACAGTGGTGGATGCTGAGGATCAGTTGTTGTGTGGCATCTCTAGAGAATACAGTCAAGCCGAGGCATGAGGAGGTGAAAATGCCACCCCGCTCTCCAAAGGGACACCTAAGGAGTACATGTATTACTGAGTACATCACGCTGTGTACGGCTGTGAAGAAGTGCTCAGCTCTGTATAAGCACAGAAGATCTTAACAGAGCCAAAAAAGACCAGAATGCATTGGTAAGCAGATACTAGATGGGTATAAACTCAATTAATATTATTTAATAAATACTATAAATTAAATGCCCAGAAAAAGAAAGGTTGACATTTCATAAAATTCAAGGGTGATAAATTTTAAAAGGAAAATGGGATCCTCGAATGCAATGTAGAACTGTATTTCCTGCTTTATTGCTATCATCAGGGCACTAAAACTATTGAAAAATTAAATTGACATTTATATGACAACAATCATGCTGCCATGATAGATGCTAAAATTAGAATTCTGGAAGGATAGAGGCCTTCTGTGTTTGAAGAGTTTGTAGAAGTCTTACTGCAACATACTGATCAATAAGAAATTGTCTCATTTGACAGTAATTGCTGATTGCACTGTGTTCTTGGACTGATTCGGGAGCATTTGGTACTGGAGATGTAGGGCATTAAAGGGGGCCGTTGTGTATAAAAATTCTTATATTGTAATATTAATTCAATGTTTTAATCGTTTCATTTTAGAATAGATGCGGAAAGGTCACAAATTTTCGACACAGCAGAAGTATGTTTTTGAAAAATATTTTCTGAATTCCAACATGATATATTGATCTGATTGTAGGAATTTGGTTTAGTTTTCCTGAGTTTCAATCCAAGTGCTGATTTGATTACATGTACAGAAAATCACTACCAGTATATCTTCATTAAATCTAAACAAGGGAAATGGTGAAAATATTTTCCTTACTGGTTTTCCATTTGGTGATAGTTTCTAAGTTGCTGTGGTGTACTTCAGACAATACCCTGCATGTGATAAAAATGCATTCTGGAAAATCTCTTTCCAAATTTGCAGAAGATTTAAGCATTCTTTCTGCAATCAATAGAGTATTTGTCTGTCAACCCTTCTATCTGTTTTATTGTAATAACATAAAAACATGTTCTGACTTTACATCTCTTAGATTTTCAAATGAAAATGTGTGAAATTTCTTTCCCCTTACTTTGTGATCCACAAATCGCTGGTTGATTCTTACAGGGTTGTTTAAATTGACAGAGTAATGTAGTTTTATCCAGTTGTTATCCACGTGTGTTTCTCTCTTCCCTTTGCTTGAAAATCTGTGTTGATTGTCCAGCACTGCTCGGGGCAGGGCTACACTGACTCTCCTCCGCTCTCTCCGCAGCTGCGTGCACTGCAATGTTGTGTACTCTGACGTGGCGGCACTCAAGTCTCATATTCAAGGTTGTCACTGTGAAGTCTTTTACAAGTGTCCTATCTGTCCCATGGCATTTAAATCTGCTCCCAGCACACACTCCCATGCCTACACACAACACCCGGGTATCAAGATAGGTGAACCAAAGTAAGCAAAATTCATCTTCTACTGCACTTGCCTGCATTTGAATGACCCGTGAAATTGCATTTTGTCCTGCGCTTGCAGTCACAGAAGTCACCTCTGACAGCCATCAGTTTGTCAGCCTGCTGGTAATGTGGGATTTGTGTAGTGCTTTCATGAGTTTTCAGCTGGCAGTTCACTGGGCAAAGGTGACATTTCTCTGAATGCACTAGCAGGTCTTTAAGCACTGCATGCTACAAGAGAATGATTGCAAAATGTAATTACACAAATGATTTGGACAGGTGGCCAGAGTGTTGCTCATTCTGATGTTTTAATCTGCTTAGCTCATCTGCATTTTTACTGTGAATCAAAATAATGTGATTCCAAAAAAAGCTGCTAAGACTCATCAGCGCTTATGCGGTGATTTTCATAACGTGGTTGAAAAGTTGAGAGAAAGCAATTTTATCGGTTTATATAAGCTTTTTTCCAATAGGTAATATCTTTCTGGCTTAAAGCAGAAGCGGTTCTGTTCTGTAGGTAGGAAAGTTGGCCGTAAAGGTGGCAGATTGCTGAAGGTGGTGACACAGGGCACAGGTGGGACTCGGTTTCAGGGTCTTTTTTTAAAGCTGTTGGGCACTGGCAGGCTCTGCTGAAGGCAGCAGATGTTGCTGTGTGTGCCAGCTCCTCCAGCACTCGGGTCTGAGCCTCTCTGAGCATCCCTTCTCCTCCATCTGCTTCTTCCTCACTGCTATGAGTGCACTGTTCAGAGCAGTCAGGGATTGAGCTCCGTGTTTTCTCTCGGGCATGTAGAGCACCAGCATGGTAACAACTTGCAGGTTCAAGTACATAGAAGTTATCATGTGATGTAATAACCAGCGTTCCTAAGCGTTCAGTTTTTCACTGTTTCTTCTAAGATATTAATAGGAGATTTTTTCTTTGTTTACACCTCCATCAAAGCAAAATGGCAACAAACTTGCCATGTCTGATACCAAATGAAGGCATTTCTGCCTAGTGGCAAATGATACCTTGTTTTAGTTCAGGATGATATCATCAGTAAAAAGCTGTGAGATACCAACATTTAAAACTTCGTTCAGGTTCCCATAGTTATCATTAGAGAAATCCAAAAGATTAAGATCATTGTTTGTGTAAGGTGCTACACATGTGAAAAGTGAACTGTGCTTGGATTTGCCAAACTGTTTCTGATCGGGTTCATGAACTAAGTATTTTGCATTAGTTTTCTTTCCATTTAGATGCACTTATAATCATATTCCTTTACGAATGTACTTTGATAATAAAAAAATGAAATGAACTTCTATTACGTACTACTGTAATAAATAAGTCACAGAATCCATAGTTGAGCGATCCTCTTAAGAAGCGATGTTTCTTTTAAATTTGCCAGTTTGGATGCTGCCTTATATGCGTACAGAGTGATTGATAGGATTTTTCCAGCCTTTGCAGTGTTCAGAGTTCTTTGCCTGCCTAGTTCTGAGCAGAGCTGACAGGCTGTATTTGAGGCAACACATTCACATTTGGATTATCTGTGCTGCTTCATGGAGCACCTAGGCTGCGTGACTGGCACCCATTGCAAGCCTGCCAACCTCATTCCTGACCCCAGGTGTGTGTCACAGTCCAGGGACACGGGCCATGATTTCAGCAGTGCCAGGACCCTTGGCCCCATGGCTTCTGAGGGATTCTGTAGTAGGTCACACTCCTGTGTTTACAGGAATTGGGCTCCCAGGGAATCTGGCTGCCTGCCTCTGGCATTTACTTGGAACTGTGTGATTTACAATTACATTACAAACAGTTGCTGCAGAACAGATGCACTAAACTATTTGGTGTATGAAAAATGACTTTTATATGCAAGGATTCTCAGTGGGATGAAATGAGATTATTTTAATATAGGGAAATGGATGGCTGTCTTGTCTTTCAACTCTGGGAAGCTCTCTCCTGTAACTTACTCTAAGCTTTGGTTTCCCAGAAAACCACAGAGGTGATCTTTTTTTCAGTAAACAGTGTCTAGGAATGGCACTAAATATTTTTCATGGCTGATCTCTTTGAATACTGGACAAATTCTTGTTTATCAAGCCAAATGATGGATATTTATGGTACTATTGGTAAAAAGTATATTATCCCACAAGTTCCTTTCTCTAGAGAAAAAAATTTGGGAAGAAGGAATACTATCCGGTGGTGCAGAAGCTTTCCAAATGCTAAATGCCTTTTATGTGGCTGAAAGTATTTTCCTGTGAGATAACACCTGTATTTATTCCAAGATAATATGTGAACTTGTTGAACAGATTTTTGGGAAGTGAAAAGGCCGTGTGCCTGCTTTGGTGTGTACTCTGGGGCAGGAGCAGTGCTGAGTAACCAGCCTGGGGTGGGATGGGATGGTATCCCTGTAAATGACATCCTGTGGAAGCACAACTGCCTTTAAGCTTTGAACAGTGTTTTAGGCAGTTGCATGTTAAACACTGACTACTTCAATTAAATTTAAAAAACCCAGAACCAGCATACATGGCTGCGTGTATGTTGTTAAGGATTGAAAATCATGTTTTGGTGAGTCTTAAGGAAATACTCCAGGGGTGTATAGTCATAACTCATACTGTGAGGTGTGTTGGTATGAATTTAAGTCAGTACAGTCTTTACCCAGAAATTTGTCTGAAATTTCGATGTTTACCAGATAGTTCTGCTTCTGTGAAGGCAGAGTAGAGTAGCTGCCATAGAAAATACAGCGATTCAGCTCTTGGTGTTTTTAGAGAGTTACAGTTTTTATATACAATAAATTCAGAAAGACACTGAATTTTTTTGTAGCAGATTCACTACAGATCTGCAGTGAAGGGTTCACCACAGAAAGCAGGACAATAGTACACTGATCATCAGAGGATGCTGTGTAAATAATACATTTATCTTAGCGTATGTTAGAAACTGGGATCATTTGATACCACAAAAATAAAGGCTCTCCCAGTTAATATGAAGAACTTGTACTGTTTTTCATTTGGAATTACAGGGCAGCTTGGACATGGAAGCAATGCCCGTGTTCTTGTCATCTCAAAACACAGTGCAGAATGATTTCTGGAGCTCTGGAACAATGCACTATCAGTGTTAATTACTTAGAGGGGTATGGAAAGGACTGGGGACATTGATGTGCCTAATGATAAGATTTAGCACTTTAGCAGGCAGGGGCATTTGTGGGTTGTTTTTTTTAGTGGAAGTTACTCTTTAGGACAGGAAGCGCCTGTTGCTGTACTGAGCACCTGTGCTTGGGTTTCTTTTGTTTTAGCTAAACTTGCTCTGCAGCACTACAGATTAGATGGCTTAGATTTCTCTCTCATCTCATGATCTGTGGTTAGAAAACTGCTGTCAGAACAGGAGGCTGAGGGACCTAAGTTCAAAAGTCACATGTGCTCCAACAGAGGATGCGTTTGGTGGTGTCTCTACATATCTATGACAGATTCATCAAGGCTTGGAATGGCAGATCAGGGAAATCCCGTCCTGCGCTGTTGGAGCTTCAGGACATTGACAGAATTTACGTTTGGCATTCAGAAGCCTCAAAGCCAGGAACATTGCCAAAAGTGTATTTATCTTGAAGTTATGTTCCTAACTACGACTGAATTAATCACTCCCTTAAAATATACTGGTTTTGTAACCTGGAGCAGGGATATTATCCTTTAGCTACAGTGTGAGTTCAGAAACTGAAGATGTTGAACTGTCAGAGTATTCTGAGCAGATGTTGTTGTATGTGCAACTGGCACATGCTGTTGTTTTCTGGCTTCTGGTTTGCACTTTGAAAATTATTTTTCCTACTTTTCTATTTCTTCTGCTGCTCCCATATTTTGAAATTGGAGGATGTTTTGAATTAGTTTAACTTTGATTTTCAGGCAGTGTGAAACGATTGCTTAAACATATCAGATCTTATCTGTGATGAGAAAAAAAGTTAATGTCATGATTCTTGCAATCATCAACATGACTGACATTGTTTATTGTACTTCTGTTTTTAGAATAATATATAAATGCTCTATGTGTGACACTGTGTTTACTCTACAACCTTTGCTCTATCGCCACTTTGATCAGCACATTGAAAACCAGAAGGTGTCTGTTTTCAAGTGTCCAGACTGTTCTCTTCTATATGCACAGAAACAGCTTATGATGGATCATATCAAGGTGTGTAGGCATCTTCTCTTGTTTCCTTCATGATACCATTTGTCATGCAATATATGCTGTGAGAACATACTGTGAAAAGGCATGGAATAACAAGAAGACTGCTGAGAGACATGTTAATAATTCTGAGGGGGGGAAATCTGTTAATATTGCTCTCAAATGTTAAAATGTTATATTTTGTCTGGTCTTCAGCATATCTTTGATCACTCAGTTGGTTTTTCTGTAAGAATGTTGATTTTGGTATATTGGGAATATCTCAGCAAGACCGATCCTAACAAATATTGAGCTTTACTTACAATATTCTAAGTATTATTCCAGTTCTTAAGAGCTGAGAATTCTGAGTGCATCACAAAATCAATCCTCTGGTGTTCAGAATTCACCAGGAAGCAGTATGTTGCTAGATGCAGAGGTTACCTGTGTGTATTCACATATGAACACGAACACATGTGCTTCAGAAAAAACTCCAAGCAGATTTCCTCATGACCACTGTTAACAGCTAACAATTCACTGTGATCCTTGTATGTCCTGGTTTTAAGGATCAGCAGCCCCCTGGCTATCATTTGTTAGCTGTGTGTTTGATACAGACTGTTACCTCACGTCATACAGACCAAAGCTGAGGTTTGTATGCCTTACTAACCCCTGCTGCCTGAACACAGCCCTACAGTCCAGAACGGCACCCTGGAGTTCGCTGCGTTTCTCTGGCAGTGACACAATTTCTGAGTACTGCTTCTCTACAGCAAAGTGCAAAACCAGACATCTTTTTTGGCTGCTAAAACCATCATTTTGCATTTTAGTCCCAACTATGGCACTTGCTACCATAGAATTATCCAAAGTTGTGTTGAAAATTAGATCACAAGTCTTGAAAAAAACAGGTGGTCTTAAAGCCAGTCTTCAACTTGAGGAGGAGATGAGGGAGGGCTGAGCCAAGATGATCAGAAATTACAAGGACTGGATATTTGCTTTGTTTCTGAACTAGTAGCACTAGTTGTTTCATGTTTACTGCAGGATATCTTAGATGCTCCTCTCGTGCAGCAATGCAAAGCTCTGTTTCCTGTTTCCTTTGATCTACTCAGATTGTTGGGGTTTTTTTTACTAAATAGGCAAATTCTGTGTATTGCAGTGTATGTCTTGTTTCTGTAATTAGTTTTTCCTGACTCAGATATTACTGCAAAAGTATTGTTATATCTGTACGTAAGTACTTCTATAAGACCTGAAGACAACACGTTTAGGAGCTCGATCTGACTGCAGTTAGGGCCAGAAGCTATTTTTACAGAAATCAGGATGCTCAGCATCTCACATTGTAAAGATACGCTCACTTACTTAGGCACTGCTTAACTGCTTTGTCTTTAGTGTTCCATGCCAGTATTTGAACTTTCAACCAGTGGGGTTTTAGCTTGATTCACTAGAAATGATTCAGACATTTTTGGGACTAAAATTAGAGGATTAGAGAGTACATGTGCAGTAGCAGTATTGCTGGTTTTGCATTCAGGATGTGTGTATAGCAGTAGGGACTGGAGCAAAGCAGTGTAAATTGGAGTTTAGTTAAGGGGGACTGAAAAAACCAGTAACAGGTTATAGATAAAAGCAGAAAAGGATTCAGGGAGAGTACAAGTGCCAGACAGAGGCAGAGTTCAGCTTTACAGAAAGTAATGGTTTGGTATGGCTAGACATAAACCATCAGGGCAAAGACAGACCTGGTTGAAAGCAGGACAGAAAGGGACAGAAGGAAGCTCAGGAGGAGATTATTTAAAGCTACACAAAATAACCCAGAATAATTCCTGCAGATGTCAATATTTCTTGATGGCAAAATGTATGTCTCATTTTCCTGTAATGACTCAATACAAGAAAATTTCCAGCAGCCAGTGAGAGCAGATGGTGAGGAACTGCACTAGCCTGGCCTGGCCTAGAGATGTAATGCTCCCTGTTTGGCCAGCACTGGGACTCCACACTATGCTTTAATGCTTTAGGTGTAGTTTCAAATAAGAAATGAAGTTTTAAGTATTGTATTTAAAAGACATTTGGAAACTTGAGCACTAACATTTTACATGCTGACAGGTTAGGCTGGAATAGAATCTCCAGGTCAGCTTCAGTTGTCTGAGAGTACAGGAACCTCATTTCCTGCTCCCCTGTGCAGTGGGATACTAAAGCCAGCCTGCTCCTTTACTACACACCTGCACTTTGCTGTTAGTTGTTGGTCCTGTGCACTTTGCTTTTTACTAACAGTTTGGGGGGGGCTAATTACTGGCTTTTCTGCTATTTAAAAGCTGTTAAATCAAAGAACACGTTCCACTGATGAGGTTGATATGTGCTCTAGAGCCAGTGGGTAGTCCCAAGAACCCAAGTATTTACAAAAGAACTTGTCTTGGAGTATCAGATTGATACTCCTACATTTCCAGAATCAAGAACGGATTCAATGGGTTTTACCTGAAGGAAAAATAATTCTGTTTGGGCAGGTTCAACATATGGTCCAAAAGGGTTGTAGTAAAGGTAAGTGGGTGAGAGGATCAGAACACTGTCTCAGTAAAGGACAAGCCTTTCAGACATGAGACCTTAATTGTGGGTCTCTGTTCAGCAGTGGATTAGTTCTGGGCTGCAGTCATCCCTGCTGGCCCACAACCCACCTCATTCCTGTTGTGTCCACATCCATGTGTGGAACTCGGACACACAGCTGAAGCTCCCCCTTCCTGGACAAGTTACTTTGTTGGAAAGCTTGGGTGTCACACCAGCACACTACACTGGTTTGGAAATGGGGGAAGGAGGAGTTCTTCCCTTCTTACTGACCATTGACTTAAAGTGCAAACATAAGTCCCTGAGGTAAGCTTCCCACCCAGGAGGTTCAGGGGCTGGAGGACAGCTGGTCAGACCCCTCTGGTCTGCTTTGGGGCCCTGTCAGCCCCGCACACCTTTGATTTTAAGGGCTGTTAGCAAGGCAGCCCTAAATGAGCGTGCTCATAATCTGATTAGGGAGTAAGGCAGGGTTTAACCTTAGCCTCAACATAAAATGTTAATATATCCTAAGTTACATAGCCATGTGATGTTTCCAGAGTTGCCGTGTCTTACTTACCAATATGCCAAGTCAACATTTGGTCAGTAAAAAAGCCTTTCCTTCTTGGAAAACCCCGGTCACATAGTCTGGAATGAGTATGCTCAACTAATATGCCAGGTAAGTAAAGCGAGAAATTAACGTAAAGTATTTCTTGAGCCCTTTTCCCCTCCCTGTTAAACCACAACTTAACCTACAAAGTAAGTCTCTTTTTTTTTTTGTGAAAATATCCACATACGGCATCCGTTATTGTTAGGTTGTGCTAGGTCTTGCCTTTACTTAACCCTGTTTCTTTACAAATGTGATCTGATGATAATAGTATGCCGAAGAAGTAACGGAAGGCTTTTGGTAGAGTACAACTGTTGTATATGTCTATGTTAGTTTTGTACTTTTTTTTCCCCTCTCTTTTATTGTAGTCTATGCATGGAACTTTGAAAAGTGTTGAGGGGCCACCAAACCTGGGGATAAATCTGCCTCTCAGTACTAAACCCACAACTCAAAACTCAGCCAGTCACAACAAGGAGGACACAAAATCTGTCAATGGAACAGAAAAGTTGGAGAAGAAATCTCCTTCTCCCATAAAGAAAGCAGAAGCTAAAAAAGTTGCTAGTCCTGGCTGGACGTGTTGGGAGTGTGACAGACTCTTCACTCAGAGAGACGTTTACATCTCCCATATGAGGAAAGAACACGGAAAGGTAAAGGAACATATTCAATTACAAAAAACTGAATTAAACCTGAAAGATGAAGTATTTGTGTCTAAACTCCGTTTGTATTTTTGCAAAGAATTCCTTTAAGTCCCAGCATTATTATTTGCTGTTCTAATATCTATTTCATCTTTTTTGCTTCAGCTGTTTAGTTTTCTTCAGTTTCTACATCATTCTACTGAGAAAATCAATTGTAGGCTTGTTCATTCAGTACCGAAATTTTTTCAAGATGGAAAGAGTGAGAGATAGTGCTGTAGTTCATCCAAGCCATCTAATCTGTTCCAGGTTCTTATTTCTTCTTTGTGCCTTCTCAGTTCTCTCTCTTTATGGTGATGTGGTGAATGTGGCAGTGCTGGGGTAACAGTTGGACCCAGTCTTAAAGATCTTTTCCATCTTAAACAATTTGATTCTGTTCTGTTCTGAAGCTCAGTGCCTGTTAGCTTCAGGGAGTGGAGACTCAGTCATGTTTTACTGATCCAGTGCGTGCCAACTGGTGTTTCATTTAAAGGCGGACACATTATACAGTTGAGCTGTTGCTCTAATCTTACAGTTGAAAGTTCAGCTGAGTTAACAAGTTGAATTTTGTATTTAAAGCAGCTGGATTTGAGGTATCTTACTTAAAAAGGAGTGAAGGTGAAATACAGGAATGTTGCATCCTTACGTCAGCAGAGAGACTGTTTGATGTTCTTCCTGTGTTCAATAGCATTTCCAATTAAATGAAATAAAAAAGACTGGCAGGCAGGAAGGCAATAGTGACCCTGCTTAGCTGTGGCAGGCTCCAGCTGCTTCCTGACATGTGGCAGCCACCTGCCAAGGCAGTCTTCACCTTTGCTGTGTGCTGGTGGCAATGCTCTGACTCTTTCCTCAGCTGGGAACCAGGGAGTTAAACTGATGTGCTGTGCTGCACTGCAGCAAAAGAGCAGGACTGGGAGGGATAATAGGCTTATTTTGTCTAAGTGGAGAACCACCCCGAGTAAAAATCCATAGCTTTCAGGATGCTAATGTGCTGTAATAAATGACTGCACATTTCCAGAGGTTTCTGTTACAGTTATTATCTCTAAAGCTGTTCTGCAAATGATTTTATTCTGTTTATAAACGTTTAATGGAAAAGCTGAAAATGCTGGACTACTGAGTGTCATCTTCAATTTTCTTAGGACAACTTCAAGCAAATAGCACCCCGGCATCCTTGCCTCCAGTAACTCCCATCCCATTCCTTCAGCTTCCTGCTGCCCAAATATTAACTCAGCAGAGCTTTTACTGGTAATCAGAAATGAGTTTAAGACCAAATGCATTGCACATTTATGCAATTCTTAAAAACAAAGCAGCACAACCTCCCAATGAAACTGTCACTTCTGAGTGAACTAGAGAGCGATATTCAGTCTGATTCCATCCACAGCAGAGTAGCCAAAGGCATGTAAAAGAAGGTTAGTAACATATCAATAATGCTTTCTAAGTATTAGCTTTTAAATCTGTGTCTTTCTCTCTCTGATGTTTATGTGCAATGTTACCTCAAGAACAGCCCTTATTATGAAATATTAGATAATTGTTGCACTCATATCCTGGCCTGAAGGCCTTTTTCATTGCTTCTATTAAGGTGCTGGTTTTTATCCCCATTCAAGCAGTTCCTTGAGTAACACAGGAGGCAGATAGATACTAAAATGAACAAAAATACAACTCCGTGTCAGATAGATAATAAAATGAGCTGAGATACAACTCCGTGTCTTTCAGAAATGGGGGATACAGACCAGGTGCCACATTCCTTCCCAATCTGTCAAAATTTTCAGTAATTGTCAAAAAGACTTGAAAAACTAAACTTTTACTATAGAGAGAATAGTAATGAGCATAAGATAACCAAGTATGTGATATGGATCTGATAAATAGAGGAACTAATTTACAGTCTGATTTTCTTAAGAATGATAGGTATGGGTTAAATGCTCTAAAATGATCCTTTCAGAATGATTGTTTAAAACTGTAATTAAGCAATTCATGTGCTATTCACAAAATCCATTGTCATGCAAGGTATTTGAAAATACTACTTTCAAACTTCCAATTTCTGCTTTTGCAGGACCAGAGTGAAAGAGCTGTAACCCCTAGCTGATCCCAGGCCGGATTATGCAGAGGTATTCATAGGAGAGGTATTGCCATGTATATCCTCTTTGGACAGATCCTTGAGGTTACAGCCCTTACTGGGAACTGTCTATACAGACAGATTCAGATTTTCTGATCCTCTCCTGAGGATCCTGGATGAAGAGAGCCAGCTGTAGGGTAGGAAATTTTGTAGGTGCCACCTTGGTGTGACTCTGCCTGATCTTGAAAGTGCTGCAAAAAAAAAAAAAAAAGTTACCAGCCCAGAGAAGGGATGGTTGCAACAAGCCTGTGCAACTCCTGTCTGAAACTGGATCGTGTGTGTCTGCCTTCCACCAGGCAGGCATATGCTGAGCTTCCCAGGACTTGTGTGCAGGTGTGTTTCTATGAAAGGGCAGATGTTTTCTAAGTAGGAATTACCAACTCCAACTTGCTCATTGATCATCCTCGTCCTGTCAAGACAAGATGCTGTACAACAGATCATGCTGCACTTAATTACAGAACTAATTTTTCAGTTCTTTTGGGTTTGGCTGCCATTGCAGAAACTAATGCATCCAAAATCCTATTTGGGTCTGTATCTCGAGTCTCCCTAAGGAATTTAGAACAAGTGTGGGGTCACAGCTGGCTACCGCACATAGTGTCCCCAGGTCCTGCTGGGCATCATCCTCCTCCTGCTTTTCTGACCACGGGCTTGATGCCTCTGCTCACTGCCACACAACTACGATGTGTGACTGCTCCATCCCTGCTCAGCTTCTTCCTTCACTTTTTCCTTCCACTTGACCAGCTGCAACATCAACCCCACAGAATTTCCCAAAGAGATGGCCATCAAGTTGACATCGGATCATACCGCTCCTTTTGTCATGACTTTTCTGAGCCCTGTTAGTGTGTTGGTGTCTGTGAGGTTCAAGTTTGATCCTTCTTCTGTGCTCTTCACCCCTCCCGGTATGTGGCTGAGGAGCTCCTAGTCAGCAGCTGAGGACATACTTTGGTCATGCGAAGGGAAAGCAAACCCCTCATCCTGTTGCCTTTATTGATCCAGAAATAGTCGTCTGATCTTTTCTGTTTCTTTGGTGGAAGAAATTCTCTTCACCCACTGTGCGTGACACCAGTTTACAGCTGGGGACAGGTGTGTGTGTGTGTAGCTCATGGTGGCCCCACTGCTTTGAAAGAGGTCCAGCTCTGACTTGTACAGTGTTGTTAAAGCGGGGTGGGTGTACATGAATTACAGTACCAAAAACGGGTAAGTGATGTTTCTTTCCTATTTATCAGAAGGTTCAACACATGCACCACTTTTACTGAGCTTTTTTAATGAAAGTCTTTCTGTTCTTTTTTTTTAAAGCAAATGAAGAAACATCCTTGTCGGCAATGTGACAAATCTTTCAGTTCATCCCATAGTTTATGTCGGCACAATCGTATCAAGCACAAAGGCATTAGGAAGGTTTATACGTGCTCGTAAGTTCTGGTTTTATTTATTTAGAAAGGGAATACAAAAACCATTGTCAGTTGAACATCTTTCCTTAACTGTGTAAGACAGTGTCCCATTCATTCAGATGCTCAGGACAGGCCAAACCAATACCTGTCCTGCCTGCAGAAATATGTCAGACACCTCAGTGTGTAGAGTCTACAGTCTAAAATTTGGCTGAGGTGAGCGTTTGCAGTTGCACTTTGGGGAACCTGGTTTTCAGGAGGCTCTCAAATACACAACTGCTCTTCCAGTCTACAAAAGGCACTTGTTAAGCATGACACTTGAATATGTGTGTGTGTGTGTGTATGTCTGCAGGCACTGCCCAGATTCAAGACGTACTTTTACCAAGAGGTTGATGTTGGAAAAACATATTCAGTTGATGCATGGCATTAAAGACCCTGATGTGAAAGAAATGACTGAATCTACCAATATGGAAGAAAGGGAAGTAAAAGAAGACACAAAGGTAATCACTTAGCAGACTCAGTCAATCACTGAGAATGATTTTTTTTTTGTGGGTATATAGCCAGGATCTTTAAATAAATACAGGTACTTCGAGGCCATAAATGACTCATCTTCTGTGAAGTAGAGCCCCAAAAGGATTGTTTGTATCAGAGTTGTTCTAGAATCTGCCAAGAGAAAGGTTCTGACATTTGCAAGTCACAAATAATTATGAAAAGAACGGCATATTTATGCTTACATGATACACCATTTCTGTCTTTTTGTCAGATTCCTAGTCCAAAGCGTAAATTGGAAGAACCTGTAATGGAGTTCAGACCTCCACGAGGTGCAATCACTCAGCCATTAAAGAAACTGAAGATAAATGTTTTTAAAGTACACAAGTGTGCAGTTTGTGGCTTTACAACAGAGAATCTTCTCCAATTTCATGAACATATTCCTCAGCATAAATCTGATGGTTCTTCATACCAATGCAGGGAATGTGGACTCTGCTACACATCTCACGTGTCCCTTTCCAGACACCTCTTCATTGTACATAAGCTGAAGGAGCCTCAGCCAGTATCAAAACAGAATGGGTCTGGGGAGGATAATCAGCAAGAAAACAAACTCAGTCGTGAGGATGACTCGTCCGACAGTGCAGCAGCAGACAGAAGATGCAAAGTGTGCGCAAAGACTTTTGAAACTGAAGCGGCCTTAAACACTCACATGAGAACACATGGCATGGCCTTCATCAAGTCCAAAAGAATGAGTTCAGCTGAAAAGTGATCAGATTGTTTAGGATGCAGAAATCTTGCTCCACATTGGAATACTAATGACATTTTTGCTACAGAAAGTTCAAGGTATGATAGTGTTAACAGTACTCTTGAGGCTGTTGCAATATATTCTGCATAAAAGTGTCCCCTTCACCTCATGTCTATACCCTCAGAACCATTGAAGCAGTATTTGAGTTGAAAAGAGTTTGTATATATTTAAACTAATAATTTTTATACTCTTTTGTTATGTGTTTGTATCAGTATCTAGTGGAAAAATTGGGGTTTTTTTCTGTTTTGTTTCTGTTCTTTTGTAGTAAGTTTCTTTAAAACAGAGTTCTGAATGCTGGGGCAGTTTCTTAGGCTCTCTTAAACTGGTTGGTTTTTGAATGCTTCTGAAAGGAAGTTCAGCAAATGGAAGTACATCAGAAGGAGGTGCTAGGAGGGGAGAGGAGAGAGGAAGCAAGCTAAGGGGAGATTTTAAATTCTGAAGAACTTGGGCTTCCAAATGCCTAAGGAAGCTTTTAAACTGTTTCTTACAAAATACATTATTAAAAAAAAATAAAAGTAGCACTGCATGTATAAAATGAAGTGCTGGTTTTTAGGTGGCAACACCAGAACAGGTACAGACCTCCTGGAGTGGTAAAGTACTTTTGAAGAGTATAAATGCACAACTCTGTGTATCATGAAGTGATTTTTTTAGGTCATCAGGTGCTTGTGGTCAAAGCTCAAATTGTTACAACAGGGCTGGGCTGCTCTGGATTTAAGAAATAAGATGTAATTAGAGGAATAGGTTTATAATGATGATGGGTTTTATCATGTAATTTATTAAACATATAGAAGTGAGTACACAGCATTATGTATTTTCCTGGCTGGTTATTGAAAGGAAATAGTTAACCCCGTACTGCAGAGGTTGGGATTTGCCAGCTCTACATGATCATGCCCAACGTTCAGGTGCTCAGTGTCACACACAGCCACAACTGGGAAGAGCCAGCCCCAGCCAGGAGTGGGACTGGGGCTTGCAACTTTAGCACAGGCCCTGCAGAGCTCTGCCAGACATTGCAAACTCCTGTCCAGCACCACTAGTTTTGCTTACACAAGTACAAATAGGTACCATACTGTCCCTTTCAGATAGAGTTCTCTGTGAGAGTATATTTTTAGTTTGTTTTTGCATTTTATACCTTGTATGTAACCCTACAAAAAATTTTTTTGTACTTTTTTTTAAAACAAATTGTGTATATATAGCTAGCTGCATGATAAACAGTAGTAATTGTTGGGTTCCTTAAAAGTCTTGCTGCTGTCAGATGTTACTATACACTATGTCCATTACGACTGTATTAAACACATTTCATATGTAAATAAATGTGGAGCATTTTTCCCCAAAAGATTTGTGAGATTCTGTTATTTATCAGTAAATTTTAATAGTTTTAAAATTTGAAGTGTTTAAAAAAATATAGATCACCTCAGCCACCTCTGTAAAACTTAATCATTCTGGCAGTTGTGTATCAGATACATTAATTCTGCTCTCTCCATCCTCATTCCTAATTTGGCTACTGGGTAGATGCTTGTTAGCCTGTTTAGATTACTGGCATATCAAGTGTTTGTGAGGTGCTTCATCCTACAGCATGCAGCGGACACAGCACCTCAGCGTGTGCTGGCCACTGCCACCACTGCCCTTCCCATTTAGTGGATACCTCTGAATACTTGTTTGTTGATGTGCACTGTCAACTGTACAACAAATGAGTTATCACTATGCAGAATGGTGTTTTGTATACAGTGAACAGATAATAAAAGTTCCATTTTCACAGCCATTACTAATACTTTTCTTTATTTTCCCTTTTCACTGTCTTACACCTGCAAGTAACTTGACAATGCAAATGGCATCATGGTGCCAGGGTGTCACACTGCCACTCATGCTCCCAGAGGAGATCCTGCACAGCCAGGGAGTGCAGCCCAGCTGCTTAGCACTGGGCTCTCTTCAGGTCTAACTGGCAGATCAGTTTAACTCTCCTGCCAATAATCTCTTGAAAGGTTTAAGGGATACAGGGTCTTGAACTGCCCCATAAGCTCCAGCCACATTTCTGTGTCAGAGCTGACATACCTCCTTAACAGGAGGACGATGTCCTGAAAAGCAGGAGGTGAACAGAAGGTTTTAAAGTAACGTGAGATATGGTGAAAAGGCACAAGTATCACTATACTTCTCTACGCTTGTCTGGTGTTTGTATTTCTGGAGGGCATTTACAGATGCACAACTTGACCTGCCAAAGGCCCAAATGTTCTCAGTTCTTAACCTCTGTCTACCTGTGGGGAATTCAGTTTGGCAAGCTTATTTACTTTTAAAAGGATTTTTATAAAACTCCGACCTTTTAATTCTGTTAATATTACCTTTCTCAGTACACTTAGCATCCACACACAGCTGCCAGGCCAATAATGGCACACAGAAAAACCTATTTTAGTTTAAAACCTTTCTCAAATATTAGAGCAGTTCAGTAGTCAATTCTTTGTATTTGAATTTCAGATTATTACTCAAAGGTTATCTGCCCAGGCTCCATGAAGGATGACTAGGAACAGTGGGGAATGGATTGACAAGAGAAATAAGTACAGAACTTGTCAACCACAGAAGGCACAAGGGTTCCTGACCTACATCCCCAGGCTCTGTGTAGAAAGTAGATTCTGCAGCCAGAAGTGGATGCAGATGCAGGAGCACGAAAGAAGGAGCCACTTCTCGTCTCATCTCTGGGCACTTCTTCCCTTTGAAAAAAAAAATTGGATTTGCTCCTCAACAGTGACTGTATAAAACCTGGTTTTGATGTTATTTCTTTTATAGTTGGGGAAAAAAGACAGCTTTCCTCACTGGGGACCAAATGGCTCATTTGAGAGCACTGCAGTGAGGCACTGAACTGGGAATGACCCAGATTCACCTGGAAAATGAACTGGAGGCACTACAGCTCTCTTCTCGGAGCCCCAGGATTCTATTTTGAAGGAAGAAATGTATTTGAACCAGTAATGTGACTATTAGCCAAATAAGCTGAGCATAGTACCCTTCTCAGATATGTCCCCTTACATAATGTGGCAAAAGACTATGCAGTTCATTTATTTTCTGTTCTCAAATTTTGCTATTTTGTATTCAATGGGTCTAATATGATGGTGGGGATATGGATGCAGTACATTATCAGCATTGCTCTCCCTGGGTCAGTCCAGCACTTGGCTAACAGTGCCATAGCTCTGCAAGCCAGACCAATATTGCAGTTCAAGCACAACAATATTTCCTGATTTAGTGATTGTTTCTGATTTTTTTCCCCTGTTCCATGGGAGGAAGGGAAGGAAAAGAGAACATTATTTGCTAAATTCAATTGAATGTTTGGACAGCTGGATCCCTCCCTCCCCTTACCCTTCTTCCCAAGAAAAAGAAATTATTTTCACAAATAAACTATTCTCTGAAACAAATCCACTCAGCTGAAATCCAATTAGCTCTGCAGACACTGGGTCACAGAGCAGACTAAGAATGTTGACTCATACACTTAGAAAGTGGCACTGGGGTTGCAAACTGTGCCTGTGAACGGGTCCTCGCCATCTCCAAGAGAACACAATAAGACTCAGGAGAGAACTGACACAAGACAAAAGCCACACATGCTCCCAAGCAGTGGCCTCCAAAGTGGGGCTGTGCATCCATGGCCATGCAGGAAGCAAATAGTCGTTTTCCTGTTACAAAACTGCAATGAAATACAGGTATAAAAAGTATCCAGCAGGGTGAGTTCTGTGCCCACGACCAATCCCCCGGAAAACAAAGAGCTGTCGTTCAATATTATATATACAGGTAGCACTAATGCCTGGCTGTTTGAAAAGGTCTGGCAAATCTGCCAGAATGTCAAGAGCTACATTTTCTGTGTACTAAAAAAACTAGCATAATTTTCTAGCTGTAGAGCTCCAGAAGATCTACTGTACAAATATTGAAGTCAAACATCCCATGCAGGGGAAGATTTCAAAATACATGTAACCTTTAATAATCGAAATCATGCAAGTGGTAAAATAACAAAGCCACCAGCAGAGGTGTGGGTGATTCCCAGCATCTCTGGAAAGGGAAGAAAAGCAGCTTCCTAATACGTTTCTCTTGCCTCACCACAGACAATGGAGGAGTCCAAGTGTTTTCTGAGCTATCAAACACCACACACATTCAAACCAACAGAAACTGCAATCTCAGAATTAAGTGTGGGGTTCATGCCTCACACAAAAGAAAGTCCTATCCATGTGAACAAAAAAAAAAAGCAGCTTCAATCCTCCCAGGTGTCAACACAAAGCTGCCTTCTCACTTTTCTAAATTCTCCATACACTAACTCTGCTTCTTCCCTCTGCTTGTTACAGAATTAGGTTTTATCACCTGGACTTCCACTTTTAATTCTCTCCATCAGGAATGACTGCAAGGAATTGTTCTAACACTGAGCAGGGTTTGTCATTTATGTTCTCTCAGCTGCTGCCATCTCCCTGCTGAGTGGTTTGTCTTTTGCCTCCAAAAATGATATTCCTGCTTCACAACAGGCAAGAATAATTTTCTGCCTGTTTGGTGAATTGAACTACAACCCAAAAATAACACTCAGAGATCATCCCTCTATGACAGTCATTTGCCTTTGTTCTGTGAGTTGCAGCATTGCAACTCTAGTTCAGGATAAAAATTCATCCATTTATGTGCAGCCACTCCTTGTGTGACCAGGTAATAGAAAAGTGTTAAATATTTACTGTTAAATGCAAATATATAATTAAACACAAAGTAAGGGTTAAATCTATTCTACTTTCGGATAAATTTGGGTGTGATACACAGTGTTTTGGGCCAAAAGCTGGCTTCTTGTGGTTTTTTTCATATTGATGCAGATATGATATCCTGCATTAATATAGTGAATTAATAGCTAAAGTGGAATGTACAGCTACAACTACAAGAAATAACAGAGATTTCCTTCCAACAGCAAAGCAAATTTAACAAGACATTTTTGTCAAATTGTTTCTAATTGCCCATGAGTTAGTGGTCTGAACCCTAGTGTAAATTACTGGTATGTTCAATGAAGTTTTTAGAGTCAGAGATTTGTTAGTCTCCCTTATGTTGACTGTAAAGCCTGATAATTTTGTCCCAATCACCATTTTTAATGTATTTTCTCGAGATTTTTTTTATAAAAATAAAGGCAAGCAGATTTGTCCACAAAGGCAAAAAACTCTATTGAAAAAAAAAAGTCTAAATAGTACAGTATGAAAAACCTACTCAGAGGAATTGCAGAAAACCTTTTGCTGGCCAAGAGTCAATCCAACATTTCTGTGGGTAAATCCCACTCGTACAGAACACATAACTTTCTTACACACCTTTTTAATTAAACTCTTAATTACGCAACGAAAATTCAGAATCTTTTCACCACCTTTGAGTTTGCTCTATATTTTCCTTCTTACTTAGTAATTACTTCTGAGTACTGCATCTGCTCAAAGGGAATAGTAACAAATGCTTCGCTCTAAGTATTTAAGGATAGCAGAGCACTAACCTGAAATCACGTAAACTTAGAGGAACTCCTGTGTAGTAAGTAAACTGGTGTCACTGGAGAATAATCAGGTGAGAAGGTGAAGGATCTTATCTAGGTCATGCCTAGCTGGTGTCCCTGGAGCTTTCTTTCCAATTTGCCCTTTCTGTTCATTCCTGAGAGCATCACACCTCTCCCTGTGATCTAAAGCCAGTTCTGCCTCTCAGTCCTACTCCGTCTTGTCCAACTGTTTACAAACATAAAAGTCTTGATGAATTTCTGGCAAATTACAAAAACACTGCCCTGATCAGACAGTTTGTTTCCATTTATCTCGGTAGCATTTCCATGTGTTCTCTGTTCTCCCATTCTCAGTCTTCAGGGGCTAATTTTAAACTTGGTGAATGCCTGACTTGGTTTGCTCCATTTAATTCCCAGGAAATCAGGCTCTGGGCTGTGACCTGAATCTGTGTGGCTGCTTGCTGCTTCAGGCTCATGCAACCATTCAGTCACGAACTGGAAATGGGTGTGAAGTCTGCCTGTAGGGCTGGGGGTCTGACCCACTGCCAGGCACGCTCTGAGCACCCCCGGCCCATCCCTGTCGGCCGCCGGGCCTGCGGAGGGCACCGAGGGGCTGCCACACACGCCTGCGGCTCTTCTGGGCCTCTGTGCTCTTCTCTGATCGAGGCCGTGTCGCGGTACCTGAGCAAACACCGACATCACCGCTAGCTGCTGCCATGAGATGATTCCGCCCACAGCTGGCGAGGAGGAGCCTGCGGAGCCCGCTTGGATCCCCTCACGCGTTTCCCGCGCTCAGCACAGCGCCCCCTGCCGGCCACGATCGCCCGCCCCTCCGCGCCCCTCACAGCGCCTCCGTCCCGCCCTCCCCGTCCCGCCAATGAGCTGCGCACACGCAGCAGCGGCCCCAGGATGCCGGCGGCAGTCGCCTGACCCAAAACCGCTACCCACGGGAGACCGGCGCCGCCGTCTCGATGCTTCTCGGGCGGGCGCGGCTCTTCCCGCCGAGCCGGGGGGTCTGAGCGTCCACCGACGGTCCCTCGGTACAGCCAGCTGCTCAGGCACCTCCAGGGGCAAGAAGCAAGGGGCCTCGTCGTCAGGCCCTTTCGCCGCGGTGCATCAGGGAGTTGTAGTTCGCCTGACCGTGGAGGCCCTCTGTGCGTCAGCAGGGCGGGAGAGGAAGGAGACTACAGATCCCAGGGAGCAGCGCGGGCCCTCATATCATCCCGAGCGCTGCACTGAGGCACGGGTCTGGCTGGCCCAGGAGCGGCGGGATCCGCGGCGGGACCGCGATGGATCTGTTCGGGGACCTGCGGCGTATGAACAAGCGGCAGGTAGCGGCGCTGCGCCCGGAGCCCCCGCGGCTCTCAACCCTCACCGGGGAGCGGGGGTTTTCAAACGCCAGCGTGCAGGGTCCTTCCCACCACTGTCCCCGTGTGCTGCCGAGAAAAGGAACAAAAAATGAAGGAGTGTGGTTCAAGCGCATCCGCTGCTGGAAGGGCTGGCGGAGCAGGAGAATTTGGGGGCAGAAAGTCAGATCGGTGATTTTCTAGATAAGAATTTTCAGTATGACAATAGCAGGAAGGGATCCTTTGTCGTCTCTCGTCTCATACAGCTTCTCTTTTTAAACAAAAATCACTCTCGGGAAGTCAGCCTTCGCTGATAGTCCGGTGTTGCACATGTCCCTTTGGGGTAGTTCTGAGCTCGTGGTGGGGAGTCAGGGCCGTGTGACGGAACCAGGTTTGATTGTTTACCAGGTCTCTTGCCCAGCTTTATAAGTCTTTATTAGAGTGTTTGCTTCTGTCACTGTCACACAGTAGTGGATTAACCCAAGACTGAGGCACACAGAGGATTCCAGCTTTATGCTGCAGTTTGGTGGATTCTGACATGGCAATCCGTGCCACCAGACTTGTGTTGGATTAGGATTTTAGCATAAAAGCCTAAACTTTGTGGTGCGCTTGAGTTGAAGTTCTGTGTTGTGCTTCTAAACACAATACAGTACCTTTAAAAAACAATTTTCTTGTTTCACACAGCTGTATTACCAAGTCTTAAATTTTGCTATGATTGTGTCTTCTGCCCTAATGATCTGGAAAGGGCTGATCGTGGTCACTGGCAGTGAGAGCCCCATTGTTGTGGTGCTCAGGTGAGTCAGTGGAAAGGCTTTCTGCTTCAAGTCCAGGTATTGTTTTGCCTTTTGTCTCCTCCCCCTTCCCCTTGGATACATTTGGAATTTGAAATCTCACCTCTTTAAGGAAGGACTCAAACACTTACTTTCTTCTAGCTGTGTTTGGGCTCTGGCAAAGGCCACGCTCAGTAGCCATGGCCCAGTTTCCACTGAGGTTTGTAGGAGCAGTAAATGGGAGAGACCTTTTAAAATTCAAGTTCCTTCACTTAGTGGGTAAACTCCTGCAGATTGTTTTCTGAGATTTGGGTTGTGTTAAAGGTCTGAGCAGTGTTACTGAATGGCTGAAGCTACAGATCTCAGTTAAAATTGTGGGTTTATCTGTAAGAATTATATGTTCTTTGATTTCATGGTGTTTCTTTCATTTATGCCAACAAGCTCTCTCTTTCTTGTTGTTCATAGTGGCAGCATGGAACCGGCTTTTCACAGGGGAGACCTGCTGTTCCTAACAAATTTCCATGATGACCCAATCAGAGCTGGTGAAATAGTTGTTTTTAAAGTTGAAGGCAGAGACATTCCAATAGTTCACAGAGTTATCAAAGTACATGAAAGGTAATGCAACTTGGCATTTTTTTGTTTGTAAAGCTCCTTTCCTTCCCCATTGCTTTCAGTGACAGTTTAATTGTGGTTTGGTGTATGAGAAAGGCAAGTGAGGATAAGCAGTGAGACAAAGCTCAGCTGTAAGATGTGATCCACGTCTGTCCCCAGGTCTGTGCCACACCTCTTGAGGGTCTGAGACCTTTCCCTCAGCAAAGCTGCTCAGGGTTGGAGTGGTTAAAGCTGTGCCCAGGAGAATTCCTGGCAGCAGGAATGTGCATGGGAGCAGAGTCTGCTTCTGTGCTGATGCTTGTACAGTTGGGAGTTTGGTTATAAGAGCCAATTATTGATAGAAGGTGGAGATTCAGAATCAGGGTGCAGCCTGACCGAGTATGTGAGCTTGGCTAGCTGAACTTTTCCAAATTTGACTCAAGATAGAAGAAGAGATTCTTCTTATTCTTGTGTCTCTTGGCCACAGGGCCCACAAGAGTTCTTGCTGAAAAGCAGCACGGCAAAGGCTTGGTTTGGCCTTGATTACAAATGCCTACTCTGCTAAACAGTTCCTTCCAAACTACAGTTCTGCTCCAAGTTCTGCACAGTGAAAAGCTAACCTGGAGGTGGCAAGCATTGACATATTTGCTCCATGAACTGAAGGTGTTTATTTCTTGAGTAATATCTGTTCTTCCATGCTTTTCTAAGATTTTCAAGAATCACCTTTTTTTTTTTCTTTTACCTAATTTGTCTTTATGAGAACTCCTCATTTCTTGTATCAGTACTTGAGGAATATTCATTTGACGACTGTAAACTTAGGAACTTTATTTGTATTTGTGTTCTGTTGTAGATGCAGATGAACACACAGGGCTTTTATTGAGGAAGTTTAGTGCCTGGATGGACAATATCCCTTTCATGTCCATTGTGTAATTGCTTACATCAATGGACAATCTAGGAGTGTTCTAAAAAACGTTTGTTGTTAATATCTGTTGATAGATAAAGTCAGTAAAGTCTGTAATGTAAATGATTTAAGGGTGCTTGTTCAATAAGCAGGGCTGAAAGCAAACATTGTTATCTAATCTTGTAGCACTTTTCATCCTCATTTGCTTTGTAGATGTTAATTGAGATTTTTTAATTAAGTGCTATTTAGTTTATCACCTCATTGCCTTCTAGAGGAAATGGGAACATCAAATTTCTGACTAAAGGCGATAATAATGAAGTTGATGATAGAGGCTTGTACAAAGAAGGTCAGAACTGGTTAGAGAAGAAAGATGTTGTTGGAAGAGCAAGAGGGTAAGTAAAGCAAAATGTACTTTGTAATTAAATGGAAAAATTAGCTCTTAAATCGGTTCTGCTGTTGATACAAACCAGATCGGATGTATTTTTTAAATTTCTTAAATAGAATTGTAATTAAAAAGAAAACCTGGAAAAGTTGCTTCCTGTAGTCCTCCCACTGATGTGAAGCGTGGGGAAAAAAAGGACATTTAAGAAATAGTTCACCTGAAAATACAAAATTAACCAGCTTATCCTTGTAATTGCTGGAAATTCCTAGGAAATTGTTTTGACATTCCAGAGGAATTTTATGCGAAGTTTGAGCTTTTGACTTTGTCCCCTTCTCCAGCTGAGCTGAAATCTCTTTAGATTTTCTCAGATAACTTTGAGTAAAGACACTAATGAATTTTACTTCCAATTCAGATCTCCATTAGTCCCAGGTGTAAATGATGGGATTGCACTGAAATATTCCAGACTGAGTAACATTAAAATACTTCCATGTAATATTTGAGGGTTAATTTTACATTCACCTGTTTTATCAATTACAGGTTTTTGCCCTACGTAGGAATGGTAACTATAATAATGAATGACTACCCAAAATTTAAGGTATGTATACTGACTTTTGAATACTTGAATTGCTAAAATAACAAGTAGAGACAATAAGAACCTTGCCTCTAAGCATACATGTTAATAAATTTATGTCTGTGGTTTGGTACCTAACATAGAATGAGCTGGGTTTCCTTGCTTACTGTTGGGCAGTAGATTTTGTTGTTTGTAATGAGTTGAAAACATGTCATTTATTAGAATTTTGTTAGTTAAGTGTATCCAGTTGTGATGGTTGTGATGAATTTGATCACATTAAAATCTTCCTGCAATTCTGTAGGACCAGAGCTCATTAATTGTGGAAGGTGTGATGTTTGAGAGGGCACCCTTTGAACAGTTTGTGCTTTCAGAGCTCTGTGGAGAGGAATTGTAACGAGTCTGTGTTCTGTGTTTCTTTGCAGTATGCTCTCCTGGCAGTGATGGGAGCATACGTACTGCTCAAACGGGAAGCCTAAACACAAGAACAAAGGGAAATATGCAGGGGAAAAAACTAATATATTTCAGATGGGTTCATTTCTGTATACGGTTACAAAACTGTGCAAGCTTTTGTCTTGTCTAAATAAAAAACACCTAATGAGTGAAGCTGTTGGCTGCTGGCTAATTACAAAATGACATATTTACTACCTTCTACCTTACCACCTGCTCTCAGCTAGCCTGGCACTGGTTTGGAGGACACTGTCTTGTGCTGGAGCAGCCAAGGGCTCTCTTGCCATGCCACAGTGGTGCATCTTGACTGGTGCTGCATCTGAACCCACTTTTGCCCTCCTGTTTGTTTTGGGGGTTATTTTGAATCTGTCAGTGCCCTTTTTTCTCCACCATACAAACTTTTTTGATCAGTGCTTGTAACGACACAGAATCTCTGAACAGGTAGTGAGCTGTGGAGTTTAGCCAGACTTATACCTAAGTTGGCTGGTTGTGGCTGACAAAAACAGCCAAGAAGGGGAGTTTCACTCTGACTTCGTACTGAGCAGTGGGGACTCAGAGCTTTTTCCCTGAGTTTGAAACTTGCTCCTTCATGGGGTAAGGAAAAAAGCCCAGATGGCCTGATTTTTAGAGGCCTAGTTTTTAGGGACTGTGTGTTTCTAGTGTTCAGGCTGTTGACGATTCTGCCTTTTGTGTTCTAGCTCTTAAACAAACCTAACAAAAAGGTTTTCTGGGGCTTTAATAACACTTTTAAACTACTGAATGAATAGCACAGTAGTACACTTCAGGGATATTGCCGAGAAGGGGAAACCAGAACTCGTATGCCAGTCTGGAGAATGTATTATTCTCTCCTATCATATAACACCTGAATAGTGTTAAGCATAAAATTGATTTTTCATTTAAAAACTTACCTGATAACTGTCTTTTATGAAATTTGGTATTTTTCTCTTATCTTCAAATGTCGGTGTTGTACCTTCAACAAAGCAGAACTTGTTTTCCTTGCTGGCTTTGTTTTTGTAGCTTTAATAAGGAACAGCATGATGCTTTTTTCCTCTGGAGTTCTGTTTCTTCTGTAATCCCTTGCCTCTGTAAAAATACTCTATTATACAATAATGACACCTTTTCTGTTTTAAGAGCTCATGCTCAGCAGACAACTGCTGAATTTCTCCAAGTAATATTACTTCTTTTGTGTCCTACTAAGTGGTTTTCATGTCCAGCTGTATTATAAAAATTACTTATTTTGTGTCAAATTGTATAGAAATAAAATTGAGTATAATAAATGGCATGGCAGAATAATGTTGGGATCCTTAATGCAGTCTTCCTGGAAGTGTATCATCCCAGTTAAGAAAAAATAATGTGTTTTTTGAAGACAGTGTATGTGGAGTAAGATTTTTTTTTCTTTCTCTTGGTATTGCTGAAATCCAGATTTATGCTGTCCACCTACCCCAATGCGAGCACAGTCAGCTCTGACTTGGAGAGTGCAGTTGGACATTTTGCAGCTGGCCAATGTGGCACTGGGGGAGCAGGGGGCGATCAGAGTGGGTGTTAGGAAGCATTTCCATACTAAGAGGGTATTCAGACCTGGAGCAGCCTCCCTGGAGAGAAGGTGGATGCCCCAGGCTCAGCATTCCAGCAGCACTTAGGCAATGCCCTTGGGCTTCTGGGCAGCCTGGAAGGGCTCAGGCTGTTGGGCTGGATAGTCTCTGTAGGCTGTTATGGTCCACAGGCATGTCCATAAATGCTTCCCATTTGAATTCTCCAATTATTGAACCCCTCCACCACAGAAATCATAAACCCAAACTTGTGATGGCTGCCACAGCAGCCTGGCACACGTTAAATGTGCAGTTAGGAATCACTGTGATTAAGCTTCAACTGTCCAGGGCTTCCCAAAATGCAGCACAAACAGTATCAACTGTCTTACACTGGGCCTTATTAAATACATATTATTATTTCATATTATTCAGCCTCCGTAATGTTGTGGAGCTCTTTTCTGAAAAATGTCTTCAGTTCTTCAGGGAACTGTTGCTGCACTGAGTCGATGTTGAGGTTATTTGCAGAACACCTGCCCTGAGTGCACGTTGGAAATGCTGGAGGTTAGTCTATTCAGCATCTTCAACATTTACAGAATATTCCTCAGTGATCACGCCTGTTATTACCTTGGAGATAGGCTTCCACCAGTGTTTGTTCTGTACATACATCCTGTCTGTGTCTAACACCAGGATCCCTACAAAGAAGATGATGAAAGGCACACCATTCTTACATTATCCCTTTTTATAGCCATCAAATCTGCGTTGCTGATAGAACAATGATGCTTGTCTAAAATGTAAAGGAAGCAGATTAAAGAGTGTTGTCGTGGTAATAGCATTTAAAAACCGTGAATGTTTTCCTGCCATGGAGCACAGCAACATTTTGCTTTGCCATAGGGTATATTAAAAGGGGAAGGGTATTTTACAAGAGAGCGTACTTTTTCTTGATGTTCAAACACAAATTGATGTTATCAGGCTTCTTCCTTAAGAGAAAGATTGTCTTGAGTGAGTTGAGTCACTCACAGTTCATGACATCCTTTGGTTGTACCTGGATCTTTTTCTGTTGTGGGGGGTCCAGAATAATATTTCCCTATATTATCAAGTTATTATTTTTCTTAGAAGGGTAATAAATTAAGAATTAGAATAAATCCTTATGAACAAGTAAATAAATAATAAAGACATAGTACACATACAGCAGATGAGAAGGGTTTATTTGTTTGCATGATGTTTTCAGTAAAAGAGATTTGAGACTACTGGGCAACAAGGAACTGAGTAAGAATTCATGTTTGGTTGGTTTTGGTTTTGTTTTCTGAAAATGGACAGTTTCTTGAATTTTTCAATTTCCTGCCTTGATTGCTCCAAACAATTAGAAGTTTCTCTGGATGGCAATATTTTATTTGATCAGCTGCCACTCAGCACAGAGCACTAGGAAGTGTGTGTAGCTGTACTGCAAGCAGCACAGTGAAACTTGAGGCATGAGAATACTATTGTGAATTAAGCAGGAATGCATAATTAATAACCGAAAGAAAAGAATGAATCACATTAATCAGTAAAAGAAGACAAAATAAACTGTGACTAAACAAGAGGACAATTTAGCTCAATACAGGAGGATACACAATTGACTTCAAAAGGGATTGTACAAGAGTTTACCCGGAAATTATGTTAATTCACATCCATGGGAGCTTCCAGTAGGGACAGTTCGGTTCCAGTCATGTCGGGCTAGTTGGAAGAGCTGGCAGGTTCTCTCACCTCCTGCCGTAGTTCTCTAGACAGCAAAATCATCACATAAACTGCACCCATTACACGTGGCTGCATCCTGTCCCTGCTGTTCTCCTGGGTGACAAACGGCACATCAGGATTTCATATCCCATCACTGCTCACCCACCTTCACTGCAGTGAAACCACTTCAAGTGTTCCACTTCAGGGCCTTTCCAGGGATATACTGTCTCCATCTTTTCCCTGCACTGCCTCTTCAAGCTGGAATTCTTTTCATCCATTTACTACAAAGTTGGCCAGTTCCAGGTGCCTCAGGGTGCTAAAAAGTTTACAGGGCCCCTGTGCACGGAAAGCAGAAAGTCCTGTAAATGCGCGTCCATTTCACTGTCGCTTGTGACAGGAAATTTAGGTGATACCACTGGCAATTAAAATAAGCTCTTTGCACAAGATTTTCTGTTCCAGTGAGGGACAGCGAGACCCTTTGCCCCAAGTGCAGCCGAACTCGGTGAGGGCGAGGGTGACCTCGCGCCCTGCAGCTCCCGGGTCCCCTCAGCGGCCTCTCCGCGGCTGTTGCCGCCCTCTGAGGAGCTCCCGGTGCCCGGGCGCTGCCGGCGGCACCACCCCGAGTTGCCCCGGGCTGCCCTCAGCACCGACCCCCGGTGAACGGAGCGGGGGAACACGAACTTGTGGGACGCGTCCGTGTTGCGAAGGTAACCGAGAGACAGAGAACGGCCCCCCCGCCCAGGGCAGCGCCCGGGGCCGGCACCGCCTCAGCTCCCCCCGCGGGCGCCCGGAGGGGCGGGAGCGGGCCCGTGAGGAGGCGTCAGGCGCGGGGGCTCCGCTCGCGCCGGACCCGGCTCCGAATAAATGGGCGGCGGCGGCAGCGCTTCGTAGCCTTGACGGAGCCGGAGTCTTGACGGAGCCGGAGCGAAGCTCCGCTCGGGGTAGCACCGGCAGCACCCGCAGCAGGGCAGGATGCGGGGCGGGCGGCCCACGGCGCTGCCGCTGCTGGCGCTGGCGCTGCTAACGGCGCAGGGCGGAGCGGCGCCGCTGGAGCCCGGCGGGACCCCCGCGCTCACCAAGATCTACCCCCGCGGCAGCCACTGGGCTGTGGGTAAGTGCGGTTTAACTCCTACGAAGGCACTGAAACGCACGGTTCCCGCGTCCCGTGTCGAGGCAGGGTAAGTCTAAAACCTTCAGCTTCTCCGTCCACTTTTATTCCAGCAAATCTTACCAAGCGCCTCTCTCTATCTCCAGGCAAAGTGCTTGGTTAACGCTGCCCCGTTCTCAGCCACCTTTTCTCTGACAGTGTAACACAAGAGACAGAAGAAATTAATTGTGTGTGACACTGACAAAATCTTCAGTCCCAGTAGTACTTCAATTCAACATTATCTAGTCCCTTCCCATCAGTAGCAAAGTCCCGCTGATGTTTGACCAATCAAATCTTTACCTGTTTTGGTTAATTTTGTGCTACTTTAATTGTTGTTACAGGACATTTAATGGGGAAAAAAAGCACTGGAGACTTTCCTTACGGTTTTGAAGAAGAAAACAAGACACCATTTTCATTTGACAATATCAAGCAGCTGGAAGAGTATCTGCAGTGGGAAGAAATCTCAAAATATTTGCTAAGGCTGCTGGAAAGGAATGAAAATAAAAGTGGTCACTTTTTAAAAGGAGGGCTTCCCTGGTATACCAGGAACACCTGGGAGACAGATGGCAATAGCAGTTGGAAACATGTAAGTAAGATAAAACCTGTAAAGATACTCCATGTGTTCAATTTTTGGTTTACAGTAACGTATCAGCTTCCTCTAACTGGTGGACTGTCCAGAAAAGCAGGTGAAACGCATCTCATGTATTAGACATTCAATACAGTAAGACTCTGCTCTTGATTACAGATTGTCACTCACCAATTGTATTTTTGATTACTTCATTTGCTACTAGGCATAAACACGGCATGCATTCAGCAGATTTTAGTGTCTGGGTTCTCTTCAAGCTGCCTGGTTGGGTCTTTTCTTTTCTTTTCTTTTCTTTTCTTTTCTTTTCTTTTCTTTTCTTTTCTTTTCTTTTCTTTTCTTTTCTTTTCTTTTCTTTTCTTTTCTTTTCTTTTCTTTTCTTTTCTTTTCTTTTCTTTTCTTTTCTTTTCTTTTCTTTTCTTTTCTTTTCCTTTTTTCTTCATGCTTAGGTGATCACATCAGCAGCACATATTGCCCAGCAAAGCCAAGCTAGTGTGAAAAACAGGTGTGAGGCCAGGAGGAACCACATCACACTAACTGTCCCCCTCCAACACCATTCAGGATGTTCTGCCTTGGGCTGGGTAAAGTCACAGGGCTGCAGAATTTTCTCTGGTCCCAGCTTTGTCCCCGTCTCCTTCGCCTTTTCTCCAGCCCATGGTGCTGGCTACTGCTGTGGTCATTCCTGGGTTTGCTAAATGAGTCTGGGGCTACTGATAAGCTGCCCGTCATCATCCCTCAAGTTTATGTTCTTCCTAGTGCTGTTTCACAAGGCAACAAGGCTTTGGAACAGATTAATCCGTAGTCTTTTGGGAAATCCTCTAAAATACACTGGGAAGGATAACAGGTTTTACAGAAAGTAATTGGAGTCTAATGTAAATCACAGAATCCACAAGAAAACTTCTTTCCTTATAATGCCTCAGGCACAGTCATGGTGATAAAGCTGCAGAATTCTTTGGGGTGACAATGGAATAGAATAAAAAGATTAATACGCCCCCTTAAAGACATCAATGGGAAGAATTTTTCCTTCTCATATTCTACTGCAATATGATGTCATTAATACTCCTGGGCTAACTTCAGCCCGGTTTCCCTCCTGAAATCTTCATGCAGTCAAATCAGTGAATACTTAGGCTTTTATTTGAATATGGGTAAAAATTCACCCTTTAAATTAAGTTGTGATTTAAGTCTCTGACACCAGTGATACAAATGCTGCCCATAGGTTTCTTTTTGGCTATGACTTTATGATAGTGATGCATCATAGGAACTGATTATTAATGCTTTCTAAAAAAGAAACTATTTATTCCATCTTCAGCTCTGCAGTGTGTAGCTTTGTAATCAAATTAAATGAACAAATAATGGTATTTAATGTAAAGAGGGAAATGTTCTGACTTCTAAAAGTATCTGTCAATAAATCCTACCTAGGAAGGGTGGAAGTTGCCTCCGGGAACTTGAATAATATCCATATATGTGTACTTTCACCGTAAATTAACATCCACATTTTTGTGGTAAGGCATCGAGCATCCTTATGGAATAATGAGATTATTGCCTTAAGCATCCAGATTTCTGCAAGGAGTAGTTTAAAAGCTCATGTTTTTCCTGTGACTAAAATAGAGGACAACTTGCAGAACCTCATTTGGCCATAGAACTTTTGATTTCCATCATTCAACAGTTTCTTTGTCTCCACCCTGAAGTAAAATCTAATCAAAGTAGCTGTAGCTGTACTTTACTGCTGTTGGACACAAATACCTGATGATACACAGCCTGGATAGGATATGATGTCCTGTTTTCCCCTTGGCTTCAAGAAAGCACCTGAAATTTAAGGTAATTCTGAGATCTTCCTTCTACATGAAGAAAACATGAAGATCAAAAGGAATGTGCTTTACTCTTTTGAGGTCTGTGATCGTTTCCTAAACACTTAAATAATGGGAATTATTTTTCATTTAAAAGTAATTTTGACTAAAAGAGACCTTCTTTATAAAGGCAGAACTCTGATATACAGGATGTGACATAGTCATAGCGGTACAAGAACATAACTGGCCTTTGGGGGTTGATTGTGTAGATTTGTCAGGATGTGAGGGGGTTCAGGTGCACAGGTTTTGGTTAGGCAACACCTTGGGGTAAGGTGCTGATGTAGCACAGATGTGGAAGGTGTCCATGCACAGGAGAGGATTACCAGGTACAGGAAGCTGAGGATGATGGCACAGCGCATCCAGAAAATTTGTCCTTGGCATGAAATACTTTTCCAGGCATATTTCATGTGAGTTTGGAACAGAAACTTGTTCTAGGCGGAACCAGACACCAGATTTGCAGCAGGTTACTGTTCCCTGTGCAGTGGCCGGTTGGACTGCGGTACTAAATGTGAATTTACCAAAAGAAGGTAAATAACTCTGCTGCCAGCTGCTGGAATGGCTGTCCCAGGAGCACATGCCCACCAAGGGGTGAAATTCCCATGCACTCACAGAGATGCCAACCACGAGGAATCTGTCTACAGCCCTATGCCTCACCTGCTGCACACAGCAAAGACTGGTTGTGGTGGGAACAGACTCCAAGAACTTTGTTTCATGGATGCTTTCAAATTTAGCTGATTTAATTTAAAGCTTGAATTTTCAGTTTAAGATCAGGAAGCCCCAAAGCTAGAAGTAAATACAGGTAAGTACCTCAGGTAACACAATTCAGGGTCTTTCTTACTAGCCCAAATCATCCAGTGCATCACCACTAATGCTGACACTGGGCTGTACATTTCTTAAGAAAATAATTCTTTCTAAAGGACTCACCCAGAGGAGGAAAATGGCTGTGGCACGCAAATAGTCAAAAAATGGAAGAGGTGAGCACAATAATTATTGGAGTTTGGTTTAGGATGGTGCACCTGTGTTATTTTGTTTTCAGTTAGTACCTTGCCTGCTCTTTATTCTGTGAATAAATTAGTTAGTGTAGTTAAAAGGAATGGAAAACTCTCCTGCAAGTTGGACAAGTGCAAAAGTAAGTTGGAAAATAACTTCATATTCTTTCTATGACTTGGCTTTTTCACACTAATGAGACAGGATATAAATGAGACGGCACATAGAATTATTTGGGAGAATGAGTTTCCTCCTACTTTGGCAGTTGGTTATTACACTAACCAAGACAAATGGGGTCTGTTTCGGAAAGATTATTAGGAATATGTTTGTTATGTGAAGGCACAGAGCAGTTATCTGTTAGGCTTATTAACTTATAGTAGGTTTATTAACTTAGTCAATTACTTTTTTCAGGACTGATCTATAAATAATGTGTTTCTCTTTTTAATAGATGATGGACTATCTGCTTCAAGTTGCGAATATGAAGGAGAGCACCCCAAGCTGAAAGAAGGTCACTAAATCATGAAGAAATTGAATACTTTCTGTAAGAGACTGTATTTCACAAGCACTTGATTGTATCAGATAATCAACAAGGTCTCTTTTCTGTACACAAGAATTCCTTTGTGTAAAATACTTAAATACACATATTCTTGTATGGTTCAGCAAGGACTAAATCCTCTACTTCATTTTCAACGTTGCATTTTCTCATTTGAATGGCTTTGATATACATACATATCATGGAAGGGTCTTCCAATTAATTATATGACTTACCTATCGAATCCTTTCATCTCTTAGTTCGAAACTACATGACATTGCAACATTCGCAATAAATAGTACCAAGAAAAAGGCAGAGTTGATGCTTTTATTTAAGCAATGAAGTTGGCTGTGTAAAAGCCAGTAGCAAGAGCCGCTGCCTTCCCCAGGACAGGGCGTGTGTTGCACTTTCAGCCGCTCTGTTGGGAACCTCCGTGCCCCGCGTGTGCGTGGGAGGTGACGCTGTCCTCGAAGCCCCCGGCCCGCTGGCGGCTGCTCCGCTGTGTCCGGAGGCGGAACTCGGCCCGGGACCAACGCCGACCGCCCACTCCCGCCGCATCCGGCAGGCGGCGCCCTCGGCCCGGCCGTGAGGGGAGCGCTCCAGTGAGCCCGGGACCGGCTGAGCCCCGGCCGTGAGGGGAGCGATCCGGTGAGCCCGGGACCGGCTGAGCCCGGCCGTGAGGGAGCGATCCGGTGAGCCCGGGACCGGCTGAGCCCGGCCGTGAGGGGAGCGATCCGGTGAGCCCGGGACCGGCTGAGCCCGGCCGTGAGGGAGCGATCCGGTGAGCCCGGGACCCGCTGAGCCCCGGGACCGGCTGAGCCCCTGCCGTGAGGGGAGCACTCCGGTAAGCCCGGGACCGGCTGTGCCCCGGGACCGGCTGAGCCCCGGCCGTGAGGGGAGCGATCCGGTGAGCCCGGGACCGGCTGAGCCCGGCCGTGAGGGAGCGATCCGGTGAGCCCGGGACCGGCTGAGCCCGGCCGTGAGGGGAGCGATCCGGTGAGCCCGGGACCGGCTGAGCCCGGCCGTGAGGGAGCGATCCGGTGAGCCCGGGACCCGCTGAGCCCCGGGACCGGCTGAGCCCCTGCCGTGAGGGGAGCACTCCGGTAAGCCCGGGACCGGCTGTGCCCCGGGACCGGCTGAGCCCCGGCCGTGAGGGGAGCGATCCGGTGAGCCCGGGACCGGCTGAGCCCGGCCGTGAGGGAGCGATCCGGTGAGCCCGGGACCGGCTGAGCCCGGCCGTGAGGGGAGCGATCCGGTGAGCCCGGGACCGGCTGAGCCCGGCCGTGAGGGAGCGATCCGGTGAGCCCGGGACCCGCTGAGCCCCGGGACCGGCTGAGCCCCTGCCGTGAGGGGAGCACTCCGGTAAGCCCGGGACCGGCTGTGCCCCGGGACCGGCTGAGCCCCGGCCGTGAGGGGAGCGATCCGGTGAGCCCGGGACCGGCTGAGCCCGGCCGTGAGGGAGCGATCCGATGAGCCCGGGACCGGCTGTACCCCGGGACCGGCTGAGCCCCGGCCGTCAGGCGAGCGCTCCGGTGGGCCCAGGATTGGCTGAGCCTCGGGACCGGCTCAGTCCCGGCCGTGCAGGGTGCCCCGGTGCGCTCCGGTGGCGGGTGAGCCCCAGGGCTGCGGCTCTTTGCCGTATCAGTCGCACCACTCTGCCCGGCTCTGCAATCCCAATCTTAGTGGGGCAGAAGTGTCATATGACACAGGGATGACTGCCAAATGTCAGCCAGTTTTGACATAATGCCTTGGCAGAACATAGAGATGCTCAGAGAGGAGACACGGTATTAATTCTACCAGAGAAACTGGTAATGTCAGCGTCCTGGTCTAGCGAGCTTTTAGTTTCGCTCTTTTTTTTCTCCTTTTTCTCCTTTTTTAATAGTTTGTTTGTTTGTTTGTTTGTTTGTTTGTTGTTTTGTTATTTATTCCACTATTTTCTCCTATGCTAGCATTTTGCGGGTGGGTGGGTACTCTATGGCTGACAAACTGCTGAAAGAAGTCCCAAGATTTGTAACAGTGACAAAGGAGGAGGACTGATGCACGCAAGAGAGAAGCTGAAACACTGTAGCTGAAGGGAACTCCCGTGAATTAATGCCTGTTGGCTTCATAGTACGTCCCTAGAGATGAGGAAAGATGTAACCATGAGCTTTGAACAGCTACTTGAGATATTTCCATAGTAAGAAACAATGTTCATAATTGAAGTGCCTGTCAGACGCAGCCAGTGCAGATAGAAACAAGATCGTTCAACTTTCTGCAGAGAGGAAGGGAAAAGCATTGCCTTCAACCCCAGCAGGTAGTAACAGAAATTCAAACTATGGCTGAGCAGTATGTGTTCTCATGTCATAGGGGCTGTGAGCTGCCATGGCAGTAAGCATACACAACAGCCAGCCTGCTGCTCCGGAGGGAATGACAGCTTCAGAGCCATCCAGCAGGGACTGAGGGTCCCTCCTGCACACCCAGACAGTCCTGCTCCGCCGGGAAGCCAATGAACTGAACCTCGAGTCAAAATTAAAGAGCTCAGGTATCTGCTAGTTGTCTTGAATACTCACATGATTTTGGGCAGGGATAGGAAGGATACCAGAATACTCTCTTGAGATCGAATTCCATTACGGCATTTTCCTCATAATTATTCATTCCCTGGCAATCTTTTATCTGTATTATCCTTCCTTAGAACTTCAGGTGTTGCAAAGAAGTCAAGTATGGACACTAAAAAAACTATGTTGCTAATACAGTTTAAGCAAAAGAAGAAACAGACCACTCAGAAGGCCATGCTAATAGCCTTAGCAAAGTTAGAGTAAAGAAGTGGTTAAGGATCTAGATGATTTAATCCAGTTTTAAGAAAAGGTTTTACAGTGAGCAATTAGATGCTGTTTAAGGAATTAATCACTAATGGGTCATTAACTCTGACTGGTATTGTACAGTTAACAAGCCGAGGCAGGATTATTAGGCTCAGCACCCAATTAAGGAGGTGAAGATATTTACAACAAAATGAACAAATGGGCTTTTTAAATGGAACGGGACAATTTGAAAGAAAGTGTAGGAACAAGGAAAGCTAGACAGGCTAGAAGAAAGATGCATTTACATATGTCTCTATGTCTTTATTTGCCCACTTTTGTGTAGCTGGTAAAATATTCATTTTTAGCAATAAACTCACAGCTTTCCTTGCAGGGCATAACTGTACACAGTTGATCCACTACAGGGTTCCCAGGTACAAGGTATAAGAAAGACCTGTTTAATATGCCAATAAAAGAACAACCACCATAGCTTGCCATAATCTTTCTTTATTTGTTTGCAGGTGCTGGACCAGGACCTTATTAAAAGTGAGCAGGTATCTTCAGCTGCTACTTCTGCTACCCTGTCATTGTGGTTTTATCTACTGCCAGTCTTTGACTATCTCAAGTAACCAAGAATCAGCACGGGTGACCAGGAAGTCAAGGGCTTCTTTCCAATGGCTTTACAGAATGCAGAAGAACTGTAGGTAAGAGAAAGGGAGGGTAGTAATGCCAAAATGTGGGAAAGCACTATTGAAATCTTGGGGAGTTTCTTATTAACCATGAGCAATAAGCACAGGTGAGAACTTTGGGGCAGCAATTTAATGTGCTCATCTGCAGGAGGGTTTTCAGCTTCAGAGCCACAGCTGGACTGCAGCCAAGTTATGAGAAGTGAGATTGTTCCTATCCTGAGAAGGAAGAGTGTGCAGAGCCTGTGCAGTCACTCATTAGTGTGTGTCTCTTGCTGACACAGGCCAGGCTACGCATGCACTTCTCAACCACACCAAGAGAAACCCTTCTCTTGCAGCCACCAGAAGAGCCATGCCTTCTTGCAACTCCAGCATCACTGGTGATGCAAGCAAAGCTCACCTGTGAAAGGACCACTAGAATAAGACCTAAAAACTGAAGCACTATGATTTTTGTTCTCCTCTTTTACTCAGGTGTCCTTACTAGAAATTAGCAAAATACTTCCTGGTCATGACAGCAAAGGCAGTTCTTTTCTTGGCAGCACTTCCTCTCTCTGCCAAGGAAGCAAAGAGATAAGTGCTGGGAAGGGTGAGCACTACCACAAATGCACACACAGTAGAATTGTCGAGTCCAGAGCCCAGCAGGAGAGTCTCCCCCAGCAGGGCTTCATTCCCCCAAATTCAGGGGGGACCACTCACTTGGCTTCCCTGCATGCCCTGGACCAGCACATCTCAGGGAAGGGAAGCTGGGGGTCCTGAACACAGTGTGTCCTCTGGTCCAGAGAGGCAGGTTGGATCTGCAGGGAGGCTGGGGACAGAGGAAAAGGCATTTGAAAATGAGGGATTCCTATTATTATCTGTAAAAGAAGCTCTCCATACAATAGATGGGGGCTGCTGTGGAGAAGGCTACGAAGGGATGTTTAGAAACTGCTGTCTAAGGTTAAAAAGCTCTCTGAAGTGAAGCTGAACAAAGCTGACATACTTGTTTCTGACAGGACTCTTAAAAGATACGCACAGATTGTGAAAATATAATTAGACGCCAGCCTTTGTCTGCCCACAACGAGTGGGAAATGGTGAAAGGAGAGGTCTCCCAGTCTGCATTGAATCATCCCCAGGACACAATGAGGGCACTTGTGCATCCTTCTCTCTTCCCTAATGAGAAACATTAATTGCCACAACCTCCCGAGTGTGTAGAGCACCCCATGCCCAGCAGAGGAGAAGGGGTTTTTCATTACAGCTTCTCAGCCCCATTACAGGCAGTAACGGAGATAATGAAAAATAAAGATGCCGCAGTTTTAGTTTCAGCAGCCTGTCGATGGGCACTGGGTGGGCAGGGGAGCGGGCATGGCCCAGCTCTGTGCCAGCCTCCAGGGGCTCTGTCCGGCAGCCAGAGCGGGCAGGTTGAGCCTGCCAGGCCCCAGCCAGGTGTCAGTGCCCAGCCAGAGACCATCTGTCTCCTGCTGTGGCAGCTGGACTGCAGGGACCAGGGGCCCTGGGGGTCCTGCCATTCCTCTCCTCTGCAGAGGCAGCAAGGACTGTCACTGAGTCCACCCTGCAAAGCCCACCTGAGCCTGACACTGCTCCACAAGGGCACCTGTGGGAGTGGTGTGCCTGGCCCAAGGACTGCGAGGGCTCCAGCCCCTCTGTGCCCACTCCCATCTGGGCACACTCTCCATCACAGGGCTGCCAGTGCCACAGCCAGCTTGGGCAGGGTTCTGGAGGAACCTATGCTCCTTCTGCTGGAGGAGGACAGAGAAGAGCCCACAGCCAGGCATCTCCCACCCCTCTGTGCATCACACGGAGCAGAGGGTGCAGCCCAAAATGCCCATTTGTGTGCAGAAACATGATGCACACCTTCAATGCAGATGGTGCCATTCTGCAAAAGCAGAACCCCTTCCTCAGGTACAGCAGTCCTGGGCTCCCAGTCACCTTACACAGCTCTTTGCCCTACTGTAGCTTTTATTGCAACTAAAGCATCCAGCCAAAGAGGGAGAGCAAAAGAGATGGTTTCTCCTAAGCTATGATTGCGCCCCTAACTCTTCAGGGGTTGTGGAAAAGGGAATTAAAAGGACCACAAAATACAAAAGCAAGTCCAGGCGTGGGGGAAAGGCTGCTGCAAGGGACAGCCCTCCTGTGCCTGGCCATCCAGGGCAGCCAAGGCAGCGCAAGGGTGTCCCTCGGGCATTCTGGGATGCACCTTCCCCACGGCTTTCTCCCAGGTGCTGAGAGGCAGTTCAGATTGTCTGCCAGGGTTTGCCGATCGACTGGATGTGCTCCTTGGCCTTCAGCCGCAGGGCAGCAATGCTGGTGTTGCGTGGGTCTGCCTCATCCAAAGGGAACTTGTCCACAAAGGTGGCCCCGCACTGATAAGGTGGCGGTGGCCCCATGGCCCCCAGGGGCTGCAGCGCGTGGGTCACTGCTGGAGAGTTCAGGAAGGGTGGTGGTGTGTAGCTGCTGGGCAGGCTCTGTGGTGAGGCCACAAAGCCAGGCAGGGTCTGCAGGGCTGTGCTGCTGGGCACCGGTGGGCTGAGCCATGTCTCCAGGGGCAGGCTGCTGCTCAGAGGACCCATGGATGTTGCCTGCGGCGAGCGGTTGAAAGAGAGGATGGGCGAGTCCTGCAGCTTCATGGAGGTCACCTCCAGTTTCTCCTGCCGCCGCCACTTAGCCCGTCTATTCTGAAACCAAACCTGCAAGCAGAGCTGTATCAGCCAGGCCCCAGGCGGTGGATAGGGGCTCGCCCCTGGCTGCAGCAGTACACACAAAACAGAGCAAGGGAAACACGCCTTGCTGAGCTGGGGCAGAAAGGAATTTGGGGGGGCTCGAGCATTCGTCCACAACCCACAGCCCGATGCTCAGTGGAAAACTGTCCCGCATCGGAGCTGGCCCGCCTATCCACCCGCCACTGCCCTGGCACACGGGTTCAGCGGCCCCGGGCTGGGACACGCTACTCAAAGGGCAGCAGCACCGACGACAGCGGCTGCCGGACGCAGGTCGGCCCCGAGCCCCGCGCTGTCCCGTCGGCCGGGCAGGCCCGCGGCAGCCGCGCCTAACGCTCCAGTGAGGCCCCGAGTGGCCGCTCAGCAGCGCACCGGCCGGGACGAGTGTGGCCGGAGCCGTGCTGCGGTCACGGGCCCGCGCGCCGCATCGGAGCTGCTCCAGCCGCCGGGACCCCGGGGGCTGCGCTGAGGCGCATCGGGCCGGGCTGTGTGTGGCTTCCCGGCGACGAGGGCTGTCGGGGCCGGGCCGTCGTGGGGGGCCGGGCCGGGCGTTACCTGAACGCGGACCTCGGGCAGATTGACCTTCATGGCCAGCTCCTCGCGGCTGTACACGTCGGGGTAGTGGGACTTCTCAAAGGCACGCTCCAGCTCGTGCAGCTGGTACGTGGTGAAGGTGGTGCGGTTTCGCCGGTGTTTCTTCTTGGGCTGTTCCTCGTCCGACGGCTTCCCCTCGCCGCTGCTGCCAGCGGGCAGCTCGGGGCTGGCGCTGCCGGGACAATACGGCTCTGCGAGGGGAACACAGGGCGGTCACTGGCGGGATCTCCCCGCGGGGCTTACCCGAGGCGGAGAGGTCCCGCCCGT
>WEKY01025035.1:827-21020 GCA_013390045.1 Picathartes gymnocephalus | reverse complement strand
CATCCGGGGCCCCCGAGGCGGGGCGGGGCGGCCCCCGCTGCAGCCGAGGGCTGGCCCGGGCCGAGCGCTGCGGTCGGAGCCCCGGGGCAGGGGCAGCACTGTCGGAAACCGCGGCGGGACAGGAGGCGAGGGGCCCGCCGGGCACGGGGCTACAGAGCCGGGACGGCGGGAGCCGCGGCCGTGGGCGCAGTAAAGGGGACTCAGCGAACGGGACGGGAAGGGGCGGGAGCCTTGGGGTGCCGGGCCGGGGGACAGCGGGTCCCCGGGGCTGCCCCGCGCTGTTCGGCGGCTCTTGGAGCCTCGCCGCGTTTCTCTTGCCCGACGGCTGCAACCCCGATCTCTCCCGGACGGTTTGTAGGTGCGTCGGTTTCACGGCGGCCGGTTTCACGGCTGCCCCGCGGGACGATGCGCGGCACCAGGCAGATTCAGGGGCACTGGGGTAAACGCCGCTGCGCTGGTGCTCTGCGGGACACTCGCCCTGCGCCCGGTTGCCTTCAAAGGCACTTCACAGACCGGGTGCTTCTGGGCAGGATGGACGCAGGAGGTGTGCTCAGCCTTTCAGACTCCACAAGCCCCAGGAAGCTCTAAGTAATATTTGGGAAGAAGTTTTCCAGAGTGCTGCTATAGGACAGACCCTGTGAGAAGAGCTGATTCTATGACCCTGTACTCCACGGTGCGAGTTGGGCTGGGGAGGCAGCAGGCAGGGCATGGCTTCATGGGGGATGTTCGAAATGTTTTTGGTGCCAAATCCCACACATCACTTTGTACTTGGTTTGGTGGAAGACGTGGACCCACCACAGGACCAACCAGGTAACACTATCACGTCTCCTGCATGGATATTTTTCTTCCTTTTGTCTTTCTGTCGTTTTATCACTTTTCACACTAGCACTTCCCAGTTCCTCTGAGGCACCAGCTGCCTTTTGTCCCAGCTGGTTTAAATGACAAACCCAGTAACATCCAGAGTGGTTTTCAGCCTACACTTAGCTTTGAAGATGCTTCCATTTGAAGCTTGAGGAGAGTGTATGTGAATGAAAAACACCATTGCTACTGCTCGTTCCTCCAAATATATTAGCTAGTTTAATAAGTATGACCTCTCTCAATAAATCTGCAATTTTTTATTCCCCTTCTGCCCCAACAGGCTCCATATCAAGTAGATTTTTCCAGAGGAATCGCTTCAAAGATTGGCAGTGCTTGCTTCTGCCGGTGTCCTCACTTTTTGCAAGTTTATGTCCTCATGGCCCAAAGTTGATTTCTTTTAGGAGTGCACGGCTTTTCCTAGCTCCAGGTGAGGTTTGCCTTCACTGACTGCTTGGGGGGGTGGTTCGGGGCCGAAAGAATTCAGCCATCCGTTTGCACAGAGGGAAGACGCCAACAGAAGAGACAAGAAAGGCTAGTGTGGCTTTTGTGCACACTATAGAAAGCCAGTCAGTACCATTGTAAGGACATTGGAGGGTACTCAAAGCAATCAGCCAGGGGCCATTGTGTTCCTTTAATCTACATGTATGTTTCCCAGGAACTCTATTAGTGAAGATGAATGAACTGTGCAATGTCCCTAATTTCTTCTAATTTGAAGCTGGGGGTTTATAGCACTCAAAACCAGCACAAAACATACCTGTCCCTCCAGAAGCCCTGGGCAAAATTGGGAATCAGTTTTACTTGTTGTAGCTAAGAAAGATAGGAATGTGAGACGAAGGAGCAAGAACCCTTTAGTCAGTGCCTTAAAGGGCATGGGATCCTGGCACAGATGCTGCTTTTGGGGTACCTATCAAAGTTGCCAGTTAGAAAATCAGTACTCGATTTTTTTGCTGTTATTTACAATGTGAAGGCAGCAAAAAAGCCTTCCAGCCCTGAAGAAGGGTGCTCAAATCCCACACAGGACACAAGATACCTTCCTCCCTGACAGAGAAAACTCCTCTTTCCTCAGCAGAAGAATACTCCACTTGTGTTTTCCATACGGAGCTACATTTGTCACTGTAGCACTCTTCTTGCAGGCAAGTGAAATTGTTGAAAGAGGAAGCCACTCCCTTGATCCCAGTTTGAAAAAATACCTGAAAAAAACCCCATAACCCTGTAGCAGCGCCGAGAGAGCTCTGACTCTTCCAGCTCTAGATCTCTCTTTTCTTCTTGCCATGCTTCAGGCACAGACTGTGTGGCATGCATGAGGCATTACAGTGCTCCAGGGAGGAAAGAAATCTAATGGTTCCTCTGATTACACAGAGGGTTTAGAACGGCAAAGAACAGTAACTGAACATTTCCCTTTGGGTCTGATGTTCTGGCTGTCAGTTGAATCCCTTGCAGCCCTCTGGGATATGGGTTGTATTAGTATGAAGCCTCAGAAACTGATCCTGTGGTACATCACAGCTTTGCAAAGACCATTGACCTTTGGAAACTGATGGGGGCAACCAGAATCGAATTTGAGAGTATTCATTAAGGGATGAAACAAGCAGGGTTCGTTACTTGCCCTTCTAAGGGATACCCCCATTCTATCACCTTTTTTCGTTTTTTGCAATGCATTACTAAAATTTCTGCTGAAGTTATGCTTGGAAAGTAACAAAAGTTCTCAATATGGACAATCTGTAAAGTGCAGCTGTCTGCTGTACCTCCTTCCTGTACATGTATAGTGAAGCTAAAGGGAAATAGTTTTCATCCTGTAGTTGCTGTTGAGACATACGCATGGGACGTGGTTTCACACAATTGAATCAGCACCATAAAATGCCACAGATTCCTCCTTCCTTTTCCCCTGCCTTTTCTTTATGTCCACGTGAAATCGTTACTGCCTTGCAGAGGCAAGATTTGAAGCTGAAGTCACGCTGCAGGAGAGTCATCTCTCTCCAGACCGAAAATGTGCAGCAGGGAGGACCTCCCTGAAAGATAAATGGGGCTTCCAAGGTCAGACTGCAAATCAACAGGAGGGAAGCAAGAAAAAGGAGGAAATATTCACCCTAGAGGGAACCTGTACCCTCCTGCAGTTTGCATGCTCTGTATCATCCAGCAGACCGTTAAACAAACAAAAAAAGTCTTTGCTTTTTTCCTCCCCAAAATTTCCTAAGGGTGCAGTTTCAGAACCTGCTTGAAAGCATAATGCATGAGGAAGCTGCTGCCTCCTCTTATCACTGCATCACTCACACCTTTGTTTTTCTGCTGAGACTTTGCTTGATCTGCCCAGGAGAGTCAGTTGTGTTTTCTCCACCTCGCAGGGTCCTGTCTGGCATCCAGGAATTGCACGGAGATCTTGCTGTCCTAATGTCTCTTTGGGCAGTGGGTATGGAATAGGCTCTGGGAGCCAGGCAACCCTTTCTGGTGGGAGCACCACGGACTGGGTGCAAGGGCACTGGCATTTAGGCTCGCCATGCTCAGAGGGAGGGAGGGGAGGTTCATGCTATAAGGCTATATTAATGCAATCCTTCTTTACTTGTTTTCCAATTAGCCTAATTGAATTCGGATTGCTTAAAAGTGGGCACTAGAGACATTTATCTTGATGGGATGACAGTCTTGAGCTCCAGTGATCCTATTAACTCTAAGAACCCAAATCCCAGGTAGGGTCCGTCCAGCAGTAGCTGCCATGTGACCTAACCCTTTAATCTGCTCCTGACAAAGACACACGGACACACAGACATGTCACTGTCCTTTCTCACATGTGCATAGCTGCATGCACATTTGTACATGTGCATTTGTGCACAGACGTGGACACAAGCATTCCCAGACTTGCATAACAGCACACGTGCACGTGCACACACATGCAGTGGCTCCCATGTGACCTCTCCCCAGGGCTAAGTACCTTGAGAGCTGCATGTACCTGTGGTGGTCCTGCCACCTCGTACCCATGTGCCTCCCCAGGCCTGTGGCTGGCAGCTGAAGATGGGAACAGCCAGTGCTGGAGGGATGAGCCCTGCAGGTGCTGCCAGAAGCCGGCAGCCACCTCCGGCAAGCTGAGGATCAGGCTCCTGCTGAGGGCAGCACAGATTTGCCACCCTGCCCTGCCTCTGCCACTCCAGACTGAGTGTGGGAGCGCTGGTCTAACAGTGGTGCCTAAGGGACTGCCCTGCCAGCAGCAATTCACTGGGGCTGGGCTCCCAGCCTGCACCAGCCCTAAGCCACCTCCCCATCCTGCTTGTCTCTGCCAGCCCTGACATTTTTTTGGAATCTCATTAATCACTTGTTTGGTGATTCTGACTGTACTTTCTTCTCTGACCCTTTAAACTGTGAAAATGCTGATCCTATATCTGCTGACAAATTTAATTAGATCCTTTAAAGCACCAGATGCTTTCAGTAAGATTCACTAAGGGATGTCCCAGGCACATTTTAATTCAAAGGTCAAAAGCCTTAGGCTTGTTTCTTTTGGTGTTTTATAGATAGGACAATTCAGTCTGTAAAGCAGCACAACAGTGTGGAGGTACCACCCAGATTTATACCAATGCAGAGGGAAACACATTGAGCCTCACAGGCCTCTGGCTGGTTGAACTGAGATGGTGACTATTTCATCTACTTTATGTAAAGACCTCCTACAAGACCCCACTTGTCTTTCCACATAGATAATTAGATTGTGTGATGCCATGTGAGAGCAGGATCCCAAGAGGAAGAAATCGGATCACAAGTCTTGGTGGTTTTAGGCGAAATAGCTCTGATGCTTGAGGGACCTGCTGAAGATAGGTTTTCTTCACTAAAGAAATTACCTGTTGGATGAGAGCCATTTAATGCACCAGGACATCCTCTGGAAGAAGCAGGGAAGGTCAGAACTTGTCAGCTCTGTGTTTCTTGGGTAAGAAAGAAATGAGCAAGAAGAAAATGCATATTTTCTTGATGCTACAATGGGGAAAACATTGGATAACATGTTTTCAAGCAAGTCTGTTCAGTTTATTTTTGAAGAGTGATTGATGAAAGAACTTTCCTGAGCTCTATTTGTAGGAAGGAATCTCAGTTTCTTTTTACTGTTAGCAAACTGGCTGTGTTCAGGGAAACTAGAAACTACCTACAAGAACATTTAACATATGCTTGGGAGGAGTGTTTTTAGAAAGTGCTTGTGTGCTCAGCAGAAACATTAGGGAAAAACTGGCAATCAACTTGAAATGTGACAAAGGATTCTAGTCAAAAATAGGTAAAAGACATACAAATAAATATATTTGCCAAATAAATGTAATTTGCCTTAAGCAAACACGATCCATGTGTGATGAACAGACAAAGCTACATGCTGCCCTCTCTGTTTTTTTGCAGACGTGGAGGCAGACACCACTGTGACTGTCAGTGGTAATGCGCTTTTTAAAGGCAGCAGCTTTTCTCTGGCCTTCCTCTGTGTCTCAGTGTCTGCGCCAGTGCACTAGGAGGTGGTAGGGAGACTCTCCCTCGGCACCCAGCAGCTGTTGGAGCAGGAGGGGAACCTCTCTCCTTTGCCCTTCTCTCTGCCTCACTGCAGAGGTGACTTTGCCAAAAGGAGAATTTGGCCTCCTTTCCAAGTGACCAGTAAAACACTGCAGGCATAGCACAGGTTCACATCCTCCCTGAGATGCTATGTCTGTCTGCCCCTTGTCACTGTTCCCATGTAGCTGTGGGTGACTGCTGACCCCTCTGCAGGGACAGAGACTGTCCCAGGCAAGTGTGGGAAGATGCTCTGTGCCACTCAGGCTTGGTTGGCTGCCTGCTGCAACCATTGCTTTATCTGTGGAATCTCTGTAATCCGGACTTTTCCTGTACCTCTTCCTGGGGACAGATCCTCCCTGGTGGTGATGGGACCTTCCAGGATCCATGGGATGACCTAACTTCTCTCCACAAAGCTCTGTATCTCCCTGGGGCTTGGCAGAGCCCCTACCGTTCTGTGGGGCTGGAGAATATGTCCCAAAGCAGTCACAGGAGGCTCACCACAGAGTGATTTTCACACCTGGAGTGTGCTGTGGTGGTATCTTGTGCACTTCACAAACCAATACCTGAGGCCAGGATCAAGGAAGAGAAGAGAAGAGAAGAGAAGAGAAGAGAAGAGAAGAGAAGAGAAGAGAAGAGAAGAGAAGAGAAGAGAAGAGAAGAGAAGAGAAGAGAAGAGAAGAGAAGAGAAGAGAAGAGAAGAGAAGAGAAGAGAAGAGAAGAGAAGAGAAGAGAAGAGAAGAGAAGAGAAGAGAAGAGAAGAGAAGAGAAGAGAAGAGAAGAGAAGAGAAGAGAAGAGAAGAGAAGAGAAAAGAGAAAGAGACAAGGAAGGAAGGAAAAGAGAAAGAAATTATATAAACCATACTTAGTGCATTTGTTAATTTAAAATGAATATTTTTACTTGATTGGCTGGAGACAGGGAGAGAGAGAAAGAGACTTATAAACCTGTAGGAAGGTGCTACATGTATTCATTTCCAAATTTAATTCCTGGGCTGGCTCTTGGAGAACTCACAAAGCCATTCATTTTATAGAATTCCTTGGGAGTAGCAGCGTTTGTGTCCCATAGGCACAGGCAGATTTAGGATTAGTGAGAGCTATGCCTTTCCTCAGGTTTGGGTGCCCTACCCTGGCATAACCTTCCATGTTTAGCATTCGACAAAGACAACTCCCAGAATCAGCATGGGGAGCTGGTTTTAGCCTATCCAAGTTTTGTGCTGGTACCCCAAGCCCCAGAATTTGGCACACACAGCAGACAAGCAGAGGGTCACTGTTGTCCCTTTTTGTTTGAAGTGTCTTTGAGAGGCTGGGAAATGAAAGCAGACTGGAGAAGCCTGCACTGCTCCAGATCAGGGCTCACTGAGACCCACCAAGCCTTACTTTCCTCCAAGTCCCCACTCAGTGTATATGACAATATTTTTGACCCAAGCTGTTGAGTTACATGGTTCACTTTTTGCCTTTTGCTACACTTAGTACAGAGATGATTTTAAAAATCAAGGTTTTGCAGCAAATGTGTTTGCCTCAAGATGTTTGAAACAGATGTGTTTTTATAAGAAATATATGTGTTTATTTCTGAAAGCAGGATTTAATGAGTGGTTACCTGTATGTGATGTATCAGAAGTACAGTTTTGTTCAAACATACACATTGAATAGCATTTCAATCACTTGGAAAAAATGGAAAAAGGCACATTTTTTCCCCAGTATTAACTTCTTTAAAGCCATTTTTCCATGGGGGAAAAGGTTATGTTCAAAACTGAGGATCAGTTCTAACTTCCTTCTAGGCAGTCCCAGCAGGTAAATTTTTGCTCTCTCCTCAGGGTTTTAAGTCTCTCTCTCATCACTTTTCTATATTAACACTGAATGCTATAGAGCTACGTGCATCCCTCTGCCTGCTCTCCCTCTGCAGCCCCGGCAACACCAGACTGAAGTTACAGCCCTTGGGCAGTGGTGGCTCTTCTACATCATGGAACATTTCTGCTCAGCTGCCTGTTTCATCTCAGTGAAGGTGGCTTGTGCCTTTTCTTTGATGGCATCCATGTCCATATTCTGGATGTTCTGCAGCTGGCCCAGGATAGAGTCCTTGTCTTCTTCCTCCTCCTGATCTTCTGCCACCATCTTCTGAAGGTCTTCTGGCAACCCCACATCATCTCCAGCCATCTGTATTTGATTCTCATCCAATTCACTCTAAAGCAGGAAACAAAACCAGCAGATGAGAGTATTTCTGCTCTCTCAGGATCTACCAATGAGCCTCTTGTTTTGTTCTTTTTTTTTGTTGTTGTTGTTTTTTAGGGAGAACCAAAACAGATGCACAGATTTTTCAGTCAAGTTTTTTCAGTGCAACTTGTGAATTCTGGGCTTCAGTCAGCCTCTGTGCAAGGTCTAAGATTTTTAGGGCATTGTCAATTATATTTCTTTGAAGGGCTTCCGCAATGTCAAAACTGAAGCCCTCAGTGTCACTTGCCATTTTAGAAATCTTTGCCATGCTGATAGTGCTGGAATTCCATTCCAAGTTATTTGTAGCCCTCGAAACCATGCTGCAGGACACTGCTGAGCCTGTCAGCTGCTGTGCTGTGCCTATCAGCTTCTAGTCAATGAAGCAAGAGCTTTAGAAAAGCTGTGGTACCATTTCCTTATTCAATTATTGGCGGGGAGTGGCGGTGGGATTTTTAGGTACCAGCACTAAACTGAAACCTTCTGGAAGAAACATGCGTTAAACTTGAGAATGAATTACTTGAAAAAGGGTCCCCCATCTCCCCAAACCATGTCTAAACTCTGTCTAGGTCTTTGGTTGGCCTCTGAGTTGTGATGAAGAACAGAGGCTGCCTGGCACATAATCAGTGTTTCAGGGCTGGTAAGTGGGGTAATAGGAGAACTTGGACAACAAAAGAGAGGAGGGAGGTTGGGTGTGAGTCTGAGAAAGCAAAAGGAGACAGGAGAAGAAACTGGTTAAGCAATTAAAAGGGCTGAGATGCAGTAGACACTACACACACTTGCTTCCTGCCTGCCCCCTGAAACACTCCATCTGCGGCATTATGTCAGTTTTTCAAACAATGGTGATTTTGTTCATATTTTGTGGGGGATTCTGATGGATCCAGAGCTCAGAAGAACAGATATTTTGACACAGTTCACACATCAAAGATAAGCATTAATGCCTCATTACATCTCCAAAATGCAGCATGACAGCAGCAAAGGCCTGATACGAATAAGCAGCAACGCTATCAGCAGGAGGTGTTTCTTAGAGTGAGGGGTCAGGGTTTTGCATGAATGAAAGGAGAAATGAATGCTAGGACATATATGAGCAACGTCTGTGTTGTTGCAGGCCTTAGCAAGGACAGGCAGATTGGGGGTGGTCTGCTGCATAACCGCTGTTTACTGTTCCATATTTCCACACTATATGTTTGCAATAACTGCACTTCCCTTTAATCTGATTTCTCCTCGTATCTCCTGTGAAACTGTGGAGAGCTTGCAGGATTGTTACTATGTAGATAAAGTGGGTGAGGACACCTCTTCGCCTTTTTGGGAAAGGGTTAATGCAGTCAGATCTGTGGGAGCTAGAAACAATCTCCCAATCAGAAGAGGTATTTTTTATTGATTGTGTAGCAGGAAAAATTGTGTTAAGCTTTTATTCAGCAACTGATGGCTATCAGAGGAGTTATTCCTTTTGAAATCCTCACCAGTAGCAGTAGAGGATGATGAAAAAAAAAAGTTAATTACTGAAAAAGTGCCCCTAATCAGAAAATCACACATATTCTTTCCTTTGGAATGATTTCTAAGTTAAGGCATCATCACTGCATGCTACTATAGTGATTCACATCTTTGGCAATGTGAACAATTGTCTGGCTTGTTCTTGCACCAAAGCCCACTGTCCTATGGAAGTCTGGGATGTGATGTGCAACAGTTTGGAGCTTCAAAGTATTCTCTGACCAAAAAAGAATATATTGAGATATAGTCTAAAGCAGTACAATTCTGCCCAAGCCACCTGCATTTACCCATTTCGCATTTAGCTTTAACAGACCTAAAATGAGCTTCGACAGGTTGCTCAACAAGAAGCAAAGAAGCACATAATACACGTATGGCCTCTTCTTCCTTCTAAAATTTGAGCATTTGATTCTTGTTTACTTTGATTTGAAATGGAAAGGTGAACACAGAAGCAACATCTATTCTACTAAATTAAATATGCCTGGCACTGGTCACTTGCCCCAAGGCCAGCTGGCCTGGAAAAACCCACTGGGATGCTATTGAACTCTGTTGCCCTACCAAACAGGGTGGTCCCATCTAACTGCCGATTGGGAATGCCTGTCCTAACTCCCAAACTGGCTGTGGAAACTGCTTGGGAGAGTGCCCAGGCCAAAACTAGGTCAGATATTATTCTGACAATTCAACGGCATAGGCGATAGAGTCTGAGTGCTTGGTAATATTTTTTGATCCTGATTATGCATCTGATGTAGTCAGTCCCAGATGTTTTGCTATAGATGCAATAGGGTTCTTTACATATATAATGATACACAGTTAAGTGTGAGCAGAAAACTGTCTAAATATCTACTTTGATGGTAAAGTCCTCTGCCCAAATTAAGGTGCAAAGGTCCAGTTCAAGGATACCAACTTTATTTTGTAGCATTTGTACAGAAATGAGAAAAAAAGGTGCATGAGAGAGAGAGGGAGAAGGATTAAGATAGTGCAAGCAGGAGATAGTCACCATCCGATATCACAGAGGAAATTTCTTCTCTAGCTCCCACAAGTAAAGGACATGGTTTAACATTAGACAGCTCCATGCCCGCCGGGCGGGTAGGGCAATCTCCCTCCGCGAGAAACACAGTCCGCGCCCACCGGGCGGGAGAAGGCACGTCCCTCAGGGAGGGACACGGTCCGCGCCCATCGGGCGGGAGAAGGCACGTCCCTCAGGGAGGGACACGGTCCGCGCCCACCGGGCGGGAGAAGCCACGTCCCTCAGGGAGAGACACGGTCCGCGCCCACGGGGCGGGAGAAGGCACGTCCCTCAGGGAGGGACACGGTCCGCGCCCACCGGGCGGGAGAAGGCACGTCCCTCAGGGAGGGACACGGTCCGCGCCCACCGGGCGGGAGAAGCCATGTCCCTCAGGGAGAGACAGTCCGTGCCCACCGGGCGGGAAAAGTAATCTCCCTCAGGGAGAGTCAGCTTCTTTCACTAAAAGTTTCGCCTCAAAGGGAGACGACGCCCTCCAGGCGGGGAGAAGAACAAAGTTTGGTATTGCTTGTTCAATGGCACTTTCGGTTCTCTGACCAATGATATTAAAGTCTTCTAAGGAGCAAAGAAGACCAAATGCTGGTTCAACACTGCTGAAATGAAGTCTGCTTGTAGACAAAAAAGACCAAAGCTCACAGACTAATCCAAAGGGAAACCAAACTCTTTTCCAGCATTGGTGTGTGATGTACTGCTTTCCTTATGCCTAACTTAACTGTCATAACATTTACGTGTGCTGATGTGTAGAGATCCTTAGGTAGCTGACTCCAGACCTGATCCTGTGATTCATCACCTATAATGTACCAGTAACATACAAAATCAGAGTTCACCTTGCCTTGACCTGCAGGTGGGACTTTTGGTTAGCAACACAGCAGCCCCACCATCCTTATGCCACTGAAGGGTTGCAGGTACCTCACAAGCAGGTACGAGGAGCCATAGGTTGGAACCAGCAGCCTTCCTCCCTAGAAACACTCTCAGAGATTCCAGAGATCACAGCTTGGAGCACAGAGCTGGTGAGTGGGGGCTGCTCTCTCCTGATATCTGCACTGGGACTCCGTTTTTCCTCAGCTCATCATCAACTCATGCCCTTGCGTTTAGAACTTGCAGAAATTCATTGATTACTGAATCCCCGCTCAGGAAAAAGGCAGCAAGTGGATAAGAGAATTTGGTGAGTTTTAAAAAAATCTCTATAATATTAATATCTGTATTTATATAATATTTTTAAAAACTTTTGTATGAATGTGATGCACTGAATATGCCAAAGATGAAAAAGTTGTCCATAGATCAAATGTCTCATGGCTAAAAACATCTTTCTCATGACAAACTTAAGTTGACAACTCTGTTAATAGGATTAGGTTCATTAAGGGTCTACTTTCTCTTATAAGTCTGGCCCAGATAGCATGGAACTTTACATTTTACAAGGCAAAGGGGGCCCTGCTTAGTCCTGAATTTCATGCTTTTTCTTAAAATGCTTGCTAGTGACTGATACTGGTAATATTCAGTGTTTCTAGCCCATACTAGGCTACCTGAAATTACTTTCAATTTTCAAAATATTTAATGCATTATCACAAGTCTGAGAGCATTTTGCTGTCAGAATGTTGTATCACAGCATTTAATTTTTTTTCAGGGACATATAGTGTGCATGTAATAATTTCATTTTCTTCCTGCTATAAGTGGGAGAATTTGAAAACCGGAGACACCCAGCTCCACTGACGTTCAGTTGAGACTTGGGTGCTCAAATATCCTGGAACTTTCCAAAGCAGCCCCTCTTGGAGCTGAAAGCTCTAGCGAGACACTGGGTAAATGCTGCTCAGGAGCTGTCTCAGCATATGTCTCCAAAAGGAAAGCAAAGCCTAATGATATTTTACTCCTCAGCTGCTAATTAAAATGCTGGTGTTTAGAGACTTAGGCCTCCAATCCAATCAATCACTTAAAATCTTGGACTTAATTTTTTTGCATAATTAATCTTTTTGTAATTAAACTCACCCTCAGGGTATGTTGTCCGGGTAGAGCACTAGAAGAACCAGGCTGTTAGGGGTGGCATACATCTTACCTGACTTCAGCTGTCACCTGGCTTCCTCTGGAAGAGACACAGCCACTGGGAGGTGACTCAACTCCACCTTAAATGCTTATTTAAAAGTTTGCCTAGATGAGGCTAAAAGTGCTGGTCTCTTTCTGTTGATGATAAGTCCCTAAATGACTTGTTTGGATTAAGCACTACATTTTTTAGCAGTTAAATTTACAGGAGATGGATTCTTCACCTTTCTCCATTTTAATTAATCAAAAAAACACTGGAAGGTACTGCTTAGAAAACAAGTGGTAATGGCTCAGAGCTGGCAGGTGAGTGATACAAATAAACTCTCAAATTGCTAAGAACCACCACACATATCCTCGAGGGGTATAAATGAAATATGCCAATATCTTCCCGGTAGTGACAGGTCAGAGGGAATGTGTGATCCAAACCCCTGCAGAGAGTACTCTGTCCTGTATTACCTCCCTCCTGCTCATGGAAGAAGCTTACAAAATAACAGAATAATTAAAAAACTTATTTAAAATAATTGCTTTAGCTTTTGCTTTCAATATTTTGGTTTTCCTGGGAATATTTGACAGTGCCAGGATCACTAAAGAAAATGGAATGGGCAGTTTAAAGTTGGTTGAAATTTGGCCTCTGGATTAGATGAACTCATGAGCTACAGGCTTACCTTGGGCAGTCTGTACTTTTCTCTCAGGTGAACCCTCAGAACAGCTCGCTCTGCTTTTTTCTGTGCAAATGCTGCATCTCTTTCCATCCTGGAAATCAGAAAAAATGTTCCCTCAAGATGCTAATAATTACAATCTTCTACACCGAATCAGCTGCTTGGCTGCAAAAAACTACACAGGGGAGTTATTCCCCAAGATAAGTAACTTGTCCAAAGGCACAAAAGGAGAAATACCAATAAAGTGATGCCAAGGGGCCACACTTCCTGTGCTTCTGTCACCTGTGAATTTTCCTGGTCTTTCTTTGTGCGCCCATTGTTTCACAAGGGCAATGAATTCTAAAGTTTCCTGGATGGAAAAGCACTGACTTAATCTGTGATTTTATAAAATGTTTTCATTAGATTCAAGAGCTGGTCTGCACCAATTTTTTTTAGATTACGTATGTATTTATTTGCAAAATATGTCTCCTCAAAGATTTTTGATAGCATTTAATAACGCTCACCTTTCACCCCCCTCTCCCTTTAATTTCCTTTTTCCCTGGTAACATTTTCATGGAAATTCTATTGCAAAATTGATCTTGTTTTAGTATAGGTATTTTGTCACATAAAAGCTACTTGCGAAATGGAATATTACTTTTCCTCTGCTTCCAAAATGAGCTTTTGGATTTCTCTCCCTCAAAACAAAACCCCCACAAACAAACCTAAAATCTTAGAAGAACTCAAAGCCTAGTTTGTTACAGGTTCAAAACTGCTTGAGCACAAGTTCAGCAAGGCACATTTACTTTTCTCATCTCCACTCCTGCACAGCTGAACACTGGGCAAAATCCAGGGAGCCCTGAAACAGGAAAATGCTCTGCCCATGCCAGAGATTTCTGATACAGAATCACATCTCATCCTGAGATGATCTTTTCTCTTGAGAGTTTCTAACAGTCCTATAGGGGTACTCCTGCCCTGCTTCCTCAGTACAGTTCAGCATGGAAAGGACACATGCCCCACTTAAAAACAGTATAGAAGTAATTCTTTTCCCAGGCATTTTCCTATTCCAGGAATCCTGTGTTGCTTCTCAGTCTCCATAAAGCATCTTCCTGCCAGCAGGTGGTCATTTCTCTTTTAAATATCCCTTGACAAAAGACAGGGCAAAACATTCTGTGCTTTTTTCCAGACTAAATGACACCACTTCAGGGTTTCCTGATATAAATGTCTGATGCTAAATACAGACCTGGATACCTCAAATTCCATCAGTCATTAACCTGGCACCTATAATCATCTTACAAGAAGGATTTACACAACCATTATGTAATTGACTATTAGAGGAACAGATGCATTTGAGATTTAAAAGTCAATCGTTTTATTTATAATTATGCGTGGTTTGAACTCCTACACACCAAGTCCTCCATTTTACTTGTTTTCATAAACACAGCAAGTAATAAAGATTGTCTTTACAGACAAAATTGAGACTTACTTGATTTTAAGGTTTTGCTTTATTTAGTAGATTTTAGAAAAATAAAAAATCTTAAACCTTTGCTCAAGACAAAGGATCATTTAATATAGCACTCAGTACTTTTTCAGGTCTGCCAAAATAAATGTGGACAACGAAATACTACATATTGAAAGTGTACTCCACATGGAGTTCTAGGAGAACAAATCATATTCATTTGAGAATTAAATCCTGCACTACAAATATCTTGGAAAATTTTTCTAGATAAAGTAACATCACCTAGGAATGAGTCCAGCATATCAAGCTGTGGAGATAGCAGGACAGCATAGGAGAGAGTTGCAGGATGGGGAGGGGAGGCAAGAAGAGGAAATGTAATATTTTATCATTTCCAGTTGGGAAACTTTTATTTTGGGAAGTCTTTTTAGCAAAGATTCATTTGCTTTAAAAAAAAAATCAGTGAAGAGCTGCATGTTTGGCTTTTTCTTGGGTTATTTTTATCTGCACAAAGTTACCAAGAATCAGCCCCGTACTCATAATAAGGGAATAGGTACTCACTTCTCCTCAACCATTTGCTTTTGATATTCCTCATACTCCTCTCTGGTCATTCCTGCAGCTGCTGCTGGATCAGAAGGAGTGCTTTCTTCTTTGCTTTCTTCCCCTCCACCTCCAAGTCCCAAATTCTTTACCTGGTTGCTCAACATACTTTTCATTAAAAAGGCCATCTTCTCCCAGAAAAAAAAAAAAAAAAAAAGGAGCTATAAGGAAACAGCTACAAGCAAGCCAAACAGAAAATGTTTTCAAACACAACACTTGAACACTTTTAAGCGGGAGAGTTTCTACAGCCACATCAGCTCTTCAAGGGCACAGTGCTAGTGAAACGTGAATGCCAAAACCAGTTTGTCAGCCATAATCTGGATTAAAGAGTGAACTCCTTAATATATAGAGGCAGATGGTTCAGATTACTCCAAAAAAATCATTAGATGCAACTACCTACTTTTTCCATTAATACTTTAAGCTAATTGTACACACACACACAAAAATCAGTTATAGTGTGCAATACCATTTTGAGACCTTCAGTCTTGAAGCTTGCTCTCACTTTCACAGAGATCGTAACATTCCCTGGATCTGAAGTGATAACCTGCTTGACTCAATAGCCATAGTAAAATAGCATAATTCAGGCTACTGAGTGGAAAACCCTCAAATTTGAGATTTGAAAACTTGAAGTTTTCATTAAGCAAAACCCCTGATCCTTTTTATCCATGAATATTTTATCCCACTGGACAGAAAGTATTTTGAATGGTTTTCCTTCAGCCCCTCTTCATATGGTTGGTTTATCTTGCAGATGAATGTCATCACTGCTATGATTACTTTATTTCAAGAAAGTAACCCCAAAGAAAGCAAGTCAGATCTTCCTACTGTTCTTTCTTTTGGGTTTCTGTCAGCTCTTCCCCAGGTTGTCTCCATCTAGATCCCTGCTTTGATGCTGCATAAAACACCTGCTGTTTGTAATGCTAACTGCTGATAAAGGATAAATAAATCTGAATCTGTATACCATAAAATAATCTGGATACCTTTTGGGTGTAGATTGTTTCTGTAGATCCTCATCTGCCAAACCTTTAGTCACATCATTAGCCTCACCAGGTCTACTCAGGTGAAGATTTACCAGAACCTGCTACCTAGGTCATAGACTATTTTGGGAAAGAAAATCACCTGGTAGGTCTCCAAAGTTCATGGGTTTGGGTTTTGAGCATTTATCCTACCGCACTGACTGCACATGCCTTAATGCAACATTCTGGAATTTTGATTATCTAAATGGCTCTCCCAGCACTCATAATTTCGGTGAGAACTGAGAGATGGGAGGATTCCAGTTTGCCTAATGCCTTAATCTATATTACAGCCTTTCTAATTAAAGCAGACCTATTACTATTGGAAAAAAAAATAGAAGCAGGATGTTCTGAAGTCCTGGGTTATTAGTGACTAAACAAGAAACTTTAACTTTCTTTTTGAAACTATCACTCAGAAGCATAAATTTCAAGCAACAACTATTTCATCTTTATTCAAAATTCTCGTAGGTGGGACTTTGCAAACACTGATTTTTCCGGTGTTAGGTCTCAAGCGTATTCTCCAAGTGTATGGGAAGTGGTACCTGTAAAGCTTTGTTCTGTTGGCCTTTACTGAAAAAAAGCTTCCCTAACTTTGCTGTAGGCTTTGATCCCTCTAGAAATGTTTCTAACATAATTTTGTGCCTAGAAGTCATGCTTTCACAGGATTGAGAAAGGCAAGAACTGGCTTGGGGAGGGACTGCTGAGAAGTCTTGCCCTCCAGCTCTCAATCTTGCAATCAGCAAAAGGCTTTCTAATGATAATTTTGAGATCTAAGATAACAAAAAGGGCTTTAAAAGTTACTGCGCCTATTGGCACTGAAGCTGCTGAGAAACACAGGAGAGACTAGTGACAAAAGGCACAACACAGCCACTACCCCCAGAATAATTCTGTTTCAGGCAGGTGCTCTACTGAAGTTAAAAAACTGCTTTTTGTTGATGACAGGAATCCCAGGCTTCATGAAAACACAGAGTCAGCAGCTAATTAAGTACTCACATTGCCACTTCCTTTCTTTGAAATCTATGTCTTTTCCCTCTAGCTTAAGTAAAATAAAAATTAAAGACACTGTTCCCGTTTTATCTGATGAAAGTGGGTGATATAAAAAAGCCTTTGTTCCATACCCAAGCAACACACAGATCTCTAACCCCAGCACAGAATTCAGTCTTGAAACAGGCAAATTCCAGAGGGAGGCCAGCCCAAAAATGCCATCCAAACTCCCAATCTTTTCTAGATTCTGTGTTCCTATCAGTCACATAATGCAAAAATACATAGGTGTTCTTGAAAGAACCAGGACTCCCACCCTACCAAGAGGATGTTGCCTTTTCTATTAGCTGGACCATGAGAAAGAAGTATTTTAGGGTTTTGTCAGCTTGAATAGATTCAATTCAAGATTCCTCCTCTCCACTTGCTACAAAACTTGCTCCTGGCTGGGGAAAAACGACAGTCAAAGAGGGAATTCAGCCTCAGAATGCCATTAACTTCCCAGTGTCAGGTAGAACTGAACTCAAATCTGAACATAAGTGTTCAGACTCTGAACTGAGGGTAAAGAATGCTTCAAATATACTTGCTTAGATTTCATGGACATGTACCAAATGAAAACAAAAAGCCTTACTAAAAATATGCACCTTTATTCAAATAAGGTTATCTCTGAACTCCAAGTATCAATTTACATCAGTCAGAAACAAACATGAAACTGTCAGCTGTTTGAATTTAAAATAAAAGAAAAAGAACCAGTAGACATTTTTTGATGTTACAGTAATTGATCCATTGAAAAGGTCAGATTTTCTTCCCACAGAAGTTATAAACCAGAGCAATTAATTTACAAACCGTAAACCAGGTCATTTACAAACCATATTGTGCATTTGACTTGTGAAAGATTCAGGGGTGACCATATGTTTAATAAACCCCCACCAGTACAATCCCATTCTTTTGTCATTGCCAAATATTTGCACTTATCCACAATTCAAATATAACTTGTTCTCCCTAATATTGTCCAACTGCATTCCAAGGTGTCTTTTCTTCCTAGCTGTGAAATCTTACTGGATAAGAATCAAACACACTGCCACTGTTGAAAGAAACCTAACAGGAAGCTACATTGACTGAAAAATATTCCTAAAATCCTAATTTGTTGCTATCACTTCAGGGCCAGGAGAAAATTTGAGCTGGGCAGCTGGGAGTGTTGATGCAGTGAGTTATGGAAGCTCCAAGGAGAGACGACTGTGAAATGAATCATGAAGCGAAGTTACCAGTTTTCTTATGTTCCATGTTAGACCTTCTCCCTACCACAGAAGTTTTCTTGTTGCACGTGGGAGACATGTCTGGTCCAGCAGCCTCCTCCTGCAGAGAAAACTGTAGGCTTCAAGTCTTCCCCTAGACACCACTCCCAGCCTGCTCTTCTTTCTAACCAAACAAGCAGAAGTATGGGCTGCTCCAGCTTTAAACCAAAGGAATGTGTGGGTAAATTCACAGTTACAAAAATCCAGGCTCATTCCAACTGACACATCAGAACTGCTCCTCATTCTGCCAGATATTTATCAAAATACTTTCTGCATAAAGGGGTTTTGCAAAGCCTGCTGTGAGAGGAGGAGTTCTGTTGGGATGCACTGATGCAAGAAGATCTGCAACTGAAAGCAACCACCACTGTACAATTTCAGAGCCATTTAAGAAAATATGTTAAGTTTCATTATGACAGTCAGGGTTGTAATAGCTTTGACTCAAGGCACCTGGAAATATTTGCTGGTGTTGAAAGAACTGAAGAGATAAATTCCAATGTGTTATACTGCTTTATCTGAAAAGTTTTTTATTCATTGATTAGCCTGAGGCAGTAGTTTCTCTCATTAGTACAGCAAAATCCACTCAAATTCAGAAATGAATCTATAAAGCTATACCAGTTGGAGTATCCTCCATACTGCAAATGTGTTAATTGGTGTGTATGCAGTGTCATTTTCTTAGTATAGCACACACATTCACTTTTTGGACACTGTATTTGAAGTAACAAAATATATTGCATAGATTTATTATTTCTCCAAACTGACAGGCACAATACTGAAGTGTTCTTCATTACAGTGAATTTGGCAGCATGTATTGCACTCCAAGGGAGCAGACTGTAGAAATGCAATAGGAGTAGTCATATTACAGATCATTTTTGCAGATTCAGACAAACAAAATTAACTGTTCTAAGTGAAATATCCTGATGCATTTGTGTATTTTATAGAATTTAGGAAACCACAGAAATACTTATTCTAATTCTACATACAACTGAAGGACAAAGTTACCACAGATATGTAAACAAGACAAAATTAATTAATTTCACATTCCTAAGTTGGGCCCTCTGCTTGCTTTCTTTCTTTCTTTCCTGAAGCAAATGTTCACTTGATAAGCAGTATCAAAATCACATGTTCAGTCTTATGCTTTTGATACCCAAGAAGGAATTGACGCAAAATATTGATTCTACAGATTAACAAACATGTCTGAAGCAAGTTTGTCAAGAAATGGGTTAACACTCAATACTTGCAGTTTACAATATTCACCATGTCAAGATTTAAATCAAAGCATCTGTATTTGATACATGAAAGACGTAAGAAAGCTTTAGAAAACTAAAGACAAACACACACGCTAAACATATTCTTGATACAATCAGATTGGAAGATGGATAAAGCAATCACCTTTGCTGGAACGGTTCCACAAATCTCCCAAAAAAATTACAGACAGACTTGAAACTATGCAAAAAGAAATCAGGCCCACAATATACTTGAAGAAACTACTTTATCACATTTTTTCTCACTGCCCAAAATCCGCAAAATAAGGAGACAAGCCTTTCTTGGCATGTTCTGTATAATTGGTTTTTTACATCAGGTATCAACAGTCAGGGTCTTAATGGCCTGTCTTTGTGTCCACATACTAAAAAGTGTTTAAATGAGAATTAACTAAAATATTCTTATACTGTTACACCCAAGTGGTAAACAAATAAAATGTTTATAATATATTTTTACCCGCCAAGAAAACCAAACCCCACAGAGGAACAGTTCTTTGAGGTTTGGGATTTTTTTTTCCTTCTTTTTATTTTTTTTTTTTAACTGCTATGTCAGGACACTTAGCAGGAAGTTTTCAGCAAGTTTCCTACACAAATCATCCATTTGCAATTCATGCTCTGAACAAACACCAAGCCTGGGTGTTTCAACTCCTCAAGAGCAGAGGAATGGGGAGTTTGCCTTTCAGTATTTATGAAAAAGTCAGCTCAAAACAGACCTACATAGGGTGTACATTCTTCCCCCATCCAGCATTTGTTCCCCATTTTTAGCATCAACATTTTAAATGAGAACTCATTTTATTTACCAAAATTCAATAATTTATAATATTGAAGTATATCCAACACTAAAATTTCCCTCA
>WEKY01025034.1:0-57076 GCA_013390045.1 Picathartes gymnocephalus | reverse complement strand
TTTTTTTTTTTTTTTTTTTTTTTGTGACTGTGTGTGTTTTTTCTTTTCTTTTCTTTTCCTTTCTTTTTTTTTTTTTTTCTTTCTCCTTGTGCTATCACTGCAGTCCAGCAAATTTGCTTTTGAGCTGTTAGACTTGTAACTATCTCTTCCTCTGCCATGCATTCATGGTAAATATCAAAGTCCAGAAGTCTGTGCTCTATGTATTATTCTGCACCTTTGTATCCTCTATATCTTTAAATGTCAATGTGTTCCACAATCTTTTTTACCTTCTGTTATGGTTTAACCCCAGACAGGAGCCAAGTACCATGCAGCCACTCACACAACCAGCAGCATCAAGGAGAGAATTGAATCAGAAGGGTAAAAGGTAGAAAACTTGTGGATTGAGATAAAGACAGTTTAATAGGGAAAACAAAAGCCATGCACCCAAGCAAAACAAAACAAGGAATTGATTCACTGCTTCCTATGGGCAGGCAGGTTTTCAGACATCCCCAGGAGAGCAGAGCTCTGTCACATGTAATGGTTACTGGGGAAGATAAATGCCTTCACTCTGACTGTCTCCCCCCACCTTCCTCCTTCTTCCCCCACTTTATATTCTGAGGATGATGTCATATGGAATATCCCTTTGGTCAGTTTGGGTCACCTGTCCTGGCTGTGTCTCTTCCCAACCTCCCATGAATCCCCAGTCTCCTCCCCAGCATGGCAGTATGAAAAGCAGAAAAGGCCTTTTTCAGCAATAAAAAAAAAAAAAAATCTCTTTATTTCAACCCTGTGTTCAGCACAAATCTAAAACACAGCCCCATATGAGCCACTGTGAAGAAAATTTACTATAGCCCAGCCTAAACCAGCATACCTTCATCTTTACTTCCTGAATCTTTACTTTTCTAAGCTCTGCCAGATGATACTAAAAATACAGGAAGTCTGTATATCCTCTCTCTGAATAAAGATTCTCATATCGTGCTGGCTTTTTTTACACTAATTTATTTCTGTTTTTTTTCCTTCTTCCTTAGGTCACTGACAGTATTGTCTGTGAGCATCATCACCTTCCCTTTCCATCAGACACCTCTGAAGAGGAAAGATAACAACTGGAAAAACTATCATCTAACTCCCTGTTTTAAGTACCTTTTTACATAACCTCACATACCTGTATAACTATACTGTTGTGCTAAAGAAGAAATTTTCTTAACTTGATTGGTAGTCATTTGAATGTTCAAATTCTAAGCCAACTCCTTTTTATATGAAAAGTTTTAATTGCTTGTAACCATATTATCCATCAAAATGACTGGTAAGTGTTGCCAGGTATATATTTGAAACTCATTAATGTAGTTCATCAGGGGATCGACAAACATATTCAGAATGAATTGGGAAATTAAAGGTATTCAGTAGTTAACTCAAATGTTTTGGATTGAAATATTTATGCAAATTCAAAGTGACAACAACAAACAAACAAACAAATAAAAGAAAGAGAGGATTTCTTCACCTAAAGACTTCTAATCCAGTAGTTCTGACATATAATTTGAGTGCAGTCACTGGAAGAGGTTTCACACATCAACTTTCAGGACTGTGTTCTTATTTTTCTGTATATACATTTTAGTTTAAACATCTTAACAAAGCTTAATTAAGCTTCAGATCTTTAACCATCCTTTTTCTTTAATTTTAATTTCCTTGAAACATGACAATTATGTCTCAAAATCAAAAGTCCAGCCACCATCAGCTTTTATCCACAGTGCTAACTAATACACAGTCTGGCCATGGAAAATCTGTCATTCATCACTTCGCTACTTAAAAGAGTTTTTTTAGTATTGGCAATGCTGATTAAAGAGCAAACTTTTAACAATGGTGTGCAAGGCATCACAAAATCAAGTTCAGTACAAATGAAATCTTTGTATACATATATGTGTGTATTCATACATGCCTATAAGTATATATATATATCACAACTATTTATATATATATATATGTTCGTAGACTTTAGCTAACATTTGAGATCCATTATAAAACTGGTCTCCTTAAGTATAAAAGAGAGGAAAAGTGAAATTACCAAAAATATTGTACTTACTGAGTTTTGAGATTTTATCATTGTTTTTATTTCTTTAAACCAAATCTATGTCTGGGATTATTACATGGGATGTCATCCTTTTCAAAGAGGAGGAGTAGACTAATAGGGTAATAAAACCAGTTATGTACATGGGGCTGCATCCTAAGCCTGTCACAATCAAAGTATATATTTCCATTGATCTTTCACTTGCTGAAGTGTTACCAGGTATCCACAACACTGAAAGAAAGATAGCAGAGTAAGAACAGCGAATGCTTTTTCTTTTTTTTTCCTGTTACTTAAGTGTAACTTGCCTTTAACAGGTATAAAGCTTTTCTGGGGAGGAGAAGATAGTACTTAAGTTGTCAGAGACACTGTAATCTCAGCTACTCTTTTCCCTTCTAGTTGTAAAGATATTAATAAAATCTGAGAAAAGTGTCATGTACTTATGAAAAGAAAACAGTTCCAACTGAAGACTGTAGAATATAGTTATGAGGGATTACACTTTCCAGTAATTCTCAGAAGCATTGGAACTCAAGCATGACATAGTTCAGGTAAATTCTGCTTTTGAAAAATTAATTTTTAAGCATGTATTCTGCACATTACTAAGACAATAATTTGAGGTGCAATCAGAAGTGCAAGACTACACATATCATATAATTAATTTGTTTTTATCTTGTAATTACATTTTATTCTGATGGAAACTAAACAGAAACAGAAATCTCATTAACAGATTATTTATACAGAATTGTATTTTACATTTGATTTGATACCTGTGAGGATCTTTTCATTTCAGAAGCAATATAAAAGGTTGTAACTCACCTCATAGTTTGATTCATACCTCCTCTACCCATCAGTGTATGTCTTGCTTGTTGGCAGGAATCAAGGTAGAAACATTTGGAAGAGAAGTATTTTTGGCAATTAGAAGAACTAATTTTCAGTAAGCATGGTTAGCAAAATCAGCAAGCACCTTTCTGTAAGTTGTTTAGTTGGAAACTATTCCTTCACACCAGAACATGTTAAGTGAGTAAGAAATCCTATTTCAGACTGGGTTTTTGCCAGCAACACTGAACTCACACAGAAGGAGATTTTTTTTGGCATGAAAAGCTGCAATAGTTTTAACTCTCCTCCAAACACAGACACTCTTGTCTTCTTTGCAATTACAGTGAATTGGACTGTTTGTTTAGTGGCAAGAAAGTCTCTTAGCTATGCCTAAGTGAAAGAGGACTGACATCAGAGGTAAGATAGATTCTGATCCTCTAGAAATAGTAGTCTCTGACAGTATGCTGAAAACCAGTCGCATTTAAATGTGATAGTACCCATCTGAGTCGGTAAAGTTGTTAAATCTTCAAGTCTAGAAAAATCCCCAAATTAAAATCATGAGAAATAAAAGCACTTTTTACTGAGATTCATCACACCACTTTTCAAAAGCAAAATGTTTAGGGTTTTTATTTCTCTCTTTAATTCCTTTGGCAGCATATTTTTTCCTCCATATCATGTCCATTGGTCTTTTCTGTTCAAAGAGTACACTCATCTTGACCACATTCATGTGATTTTGTACCTGTAATAAGATCCTGACAACAGTGCTTTTGAGCATGGAAAAAGAGCAAACAAATTTTTTCCTGTTTTATATGCATGTTGTCAAGGGGAAAAAAAAGTTTAAAATCCTTACCTTTGTATTTCATGCAGCTGGAGAGTCTTATCTTAGTTTCATTATCTGTCCTAGAGAAAGTCATCCCATAAAGTCAAAGCTCCAACTTTCTGCCTGATTTGAAGCTAAAAAACCACCCATATTTTCACATGGTATTTGCTTAACATTTTTTGAAATGTTCTTTCTTCCACTGAGAGAGAAGGTCAGAGCTGAAATGTTGAGATGGATTTGTTGAAACTTTCTTAGAGGAAATGTTGGTCTTATGCAAGGTCAGAATCAGAATTTCATTTGCAAAATCCTGGTGAAGATAGGCAAAACTATGGGTTCTGAATGAAGGTTTAGAAAGGGCCTTATCGTGTAAGTACAGTGGAACTTTAATCCTGTTTGCTTTGAACAATGAGTTCATTGGCCTGATATTGACTTCATAAACTATCAAATGAAAAAAATCCAGTGCTGTGATTAAGGAAATGACACTGCGACCCTACTAGCCTCACTGTAGAAGCAAAGATTTGTAAGCAAGCTAACAAAAGATTAGTCCAAACAATAAAAACAGAATACTAAAATCTCAGAATACAAAGTAGGTCCTTAAATACAACTGCAGAAAATGTCACTTCTTTATCATATCTTCACTACAGGGCAAATCACATCTGCATCTAAAACCATGACATGCCTGGATAACCACTATCTTTTCTGTATTATAAGAAAACAATTCCATGGGATTAAGTATGATTAAGAAGCCTATGAGTAAAGCTGACTCAATCATGAGTCTAATAGCATATTAAAATTGTTTACTAGGAGAAGACCAGGAGAGAAAATCAGGAAAAAAAAAAAAAAAGAAAAAAGTTAAAACTCTTAAAACTTCAAAGTAGTAATTAAGTTAGTTTCCTACAGAGAAGTGTATCATGAACCTGATTCTCACAGGACATTTCAATCAATTTAAAAATTTGTTTGCTCTATCATCTCACAGGAACCATGATGGTTCTATCAGCATCTTGGTTTTGTATCAGCCTCTGTGAAAAGTAGTGAATTATTATTTTTTAGCGAGGATTCCACACCTAATTGTGAGCTTTTACACTGCAGAGTAACTGTGGACTGATTTGCTTATATTTGTATTTAAAAAGGGAATCCTCTTGCAAAGGAGTGCTCTGAGGCCATAAATTAGGTTTCTCTGGGAGATATTTTATTCTGTTACCTCTGTAAGACAATAAACCTAGGCTAAGACATGCTGTATCTAGTGGTAGAGTGTAATATATATAGTCAGTATTAATCAGTATTATAGTCTCTTAGTTGTTCATAAAATTAGAAGTGACCTAGGTCCTCCTGGATTGTCAATCCAGTTCTTTCCCATCAAATGTAACCATACCATGTAATACTTTTGATATAAAGATCTACTCTGTTCTGTTACTAACTTGTATTTTGACTATTACTGATAGATCCTCACTACTAAAATGATAAGAAACATTTTTTTATTATTTCCAGTAGAAATTTATGGTGGAAAAAATATTTTAAAAGTGAGTGGCACAGAGTAAAAGAAAAATGACTCTTTTAAAACATTCATGGAGATTGAGACATGCTGAAAGTATAATACTGTATTTGAGGGGAAAGATTCTCCCTCACGTAATAAACTGTTGACAAGCGGTAACATTTACTGAGCAATATGAGAGAGCATTCTCCTTGCTGACATAGGGCTTTTTGCAGATAACTTTAGTGATGTAAAAAGCTAGTTAGCGTGTTCCTTGAGTGGCTGCAAAAGTGAGGCAAGGCAGAATTGGACTGTATTTTTGCGTTTCTTTTAAACATCTCCCTTAGAATAAGCTTACATGGAAAGTCTCATTCTTTATAAAAGAAATTCATGCTCCAGCCATGGAAAACTTCCAGGCTGGACAGAACCTTCAGCAACCTGATCCAGTTGAAGATGTTCCTGCTTATTGCAGGGAGAGTTGGACAAGATGACTTTTAAAGGTCCCTTCCAACACAAATTATTTTTTGGTTCTATGATCAGTCCTCATATAAGGACAGCCTAGTGGACCACCCCAAACTAGAAACCTATTTTGAAGCAGCTGTACATAGACTGATTGAATCCCATCATCATATACAAGGAGGCTTGTGGTGGATGGAGGAGAGGCAACTATAACATATCTATCAGAAGTAAAGAGATTTAGCAGTGTGTACCACAATGGTATGGTCTGTTACATAAGAAAATACAGAAAGTAGAAATTTGGTCTTAAACCCTGGAGGTGAATTAATTACTTTATGTGACCTATTTGCAATTTATTTCAATTTTTCTTTAGATGTCAAAACCACTAAAAGTTTGTCTGTAAGTGGTGCTACAAACAATCGAGTCTTGGTCCAGTATACCAGAGATGAAAGTCTCCTCTTTAGATTTACACATGTGAGAGAAATTCTCTATATACATTGAGATATGAGATGTCAGGGCCCTGAGAGCAACAAGAGGCCCTAGTGATCCTAATCAACTTACCGTGGAGACCCACACCCACACCCACATCCTTCCAAATTCCCAGCTCACCCACCTGCAAGGGGCAGACTCTTGTCCTACCTCTGGGATCCTAAAATATTAATTCTGTTGCTTGCTTCTCTGAAATATTTGAGTAAAACACCTTAAAATTGTAAGATTGGCCAGACTCTTTTTGTTTGCATGATGCTTATATCCTTAGTCTACAGTAAGATGCAGCATCCCATAGTCTCCAAAATACTCAGATTTAAAACCCACATGAGCATTACTGTATTGTGAAATCTGTTCTGAACCAAATCCCTTGGATAGCACTACAACATTCCAGAGAATTTTTTAATTTATTTGCTTCTTAGTATAGAATTACTCAGTAATATAAGGTAGATATATACACCTTTGTGATGAAAAGGCACTAAAATGTCCCTGGCTGGTTAATAATTAGTTGAAAAAAGCGGCTAAATTTGGGATAGGGTGTCAGGCTGCAAGGGCCCCAGGACCTTTCCCTTTCATCTGGCTACCATTTTCATTCTGCAAGAGCATATGAGTGAAGAGTGTGTGCTCCAGAGAACCATGTAGAATGAAATAATCCCCTACAGAATCAGAGTGTAATGAGGCTAACCACTGGGCAGTAAAATATCAGTGTCTGTCTGACAGTTTGGGGGTTCACCAGTTTTGGACTTTCATGATGCCCAATACATAGGGTTATGGAAGAATTCCCCTCTCTATTTCATTTGCTTGCCTTGTCTGAGGTTAGACAGCTCTCTGCCTGCTTCTCAGTCCCTAGTGACTTCACTTGAAGCCACATAAAACACTCCATAGGAAAGCAGCATCAAGTAGAAATGACTAAGTTCTTGACTTGATATCAGACCATATGTATCTTGGTTTGAGATACATTACTGATCCCAAACAGCTCTGAAGATTTTGGCAGTCTTTGACACTGGAACAAGTAGCAGTACATGGCCTGTGTTTATATCATTAACATTTCACAAGCTACAGCACAGAGAAGTCACATGCAAAATAGCCTGATCAGTGGTAATTCCTGATTGCTGCTGAGGAACTGCTCAGAAACATGTGCTTTGGCCTAAATCAAAGCAATGCTAGGGATCAGCCCAAGAATTTCAAAGTGACCAATAAAGAGCCTGCCGAAAGACATGCTCCTTGTCAGAAACAAGACTCCAAAGTGGCTTTGTCAGCTGTGTCTTTCATTTGCTGTAGATAGTGAGTGAGATAACACGTTGATATGGATTAACAGGAAGGGCAAACTTAACCCTGGAAATGGCACATGTTAACACACCCTATTTCATGGCCATAGCCCAGAAAGGCAGCTCTGCAGTGATTTCTCTCCAATGATCCATGAGTATATGCTCATTTCTCAGTGTGGATCACTGTATCAGTACATATGTGAAGTCTGTTTCCTGGCACAGTGTCCTGGTTTGAAGGACAGGTGTCTGCTAGGGAAGGCAGGAGCCTCCCTTGGGATGGAGAATGTGAACCCCTCCCCTCCGAATTATTGTAATTTTGAAATTAAGGGGTTCTCAGGCAAAGATATGGGCGTAGGAATAATAGTTCTTTACTAGTATTTATAATAAAACAAACAAACAACAACTCTTATGGCACTAACCACAAATAGAACCAAGAACTCGGTCCCAGCCCCCTGGCCTGAAGGCACTTTCCCCCCTCAGTGCAGTGATGGTCACAGCCGGCAGGGAGCACGTGCTATGGTGGTTCAGTCAGCAGGGGAAAACAAAACGGAAGGGTGGCTTTGCTTCACAAACCCCCTTGGAGCAGTCGACTCCAGTGTCCCAGCAGGATTCTTGGAAAGCAGCAAACTGGGACGGCAGGACGTCTCGGCAGGCGGGGGAGCGGGGCTGCAGCGCAGTGAAACCCAGAGCAGTGCCGAAGGAGCGGTGGGGGCGGGGGTCAGCAGCCGCCCGGCTCCTAGCCCAGCAAGGAGAGGCGAGCTCAGGGATTCCGGGCACCCGAGCAGATGGCAACAGGTTCAGTGGCTGCTCTCACAAGCAGAGGCTCACCCAAGAGGCAGAAGAAAGCAGCTCCAAGCCAGGGCTCCAGCAGCAGCAGCGAAAAACTTCTCTCCCCCAAAACAGCAGAGCAGCCCCCTTCCCGTGTCGTCCTCCGAAAACCAGTGCTCGCTCAGCCTCTGCTGTCGCCTTTTACCAGTCCCCAATTCTCGAGATACTCCTCCACCCCCCCTTTGAGAAAAAAAACTCCTCGACAGAACAGTAAACATAGATAGCCCTCTCCTTAGGCTTAGATATATCCTTTGTTTTTCTTAAGTACTCAGTGATTAAGGCTATTTAGCAACTGAATGGAAAAAAATTCTATACTGTTAAAAGGAAACAAAAGGAAAGACAACCCAACTCCCAACACACAGGTACCAGTATTTGGTAATTCAGGGGACTAAATTTTATACGCTTTATTGCTCTAGTAATAAGAAGCCCACAAATAGCTTCACCATTCCAGTTACAATTGTAAAAGGAATCATTGCCTCTTCTTCTGCAAAATAATGCAACAACTTACAGAACTTAAAATTGCATTGTGGAATTTATTGTTGTACTTGAAATTTTACAGTAAATATAAATGTTTAATTTAACATAAATTGAAATGTTAGTGACAAGAATTATTTCCAAGTTTCCCTTTCTCACAGAAAATAACTCTCTAATTATTTGGGGGTTTTCTTGTGTTGGATTTTGCTTTTTCCTGAGGTCAGTCTATCCCTCCTAATTATTAACGGGTTTTCAATATCTTTTTGTTCACCTTTTATGCTCCTCTAAATCTCCGCTCTAATGTGTAAGTTTATATGCTGTAGGGTGTATACGCCTTACGTAGATTTTAAAAAAATAATAAATTATACTGGAAAGACATTAGAGAGATGTAATTGTTGATACTTTCCATCCATCATCTCTTTTGATGCAGTGATTAATTAAGGTGCAGAGATTGATTCTCCTCATATTGCAGTCTATACTATGTTCTCCTGTGTTGGTGCACAGTGGACCATTTTTTGTAATATTCTCTCTGTTGCTATAGAAAAACGCTCAGTTTCATTTGCAGGAGCAAATATTACCTCTAAACCACAGCTCACGATGAAGAAGGAGCTCTTTTAATGAATATCACTGAGTTCAAAAAGAAGAATCCAACTTCTATCTTCATAAAGAGAACATGAATGTACATACAGTGTTTGGCAACTCTAGGAGCTGGGCATCTTAACCAGGACAACACAGAGCCCAAGTTTCAACACAGATCTTTAAAGTTCATATTCCTTCTTTGGCAGTTATGTGCTCAGCTATGGAATATACTTGCATTATACTTGAAAATTCAACTCCTCTACTACTACTAATAAAGGATATAGCTGACCTTGAAGATATCCAACTTTACTATATTGCAACCAACCTGATCCCTAATGTTTGTGAATCTAAATGTATAAAAGATGTATTTATTAACATATTTATTTTTGTATGTCCACTTTGTGACATCATGTGTAGTTTCTGACACACTGTGTGTAATGGAAAGGGAAATTATTAGTGAAATGTTGACCCTCTTTGGCCTATCACTCAAATTTTTATTTTTGTATCCCTTACTTCACGTTAGGAATTATATCACTGTTTCTGTCCTTGAGTTAAAAGCACTTTCCTACATGGAAAGTACTAAATAAACCCTTAAGAGTCCTGAACATCTACAGTTAAAAAAAACCACAACAACTCTTCAAAATCAGCCTTTTTTTTTCTGCTGTGACAGATGGTACATATTTCTGTTTGGATCAGAAAAAAATGTCATGTTAAGAAATATTTCCACGTAACCTTTATTTATGCTATTTGAAAACAAGCTCCTGTTAACCTGATCAAAAGATTTATACAAAAAAAGCATTACTCCCAACAGTTCACTGCCCCAAACATTGCTAATTCAAAACACTAAATTTCTTTTTGCCAAACAGCACTGTCAATGAAGAAGGTAGTAAGAGATAAATTCCTTCCTTTTAATGAACACTTTTAAGACAAATCAGTCATTATCAGATATTGCACACTGTAGGTCAGCTGTGAGGATGCTGAACTGCAGTCCAAAAACACTCAGAGCACTCTGCTGGTTTTTGTTGTATCCTAGACTGCAAACATCTGGCAGGATGGCAAATTAAGTACGTTCAAATAAACCAGGAGTATCTCCAAAAACTGGCATGCACATTAGCCCAAAACAGCTGGCTGTCCAAATGATTGCTAATTCAGTTTTCATTACCACTCTCTTATTTTGTTTACTGAAAGATTCTTTAGAATGTTTTTCTAGAACCACAGGGGAGATGCAGGAGTTACATATTGGGGAAAATTCTATTACCATACCCTGTCCACTCTATTATACTGTTCCCTCCAGGAAAACAACAAAGTATGTTGCTGGTTTATAATTTTCTTTTTTTTTGCAGTAGGAATTAGATGTTTATCTGAAGAAAGAGGATTAAATTGAATGTTTTGTATTTTTTTATAAAAACCTGTCTCAATCCTGCTGGTGACAAATGTTCTGCTATCCTGAAGGAAGGAAATCAGCGTGAAAGCATTATCATGCAGTGTTTTGACTACCTAAATATCAAAGATGTTCTTCTTGTCATCTATATGCTTTATTTTGTAAACACCAGTAAGTGACACAGTTGAATATAAACAGACAGAATGGCATCTGCCTGTCAGATAAGATTGAAATGTAAAGTTGGCACTACAGGGCATGAGGGAGGCTTTGTTGCACCCACTTCAATGTTTTTTTGTGCGGATGCAAAGACCAGTGACAAACTTGGGGCTAAACAGCCTTTCCACAAACCCATACTTAGGACTGTGTTTGGACAAGATATCACCTCTAGAATGACTGCAGATTGTTCTTCCTGCAAGTATTTTGTTCATACCTCCCCCATTTTGATCATATGTCTGCATAAGATTGAAGGACCTTGAAGACCTATATTCTTTGGGACATCACTCTCAGAAGAATGAGTAATACACAGCAAAGAAGCTTATGCTGAATCAACTCAGATTTCTTTCTTCTTCTTCTTTCCAGAAGGACAATTAGGTAGGTCTACGGAGTGTAAAATTTTTTTAAAAAGCAATTTTTTTCTCAGAAAAAGGAACAACAGAATAATGAAAGAAAAAAAATAATACATAACTGATGATGCTACTTCCAGATCAGTAAAATATAAAAGTATATGCTTGGTATCACCCCTGTTCAGAAATTTGTCCTCACTACAGGCTTCCCCTGAAAAAAGTGTAGTTCTGTCTTATAATTCATCTGTTTATTCTTAGTTAAGGATCCATCACTGAACTGGCATTTCAGGGACAGACAGAATAAAGGCAGATAATTATCTGGAGAAAAAAAAGAGGACTCTAAAGAGAAACTATTCAAAAATCTCTGCATAATATCAGTGCAGAACATTACTAAGAAAATTCTTTGCACTGGCCAAGACTCATTTCAGCATGACAAGCAATAAACTCTGTATAATATCTGAGTTTTAACCTTCTGTTAAAGCCCCCCTCTAATTACCTAGATATGTCAGGTGGTAAGTCTTGCCACTCTGAATAAATCTGACATCAACAGATTTCTCCTCTTAATTTTTATTTTAATAAGTAAGCCATACAGCAGCTGTGAAGTTACTGATAATGAATATTAGGAAATAGGATTACTCAAGTGAGTTAAATCCTTCTGCCTTTTCATTATCTGCTATATAATACTTGAAAGTCATGTCTAAATAGACACAGAACAAGTAACTGGAACCTACTTATTTGATCCCTACGCCTCTAGCTCAGTCACTAAACAAGGCCCAGTCCATGACAAAACCTGGGATGACCACAGTATCTACATGTGCTTATCTGCATTGTTTTGTTCAGAAACTCTCCAGCACGTTATGGGTGTTCGGATATATGCATGTTTCTATGTGTAAGACTACTTTACGAAGAGTAGGCTGATCTTGTTCTGACATGATGTGGGCTACTTTTTCGCATCTAATCACAAATAATTTGGCACCTGAAAATCCAGGAGACATTTATGCTTACAGTCCTGCAGAGCTCTTGAGTTACCATGGGGCTAATTTATATGCTTCCTGAACTGCCAAGCTGCCTTACCTTTTCCTCTAGCATGTTTTCCCCTGTAAGAGATATGCTGCTGTTGGCCTTTTCTTCCCAAACCTGTGTGATAATGGCACTGGACTGGATCCACTATAACTTCAAGTTTGACAACCTGGACATTTAAATCTACAAGGCATCAGGGAAATTCTTTCCAATAAAACCAGTAACCTTTTTTCCCTGTTAAATTCAGCTGGATTAAGTTATCCTTTTATTAACAAAAAGATCAGAGAAATATGATGCAAAGTATGCATTCATACTGGTAACTAAAAGTAGATCAGACATGCAACAAATTACACCGGATTCAGTTTCATAGCAATGCCTGTGTTAGTTATGTATTTATTAGAAGGAATGCAGCGCAGTCTGAGAAATTTCTGCCTTAATAAATTGGTCTTTGTCATTGAATCATATATTGTCTTGATTAAAAACTTGTACAAAATAAAGATAGCACATAATAAATAGCTTAAAACCACCTCAAAGGCTGATTCAACCTAGTATTTCTAAGTGTACAGGGATCAGTAAATGGAGCTGTTTTTAGTGGGATTCCACACATAGAAATTTTTATTAAGTGTCTATATTAGTGTTAAGAACTGTATGCTAGACATACTTAGGTGTGGAATTGCAACTAATAAGGAGGACAAGTGATCAGTTATCTGAGTCACTCTGAAACCAAATGGTCACAACCTACCAAAATGTATTTTAACACACTTCATTATGGGTAGTAGCAAAGGAAACAAATAACTACATCTATACCTACAGAAGAGGACACTACCTCAGAAAGTAATTGTTCAGAAAGCTACTTGAAATCATCAGACAATGCCCTTAATGTGACATTTTAATCTCATGCTGGAGCAAAAGGCCTAACATTGTCCATGTGAGAGAAGACTGCCAAGTTAAAGTAAGGAAATAATTTTGACTTAGTATGCAAGAAACAGATAGACTTATGTCAGGATGTGTCTACTGCCAGTGTCTACATCCAGACAAATATGAAAATACTGAAGATAGTTCAAAGAATGGACATAAAAGGGCTCTGGGAATCAGAAAAAGTCTTATTATCTGAGGCTTAAAGAATTCAATCAATTTAGCACATCTGCAGAGAAGGCTAAAGGTGATTTAATCAGAGTACAGATCGCCATTCAAGCAAAATGATCTGATAGTGGGAGTGCTCAGAATTGCAGACAAAGACATAAGAATCTCCAACACTTGAAAGATGAACTTGGATGAATTCAAGCTTGGGAAATTAATTTTAAAGCACTAAGAGTAATTTATGTAAGAATAGATGTCACAGACACACCAGCATATGGACTTTTTGAAGGGCAGTCTAAATGTTACACTTAAATCCCTGCAGCTTCTAGAAAAACTGAAAAAGAGAACGGGCTCATGACTGTTTTTCCCTTTCTGGGTTTCAAATTTCAGACACTTAATTACTAATTCTGGAAAGGGAAGGGAGATTGTTTTGTAAGAGGCATAAGCCAGAAAATGCAGCACTTTGGAAACTGACTTGATTTCCAGTGCTGCTGTGGCTTGTGATTGAATGGCCCGGGCCTCTATCTGAGATGGGAGGTTTACCAGTTGCTGAAAAATTTACCCTCTGTATGGATTGTTGTGCTGAAGGGGGTATGAAATCTTCCTCTGACCGTTCTATCAGTCAGGGCTGCTGTCTTCTGTTCCTCCATTCAGTTTTGTTGAAATTTTCAAAAGTTTTAATTTGTTAGTTTTGAAGTTTAGGACACAGTAAAAGGGATGGTAGGAGAAAGAATTGTAACATAACATTTTCATTCTTTTAGAGACAAGGAGACAGTAATCTAGGAAAAGTTTTTCGCTTTCCTGCTCCTTTCTCAAACCAAGAGTATTAGAAGCTATCTAAAGTCTTTTAGTGACTTTCCTGCTGATTTAATTTCTGAAATGTGAGAATAATGGGAAAATTTATAAAAGGCTAAGATAGATAATTGCAGCCTTTCTCTTTGTTCATAAAAGCTGACATATTCGCTGAGCAAACAAACTTCCCTTAAAGGGAATAATTTTCCCTTTCCCCAAATCACATTTATCAAAGTCTTTATTATTATTATGTCTTCAATTTATGGGTCCTTTTGTCACGTAGCAAAATGACAGATTTGGAGTTTACAATAAATTTGTCCCCAGTTTTAACATTGTGCTGACTGAATATTTCAGCAGTGTCAACTCCAGTAGGTTGAATAATTATTTAAGAGCTATTTACCTTATTTCATTATGTGAAACCCAAATAACTGTTAAATGTCTGCAACAGATACTAGTGAGAAAAGTATGTTTGCAGATACACTGCTAGTGAAACTAATTATTGCTGATTTGAAAATAAGTGGCCTTTTCCAGGAACTGAGGACTATCTAAATAATCTTGCTGTTAAATTTTATTGATTCAAATTGTACCCAACAACAACAGTTAGCTACAAATTAAGGCTGAATTTTCTGTGCAAGAGTAGGCACCTCACCTGGTGAATGCTGAAAGTATTACCATTTTGGTTTTGAAATTCTTCCAAAAGATAGTTAATTAACATTGCATCCATTGGCATAATGTTGCTTTCTGTCACACTGCTTGCTTGCATTACTCTAACTGCAAAAGTCTAGCCCAACTGGATGTATTCAACTTCTGCCTTTTACCATGTGAGTGCTTGCTAACCATTTGCTTCAGCCATTTACTGCTAATGTTTTACACGGAGTGGCTAGTCACATGAGACTCATGGCATTGTCCCTGCTTGGTAACTCAATGAATTATTCAGAAGGTTGTATTATGTAAAGCTAAGATGTTTCAGTCTATATTAATGTGTTCTCCTGCTGCTCTCAAATATTCAACAGGTTTTCAACTATTGTTGAAAAACAAATTACATGCATGTTGCAAGCCATGTGGATATATTTTTCCACATAGACGAGTCAAGAAAAAAAGACATCTATTTAATTGAGTAAAAATAAGAGCAAATTTAGTCTCCAGTACTAAGATTCTAATTTCTAGCATTTTACATCAGTTTTATATAGGTCAAAAAAATTGAGTCATAATAAAACAGTATTGGATTCAATGCATATTTGGTTAGGATGCTTATACATTTTTATGTAATCTGAAAGAGTTAAGTGTATTCATAACTAAAACTGAATGGTAAGCAGCTAAATGGAGCCTCTAGGAAACTGAAGGAAGGAAAATAAATTTCCTCAGGGGTATGAACTGGTCCAATATAGAATAAGATTTTAAAACGTTTTACTACATTTTTTTGTTTGTTTGGGTTTTTTTGAAATTTGACTTTGTAAGATTAGGTCTTCAATTCAAAGAAAATAAAACTTATGCACCCATAATTATTATGTGTCAGAATATAAATACACATTTTTATCCATTTGTTCCATTCTTTTTCTCCTCTCAAAATTTGGAAAGCTACTGAACATTTACAAGATTGGTCAGAGAAGCACGTCTGTAAAATATTGAATTTCCACAGAGCCTGTACAGGGTCACAGTCATTGGTTTGACTTATCAGCTGCTGTGAGGTGAAGTGTTTTGTAGAGTTTACACAGAGGCCAAGAGCAGAGGACAGACAGGCAATCAGCACTTATAAACTGGCCAAATTACTACATACAAAATTGGCAGAATTCCAGAAAGGAATGCAGAAGATAGCTTAAAATGCTGTAATAGAAGAATGTAAGAAACTTGACACAGGACATCACAATTCAGATATGAAATGGACAGTCAGAGAAAGACATGCTTCATTACTGCCTCTATTGAAAAATTCCTTGTTCAGTTTTCAAACCCTATTTTTCCCCTGTAATACAGGGAGGTTACATATGTCAACTTTCAGTGTCTTGAAAAAGAGGCATTTTTCTGGATATGTAAAACATTGTTTAATCCTATAACTGCAATATACTTGTTAAATAATTGGTTGTGACTTAATATCAGTAAAGAAATGTTTGTATGAGAGCTGTTTTAAGTGGAGTTTTAATCAGAAAAAGAGGAAAATATGAGGCAGATAATACAGAAGAATGTGAATGCAACTTGCAGAGATTCTGTCCAGTGCTGAAACACCTTTCAACATTAGCCAAAGAACCCTTCTTAGAACTACCCAGGAGCACAGTGAGTTAATTACAAGAAGGAATGACATTTGAGAAGAAAGTTAATGTATTGATAAGAAAGTTCAGTGAGAATAGCTCTTCCTTTAAGATTTCATGGAGATTAATCATGATAAATTTTACTTTCCCACTTGATGTCCTATCATTAGAACATTCTGTAGAAGTGGAAGTGAAGCTCCCTGTTTTATGAATGTGTTGCTTGTAGAGTCATTTTTCTAATCAAGAAATTACTTGCTCTCTCCTATCCTACTTGCCCATGCTCAAAAAAGCAGGACAAATAGGATCAGTTAGGATTTAAGTGATGTCTGAAAAAAAATGCAGATTCTTTTTTCCATTCCAAATATGAAAAAACATACAGATCTTGAAAAGGAATTGGCCTTTGGTCAGGATGATCTTTATCTGCCACTGTTCATTTCTTTGAACAGCAATTTTGGGCCAAAAATATTTTGTGTAATTCTTTATAACTTGTTCTCAGTTGATAGACCTCATGATAAAACACATCCCAGACTTTAAGAACTGAAATCCAAGGCAAAATACCTTGGACCTCAAGAAGGAAGAATCAGTTCATATGAGTGACATGAAACTGAGGTGTTGGTACGCAGATGATTGCACATTTGCCCAATGCTCAAGCTCTCTTTACATTAGGTTGAGAGGTTTGCCTAAATGCTATCATCTAAAGGTATGTGAAACGCCCTCACAATACCTGAGACACTGGCACAGGACCGGTGGAAAAAAGGCAGGACAAACAAAAGACCCACACCTTTATGGAAAGATTGGGCTGGACATGTGTGACTGATTTGAATCTACATCTCCATTTAGTGAAATGGAAACTTGGGCATTTTACCCTGTAGGGTATGCCAACTTCAGGTAATCAAAACTGGGACTGAATCCCATTCTGCCTGTTTGCAGCAGCAGAAGTTGCTGTGTCTCAAAAGAAACACAGAAGTTTTGAAGTTTGGCTTCACTTGAGTTAAGAAAAAAAGATGCACATACGAACCAGGTAAACACCAGCAAGATAAAGGTAAAGTGGCTACAGTTTGATTGTTTTGATTTTAATGTGACATAGTCAGCACTGGATTTTCATTAAAATTTACAAAAGAATGGCAAAGGTTACAAGCAGTTCAGAGCAATAATACAACCTCATTAACAAATTCTTTTTATATGTTTTACCATATTCACTTAGCATTCAGTTAATAAGAACTGCAGGGTTCTCTTGAATCTGTCACTAGTGATTTATTAAGTCCATTTTATATTCATCTGTTTATAGATCAAACATGCAGAAGATGGGTTCAACAGTATTGAGCACATTTAACACAAAAAGAAAAGAGGAAGATTGGGTATTTAGCTTTTAGGTTACACGTTTTCAGCAGGAAGACAGTAATTAAATTTAAGCTACTGGTTTGATCAAGGATAAATGTTCTATGCCTATTAAATACCTCTGAAATCAATACATCTATTTAGAGCAACAGCTCCTGAAAAAACCTGGCATTGTCTTGGCGGTGAACTGGGGTTTCACTATGTGTCTGGTTTGGAAAAGAGAAAATTTGAAATCAGCTTTGTTGAAAACTGATTTCTGAAATGCAGGTAAGAAACACCAATGAATCAGACATTGTGCATGCTGGAATCCCTCCATGAATAAAGAAACATAAATCAGTTTAAAAATGTTGAATCTCCCAGTTACCACCAAGGCACTTCTGTCTCTTACCAGATTTACTACGCACTTCAGAGTAGCAGCTGCAAAAACTGCTAAACTACCATTTAAATATCAACAGCAACATTTATGAAAATTCATGAAAACATGTCTTAATTTTACAATGATTTGCATGGTAATGAAAAATGCAGTTTTTCAATGATTTAAAATTTTTGTTACTTCGGACATTTGCCACGGCAAAAATATTTTCAACTTTTAAAAAAAGTATAAACTTTTATTTGAGCTGTCATAAAATCTCGATGTTGTATGAAACTTTTGTAAGAAAAAAATTCTATTTTTTTAGAATTTCCTTATATGTTCAGTTTCTCAGTGCAGGATCTGACAGTGAGTCCTGGAGGAAACATAAACTTGCAGCTAAAAAGAGCACACCTCTCCAGCAGAAGTTGATTATGTGAACACAGCACTACAGAAACACATCTGCACACATTTTATTTATCAATTGGATAATAACATAAGGTATTTCTTTTGTGAGTAGTCTTCTGTTTCTTTGGTTTGATCTTGCATGATGTTTCCTGATTAAACTGGGACAATAGCATCAATGAGACATCGAAGCAGGTATTGTCATTGGGAGATTATTTTGCCTCTTTCAGATATGAGTACAGTGTTCACATAATGTTGCCCCTGAGATATTATGGGAATACAATCCTCTCAGCAATGGTTAAACAACACTTTAAAACAAATGCTATTTATAAGCTAACTAATTTTAATACATTGTCTGTACTACAGTTTCATCTTTATTACTGCTTAGGTATGCTGGTATAAATATATGGATATTATGAGACTGGTATAATAACACATCACTAAAAATACCCTTTATAATAGGCTGAATTGGAACTAGAGAATGCAGGAATCTTGTTTAAAAAAAACACAACCTCTATTTTTGCTTGGAAAAAAGATTTGACAAAGGGGCAAAGTAGCTACTTCTTGGCTAGCAAAATTGGTCTTTAGGTTGTATGCTGGAAACTCAAAATACGGTTGCAAATTTATGCTATTAAGGAATGAATATATTTGAACTAACTAGAAAGAAAATACCACATTAATTTTAGAGTAGATACTGGTATATAGCTAGACTTTGTAAAGGTAACAGAGGGAGCAAAACTACCCTGGAGTCAGACTGTAAAAGAAATTCCAGATCACTGGTACATGATTGTGTAGTGTCTCCTTGTGACACTTCGGGTGTTTGCCAACCCACCAATACACATCTCTTCTGTCTCTTCAGAAAGCTTCCCTTCCCACTAAATGGCCACTAAGATTAACATTTAATACCTAATATAGCTACTTTTTTTTCCTCTCTTCACCCTCAATGTGAGAAAAGACAAAAAAGAAGCATCATGTCTGCCTTCAACAATTCTGGGCAACAATTTACAGCAGAACATGCTTGGGAGTGTGCCTTTATTTTAAAGAATACACTGAGTCACCATGTTTCTATCTCAAATACACTTTAAGTAATTTCTACAAATATTCAGATATGTTCTTGTTTAAATGTACTCCTGTGGCTTTTATCCCTCTGTTTCAGTGGGATTCATAGTTCACAGTAGTGATACGTAGCGTAATGCTTTATTAGTGTCACAGATTTTACAAACAAGGAAAAACACTTCAATGAGCAACTGCTAACAGCACAGAAGTATAAAAAAAGAGTTATGTGCTCTTGCTGTTTATTTTGGTTTGCATTGCACCGTGACAGAAAAGAGCACTTGGTGATTAATTTGAAAAGAATGAGACCTCCTGGAGAAATTTTTTTTTTCACGCAATGGCAAAATGTTAAAAAAAAAGGGGGACATGAAAGTAAATAAAAATGTAAAATTTATGTTCTTCAAAATATACAAAGATACAGTGTGCAATGTTGTGAAAGCATAAAAACATTTTAAAAAAGATATTATAAGAATAAAGGTTTGTTCACCTCATGAGAAACAAACAGGGGATACTATCATTTCATACCAGTACATTCAAACAAAGGCTCATGTTAAACACAGAAACTGGGGGATATCCTCTTATTACACAAATTACACAATCTAGTCATTAGAAGTAACATGAACAACAACAGATTATAAACTCAAACTCAACAAGGAGTAGTCACATAAGAACCTAGGTATGATTAGGTAAAACTTAAAAATATAAAGAAGCATGACCTTCACATCTGGTGTTTGAATAAAACGAGGACAACAGTTCTCGCTTCTCAGACTGTCATATATAAAAAATATATGGAACTTGAAAGGTTGGAAAAGCTTTTGTCATTTTTAAGGATGCTGCTAAATTCAATCAAATAATGTGTTCAACAGCTTCTGAGAAGGAAGATTAAAAGTTTTAGGGTGTTTCATTATGGGTATAAGAATTTAGCAGAAAATAAATGCCCATGCACTCCAGCTGATCCTCAGAGGTCAGAGGAACTGGGTGCTGCTGAGCTTAGTTTCTGATTATAGCCAATTTAAGCACTGTAAATCAGGTTGAGGTGAAAAGAAAAACTTGCATGAGCACAGATGCACAAACGGTGCCATTTACCAGTCCTGTACTACAGATATGGTCACATTCAATAAAGACTTTGCACGATCTAAATTCATGACTAATGCAGCTGACTGAAACAGGAAAGCAGGTTCAGGATTGCTGGTGATAAATACGCTAAGTACAGAGTGTTAACGTGTGTTACAACAGAAAGTATAGCAAGAGAGATTCTAATAGCACCATGTGCATATAAATAAATTCCCGTGTGTGCTCCAATGCACTTGCAGGCACAAAGCTCACCAACAGGTGTTCCCTCAGGAGAGGAAAGACACAGCCTATTGACACATACTGAGCAGCCAGAGATGTTTTCCCCCTCCAGAGGGGTTCTTCCCCACCCATCTTTTCCACCCTGAAACTCCCCTTTCATACTATAAATTTTGGCTTGTCCCAAAGGAGTGGAACAATTACATGTCATAAGTGGAGGTTGGTGACTTTGGTCATACATTCATAACACATCCATGTTCTCCTTCATTTGCATCCTGAAGAGTGTGCAAGTGAACATGTTAATGAAGCTTAATGAGGATCTTGGTTACTTTGGGTCAGAATTTATAGCTGACAAAAAAGGCTGAAAATACACTTTGGCCCTCCACTACTGAGGTGTCAGTAAAGGCTGTTGGACCTTCATCAGAGGGTCTTTGAGTTCATCCTTATCTCCTTAATGAAGCAGATTTATAACAACCCTTGTTTTTCTCAGTGAAGTGAGTGTGGCTATTGGCTGGTACAGAGGCCAGGTGCTATTCTGTGCCTCACGGAAACAGCACCAGGCTTCAAGACCTCTACTTCACACTAGACAATGGTCAGTTGTTAGGCCCTAATCCAGCCAGGTGCAAGATAAGGAAGAGGCACAGCTCATGTTTTTCTCAACCAGTCTCAGCCATTTTTCACCATCTTAAAGCAACACTGTACAATTCTGACCATTTACCACAAAGGATAATAGCACTGGTATTTGCTGATCTTGTGTAAGTGTTGGATTTCATCTTCTTATTCATCAAGTTTTGTTTGGCCTATCATGCTACTTATCTATAAGTTCCTTACATTTGAGGACCTAATAGTTTTGGTTAATACATCAGCAGCATCTGACAACAGTCATAAATAATTCTTTGAAACACGACAAAGTTCCTATAATTTATTTCCTGTAATGCATTGTCCCCTACACTGTATTTTCTAAACCAGGTAGTTTTGGTGTTGCATCAGTTGGTCTATTTTTTTTCAATGCCTGACCATTAATGATGGGAAATTGCTGAGAGATGCGTGGGCTAAAAACTTAAAGATTGATATTTAAGAATTTGCTTCACCCAAGGAGTTTTCTGTTTCTTTGACTGTGGGGTGTTTTTTAATATTTTGGGAAGCTGTGTCTGTACAGTTAAATTTTTTATCTCAGAATATGGATTACAGTGTATAAAAAAATGAACAGTATTAAAATGATGTCACCTGCTCCTAACCTGATGCTGTAAGTGGCAAAGTACTCTCAGTTTAATGAACACATCTATTTGGAATCCTTGCCTATTAGCATTAGGAGATCTTGATTCCTTTTTCCAAAGCATGAACCAAGATAACATGGACAAAAGTAGTGCAGAACGTCATTAGCAGAAGTATGGACACGGATTAATAGGTGATGACTTACATGGAACTTAATCTGCTGATTTTCTAAATGACATTTGAAATCTGTCACTCATTTCTTGAGTTACCTTTAGGTTATGTGCAAACAGATTTTCAATTATGAAATCACAGTCTTTATTGTTGGAAGGCTGCATGGGAGTACTCTAGTATATCCGCCTGATCAAAGCAGAATCAACCTTGAATTCAGACCAGACCAGACAGTGTAGGACTTTCTCTAATCAGTTTTTGTAAACTCCAAGAACAGCCTCCTAGGGCACTCTGCCACAATGCTTAATTATTCTCATAGTGATTTCTTTTTTTTTTTTTTTTTTTAATAGCCATTTGTACCTTTGTTGTTGTAATTTATGACCAGTATCTTGTTTTCCTGCTTCAGTAGGCTTGCGGTTTCTGGTCTTGTCTTCTTAATAACATCCACCTACGTACTAGCAGACTCCTGTTTTGTATCCCTGAAGCCGCTTCTTTTCATGCTGAACAAGACTAGAATCTCAGTCTCTCTGGGTGAGTGCTCCAGCTTCCAAGCAGCTTGGGGCCCTCCACTGAAATTGCACTACTTTGTCGTTGTCTTTCTTCAATTGTGGGGCCCAAAAATGGACACAGTATTCCAGATGCAATGTCAAGTACAATGTCAAGTAATTAATGTCAAACCCGTCTTCCAGCTCTTCTATACGGCCTCTTTGCATCAGACTTTGGTCACTTGTTTTTCTGAACATTGAGATGCACAAGTATATGTGCTTGAAGGAAGTTGTTAATATATGTTGTGTTGACCTCCTTAATCCCTCAGAACTGCTGTCACATGACCACAACTGTCAGATCCTTTAGAAAACTGAGTTTTGTTACCATCCGGGCAAATAGAAACTGCTTTCCAATTTACCAGTCCACCTGGTCTTTGAGGGATCTATTAAAGAATAATGCCTAAAGAATGAGACAGCCCCTTTACGAAAGTATTTTAAACACTGACTGGCTTTAAAAAAGGCTTGAGCCATGAGACGTTTAAATGTTGAGGTTCATCTTTTTGATCATATAAGCAATTCATAGCTGGATATTCAAGAATATGCATGCAACTGACACCTATCTCCTCAGGCAACACAAGATAGTGTGGAGGACACGACTAGCACAGCAAAATCCTCCTCCACCTTCAGTATGAAAATCAAACTTTATTCATGGGTCATTTAATATCTGTGTGCAGAGATAAATACATTTTAAACATCACTGAGCCAAAGTCTTAAGTAACAAAATTTTCTTTCCATTTCAGACAGCCTCAATCCCTTGAAACTCTCATTAGGCACACTTCATTCTGGTTAATAACTGCAGTTGCAGGTCACAAATGATTAAAATAAACCTCAGTAACTTCCAGTTCATTAAGGCAACCAAAGTACCAGAAAAATATTTGGCTTCTCCACAAGGCTTAGACATTCCTAAAATATTTTTGGCTTTGAAATCCAGTTAGTATTAAAAAACTGTAAAGCATCCATATTAATTGTTAATTACTAGATTTCAAATAACAAAATATGTGCTGATACATATATACACAGATACACAAGCACACACATTTATCTTGGCAACCCGCTTTTTAATTGAACACTTGGTTAATAGGAAGACACGTTTCCTTGTAATCTCTCATTTGCATTTGGCTCAAAACTTGAAGTAGGTTTGAACTAGGTTTCAAATTCTCTGAAATTATACTTTCTATGCTCAGGAATCCTAACTTGTGCCCGGAAGTGCCTGGGACTCCAAAGCACTAGCCCCGACTCACAGGTCCCCGCTCCCCGAGGCCTGCGGAAGCTCCTTGTCCCCTGTTCCGGGGCACTCCCCACTAACGGGGCAGGGCGGCCTCCCCACCCAGGCTGCCGGCGGAGGGAGCACAAAGGCTCCCAGACCCGCAGCCTGCTAACAGGCTGGTCGAGCCACAGAGCTTGGCCTTCCCCCACGGCAACAAGAACAAGATTCAACAGTCAGGCAGCCCGGCTGAGGAGGCGGGGCTCCCAGCCCTACGGACAGGGAGGGCACACGCCCGGCCCCATGAATCCTGGCCACGCGCTTTTAAAAGGCCGGGACCAGGGATACCCGCCGGATTGCAGGGGGCCCCTCCAATCGCCCGCCGAGGACAGGGGAGGCACCCAACCCCACTTACAGGGCCACATCCCGCAGCCCGGCACTCCGAGAAGCTTCATGGAGCACAGGCTCTGTCTGGCCTGTGCCCCACTTAAGTGCTGGCTGGAGCCTGGCCATGGTGCAGTGCAGCACAGCAACACATCCATCTGCAGGAGCCCCGAGAACTTCTCAAGAGGTCACAGCAGCCCAAAGCAGCGCCAAAGGTGGGACCCCACCCTGCGGCACAGCACTTCTTCAACCTGCACCCTCGCGAGGGCCAGGGAGCACTCATTCCCGTCACCTAAAGGCTAAAAGGAGCCTCCCCAGCCCTGCTTACAGGCACCTGGGGCGCCTCCTGGGGACAAAGGGCTCCACAAAGTCACGACAACGTGCCCTGAGTACAGGGCCGGCATGCTGGCAGGTCACCAGCAGGACTGGCAGCCACGCAGCATAGGCAGAGACCCTGGCCCTGGCTACAGGCAGGACACGGTGCCCACACTACCGCTAAGAGGCTTCTCTCTGTCCTTAGAAACCAGGGGCAAGGCCGGACAGTTTGTCCACCCATGTGCTTTTGGGGACCCTTCTGTGGCTGCACAGAGCTCCTCTTTCCCTCCTGGGAAGTCTGTGCTGCACTGCTCTATTTCTAAAGGGGGCCTAACATATAAACTCATTCACTCACTCACTCACACCAACTAAGGGGAACACAGGGGAGAGGAACACAGTCCCAGAAGAGGGAGCAAGTTCTATGCAGCCAAGGTGCTGGCTATTCCTACCGCTGAGCCGGAGAGTAAAATATCAGATCTGCCCCTGCACTGCGGGGGGGAAACAGGGGCCTTGACACGCTGAGTCGCTCCAGGGGTGGCACAAGGACGATGCGCCCCAGCTACAGGGAGTCACACTGCCCGGCGGCTAGCAGCAGGCAGAAAGCTGCTGGGCTGGGTAAAATCCCTGGCCTGCTTACTGGCTGGGCTGGGGCCTGGGAGAGCTCCATTTGCCCCCTGCCAGTGTGCAGACGGGGGCTGTCACCCTCCTTACAGGGTTGCCCCTCTCTCCAGGCAGCCAAAGGAGCACAATGACAAAAGGCCAACGACAACAAAGACCCAGCCCTGCTTACAGAGCTGTTGCCCAGCGCAAAGCCAGCCACGGCACCGAGAATCTGCCCTGGGGATGTAAGTAATGCCCTTTGCCCAGAGGGCCTCTCACGCCCCATCTTCAGCTCCAAACTGCTGCTCTTCTGGCTCGCTCTTGCCTTGCTGTTCCACTCCCGAGCTCGAAGCCACTGCTCTCCTTTGTTCACTCTTGCCTCAGTGTCCCACGGCTTCTGCCAGTGGATGACGACACACTCAGGCCTGAAAAACTCCTGCACCTGAAGGAAACTCAGCAGCCATACAGGCAGATCCTCAAGCCATCCAATCACAGTTTTTAACATTAGGTCTTCTAACATTCTTGGAATATGTGTGTGAAGATCCCTCTCTCAGTGGGGACACTCCTCAGTTACTTGTGAAAGGTAAGTGAAATCGTTTTGCCACTGGTTTTGGTATGGCTAAGTGACATTAATTTTTTATTTAATAATAGCTTTCATATAATCACTTCAATATTGCTTCAAAACAGTGCATTATTTGACACTAATTTCTGTATCTCATATACTGTGTAATAAATAACTCAAGATATTTTTTTCCAATCATTATCATAATAAAGCACATATATTCTATGAATATATTTGGTTTGCAATCCTTTATCCCGAAGGACAAAATTGTATAAAAGTTCAATTACACCTATAAAATTCTTTAGGTATAAACCTTTGACAATGTCTGGGGCTAAGATTGCATTCAGCCACACCCAGGTTTCTCTCTGAGTTTAGAAAGCAAGGTGTTTGTTTTTGCACCTCATGATTTAACAGGAGGACTTTTCTAACAGGTTTTGTCTGCAGCTCCCACTCTGCCTGAGAGGGCACCCTTCTAAATTTCCAGCTTTTTATCCAAACCCAGCTTTTCAGCTCAAAATGTCTTCTATGTCCCTTCTTTATTATCTCAGATTTTCTGTCGAAAATGCTGCCTCTTTCTTCTGTGTTACAATAGAATTTCCCTCAAAAATGCTCATTTTTCTCTCTAAATTACCAAATCCACCCATCAAAAAAAAGCTAATTTTTTTCATCTAAATTGCCTCAAGTTTTCTGTCCAAAATGTGACTTCTGACCCTCTAATAGATTACCTCAGATTTTCCCTCCAGAACATTTAGCTGTGTCCTATAGGTCACCTTTTTCCCCAAAAATGTTCATTCTTTCTACTCTAAATTACCTCAGATTTTCCCTCCAAAATGTCCCCTACAGATTACTCCAAATTCTGCACCCAAAATATCCATTCTGTCTCCCACAGACTTCTCCAGATTTTTCCTCCAAAATATTCCTTACAGATTACCTCAGATTTTCCTTCCAAAATGCTTTATTCCATAGATACTACTTAAGAATTACGTTCATTCAGTCCCCTGCAGACTACCTGAAATTTTACCCCCAAAAATGTTCTTTCTGGCCCTTAAAAATTACCTCAGGTTTCATCACAAAATTTTCTCTGCCTGTCCTCCACAAATTACCTCAGGCTCTTCCCCGAAAACCATTTTCTCCACTACAGATCACCTCACATTTTCCCGCCAAAATGTCCACTGCCTGTCCTCCACAGATTACCACAGCTTTTGTTCCCACGTCAAAATTTTCATTCCATTCCCTACAGGTGATGCCAGGAAATTCCAGCATTCCTCCCATATGAAGTTCTTTCTGCCCCTTCTGAGTTACCTCAGCTTTTCCCCTCACAAACTGAAACACCACGCAGTCCTGTCATGGGTCTTCCATGGGCTGCAGATGGATCTCTGCTCCACCATGGACCTCCATGGGTGGCCGGGGAACAGCTTTACCATGGTCTTCACCACAGGCAGGGATATTCTGCTCCAATGTCTCAAGCACCTCCTCCCTCTCCTCCTTCCCTGACCTGGGAGTGTCTGCAGAGTTCTGTCTCTCACATATTTTCACTCCTCTCTCTGGCTGCAGTTGCTAATGTGCATGGAGTTTTCCCCCTCACTTCCTAACTACATTATCACAGAGGTCCTACTGCCAACGCTCATGGGTTCATTCTTGGCCAGTGGTGGGTCATCTTCAAGACAGTTGGCATTGGCCCTCTGAGACACCGGGGAAGCTTCTGGAAGTTTCTCAAAGAAGCCACCCCTGTAACCTCCTCTCTACGAAAACCTGATCATACAAATCCAATACACAGTATGTTCATTTTTGGGCTAGTAAGGTTAAATCCAATTTACAACTCTACAAACATTTATCACAACAGGCATCAAATCTGAATCTCCTAAGTAACTGGAAAGACCCACAAGTACTTTCCCTGTAGTGGGTCTGGATCTGGTGGTTGAGGAAAGGTCTTAAAGGGCTTTGCTCTTCCCCATGCACCTCCAATTGTTGCTTCCCCACTGCAGCACTGTGAGCTCACACGTTCTCCATGTAGTATGCTTTGGTTAGGCAACACCTTAGCAGTGTCTGACATTCCTAGAGTAAAGGAAAAGATCTGGTACTGTACACACTTCATTCTATTTGTAGCTCTGTCAGACAGTGAAATGGTTCAGCTCTTTCATTCTGCTACATCCAGCCAGCCTTACTACCGAACATCTGGCAACTGGAACACCTAGCTACCCTTTTGTCCTTGATCTCTTTAGCTATATCATTAGAGCACTCCTTTTTAGTAATGATCTTGTGGAGTTTTTGAACAGTTCTTTTTTCTTTCAGAAACATTTTCCCTCCTCCAATGCCCTCAAATTCCTCTAGATAAGGAACTAATTCTTCATCTTTCCTGGCTTTAATTCCTCCTTCAGAAAAACTGAGGAAAATTACTAGTAATATAATAATTGACAATGAAGCAATAATGCTTGACTTTAAATAACAATACAACATTTTTCAGTAATTTAAAATGTCCAGTTTATCCAAAACATATTTTTCTTAATTGTGTTACAGAGTGAGGTTTCTGGCATTGTCTCTCTCAAATCCAGTATACTGTGATCTAAATGCACTCTTCTATATGTTAATGTTTCCTAAAGAATCATCAAGATTCTTATTCTGTAAGCTGCACTTCTCATACACATCTTCTGTGTGCTCCATCACCTCTACCCTTACCACCTGTGGCAGTGGTTGTGTGGAAGGCAGTAGTAGCTGACACACACAGGCAGAATCCTACAGTTTGTGAGACTCTCTTTTGGGGACCCTCTAATTTGATGGCAAGAGCATAATGACTGGTGGGCTATTAAAACTTGTTTTACTAATTGGATCTGAGAAATCTTAGTCTTTCAATTTTCTTTCAAAAGTGTCTGCCGCTAAACTATTTCTTTATAGGAGGAAAAATGGGATCTCCTTTCTGTTAAGTTTTATCACACATTTAAATAGGCTTCCAAACTCCTCCAATTTGAATTTTCAATCTGCCAAAAGGTAGGATACCAAAATTAAAATAAATAATATTAAATTTTATGGAATTAACGGTCATCTGACTGAAGATTCAAAGCAGTGGTTTATATTTCCAAGAAAAATCCAAATTGTCATGAGGAAAAAACATGTCTTCTTAAGGCAGGAATTAGATTTTCAGTTATGGATGCCTCGTTTTTTCAGCAATTTTAATATAAAGTGAAGTTTTAATGTTAAGTGAAGTAAGATAAATAAAGTACCCTGCAAAGTCTTTCTATTCTAAAGTGTAACAACTTCCTCAGAACTGTCCTTGAACAACAGGAATGAGCTATGCTGCATGTCAAATGGAATAAAAGACTTTGTTCTAATGTTATCCAGAAGAAACCTTGGTCCATATGTTTTCATTTGAACATACTGTGAATTAACTTTTGCACACAGCAGTAAACACGTACAGCAACCATCCTTTACAGTTCCTATGCAGTTGTAAAATATTGTAAATTGTACATGTATATATTATTAAATTGTACATGTGAATTGGATGTCCTCTTGGAATTAAAGTCATGATATTTTAGTGTATATTTATTGGCATGTATTCTAATACTCACCTTATGCTACTCTATACCAAGGAAACAATAGGAAAGGTTTCTTAATGTGACCTTGAACTTGATCAGAGGAAAATTAGAATCAGCACAGATAATATACAGTAGATAATATTTTTTATCAATTATTTGGACATAAGCAAATATTTAAAAAGTTGAGTACTTCTGAGGTCAAACAATGTCTTAATAAATTGAATAAAACATGGCAGCCTACTTTTCTTAGAAATTTTCTTTCCAAGTTTCATTCAATATTCTTTTAGATTTCCTAAAACAGTTGAGCATCCATTAGCTTTTTTCCCTACCAAGGGTAGATTTCATGATTTATTATTGCAATTGTTTTTTATCACAGACAGCTGTGCAATGACAAGTATCAGTCTAGAGTGCAGTGTGAAGGTTCATATTTTTACTTTTTTTAGAAACAAAGTGGGGAAAGAAAATTAAGTTTGCTTTTTGTCAGCAAAATGTATTTATGGTTTCAACTTTGTATAGCTATCTGAACCTTAGCTTGATAAATTATTCTGCCTATGTCTCTTTCTTTACATAAAATAAGATAAAATCTTAAATCTGGTGGGTTTGGCTTTCTAGTAACAATTTAGCTAGGAACAAAAGAAATCCTTTAGTTTTAATATTCCTCCCAAAATTTTTAACAGGCCCAAGTCTAGTGGTCATTTTAGCTACGGTGTAATTTCTTTTTTTTTTGCTGTTAAGTCTGAAAATATAAATATTGTCTGTCTCTTACAAGAAAGAATCTGGATAATCCAGTTTTCTAATATATCCTAGAATTGTAATCCATACTTCATTTCTATGGTGACATTTATGATGCTAGTTTTCATCTCACTGCAGTGCATCTCACATTAAAGAAAAAGAAAAAAATAAAACCAAAGAAATAACCCATTAAGAGAAAGGAACAAAGCACTTTTTGCCTTAATTCAATTACATGCAGAAGTAAGTTAAAAAAAACTTGAACACACTTTTCAATGGGACCTGGAACACTGAACAAACAAGTCACAAGTAGGAATAAATCTAATGTTATTTTAGAATTTACAGCATTTTTGAAAGATTTGTTTCTTAGCTCTGCTGGAGCCTCCCTCCACACTTGTCCATGGCACAAAATCCCATTTCAGCACAGCCTGAGACCATCAGTTCCAGGCTGGGGGTGGACGGGGCAGATCCCCTCTTTTCCACCACCTGCCAGCTTGGTCAAGGAGGACCTTCTTTGCCCATCCCACAGGTAGGTCTTGCCCATGAATTCACTGATTATTTCAGGGTTATCCTTAAAGATTGAAGGCCTTGAAATCTCATTCAAATTTAACTTGCACATACCTGAAGCATTTAGCATGTGTATTTCTGGTTGATATACCAAATACAATCAAAATGGGGACTTCTGACAGAAACACAGTTGTGGGAGTTATCTAATGAGTTAGTAATGAGACAAAGAACGGACTGTGGAGACCACTTTTTAAAAAATTTGACCTCCTGATAGTACAATTATTTTATCATAAGGGCTAGTTTTAGCAGTGCCAAAGCTACCTAGGGCAAGAAGATCTTGTAAGATTTCGAGGATAGAATTCCTAAGGGTAGAATCATAGAATAGGTTGGAAAAGACCCTGAAGTTCATCAAGTCCAGCCACATACCCAGCACTTCCAAGTCCACCATTACACTATGTCCCCAAGTGCCACATCTCCATGTCTTTTAAATACCTCCAGAAATGGTGACTCATCCACTTCTCTGTGCAGCCTGTGCCAATATTTGACTACGTTTTGGTGAAGAAATTTTTCCTAATATCCAATGTAGACCTCTACTGGTAAATCTGGAGGCTATTTTCTCTTGTCTCAACTATGCCAGGGAGGAGACCAACCTCCCCCACTTCACAGCCTCCTTTCAGGTAGTTGTAGAGTGCAATAAGGTTTCCCCTCAGCCTGCTTTTCTCCATGCTTAACAACCCCAGCTCCCTTGGCCACTCCTCCACGTGTGCTCCAGACCCCTCCCCAGCTGTGTTACTCTTCTCTGGACACACTCCAGCACCTCAATGTCTTTCTTGTACGAAGGGGCCCAGAACTAAACACAGCAGTCCAGGTATGTCCTTGAGTACAGAGGGACAATCACTGCCCTGGTCCTGCTGGCCACACTATTGGTGATACAGACCATCATGTCATTGGTCTTCTTGGACACCTGGGCACACTGATGGCTCATGTTCAGCTGCCTGCCAAACAGATCCCTTTCTGTCACACAGCTTTCCAGCCACTTTTGCCCCAGACTGTAATGCTGCATGTGGTTGTGACCAAAGAGCAGGACTCAGCACTTCTTGTTGAACCTCATGCAATTGGTCTGTCGAAATTTGTCTGCAGAGCCTTCCTACCCTCCAGCAGATCAACACTCCCTCCCGACTTGGTGTTTTCTGCAAACTCACCAAGGGTGCACTTGATAACCTTATGCAGAACCTTCTTACAGATATTGAACAGAACTGGCCCCACTAAGTGAGCCCTGGGGACCATATACATAACATTATGTAAACAAGTAATATGTTTCTCATGGCAATGGATTAGCTAGGAGACTTCTATGTGGTGCTTAGTGGATTCAGACTATTTTCTCTGGTTTGGTCTGAGGCTCTTTAAGGTGTAGCAGGCTGGTGCAGGTACTGTGCTATCAAATTAAAGGAAAAAATCATAGGATAAAGGCACTTTTCATCCTCATTTACTCTTGCACCAAGCTAGATACAAGTCCTAGAATTTGTTTATATTCTTTCTCTTAATCTCTTTTTGTCACAAAGGTGTTTTTAGAAGCATGCATCAGGAATAAAGAGGAAGAATTATGCATCAGGATTATTGTGAGATTTGAAAGGAATACATATGTACATGAGGTTTAACTTCTGTATCCAGTGTAATCAGAAACTTGCCCATTAGGGAAGTGAGATGGGTAGGCAAAAAATGCTTTTTTTCCAGTCTTGAGTCTAATTTACAGGTAAAGAAAAAAAATTTAAAAGATCACAACTAGTATTTTCAGTATTTCACCTCACAGTTGATTAGCCTGGGTGTTAGTGACAAAAGGGTCTCCCTCTTGAATATTAATATAGTTTTTTGCAGCTTGCAAGTTTATTCTCTCTACATCCCTCCCCATAACCTTGGTAAGAGGCAAACAAATGACAAGTTGACAAAGGCCAAGCTGCTGCTGCAGACCAAATGGTTGTTTTCTCTGTTCACCTCATTACATCCCAGAAACAACTCTTTGGATCCACCACAAAAACTTGTGTTTTTAATAGGTGAAGACCAGAATTAGTGCACAGTTTTCACACTGTATTTATTCTTCAGTGAATGGTGAGATAAGTATAAATAAGAAAATGAATAAGCCCAAACCTTAAGAATAATTAGATAATTCAAAATTGAAACCCTGAACTGCTTTCAGAACTGGGAAGCAGTCTCTAGGTTTAATTAGGGAATTAATCAAAAAAGACTCTGAACACCTGCATGGCTATTCAAATTCCAGTTCTAAATGCCATGGTCAATTCTAGCTGATTATTGCATACAGTGGCTGGTCAGCTCAGCATACTTCAAACTTTATGAGCTAAAATATTGTCCTGGAACATAGTCATTGCCAGCCCCATCACATGCAAATACCAAGAGCATAAATAAGTTTCTGGCCTTTTATTTGCAATCTATAAAACCAAAAGAGCTTTATAACACAAATGAAAATTAATTGCACAATTACCTTTCTCCTGGGTAGGTTCCAAAAAAAAAAAAAAAAAAACAAAACCAAAACAAATCCCCAACAAAAAAGATAAAGCAACAAGCATGTTTTTCTCTCTCATATTCTGTATTGCCTATTTGCTTGCTTCATAGCCAAGTAGGACAAACACAAAAGACTTAGAAAAACCTTTTCTTTCCAATCCATGTTATCCATTGTTACCATTGTCCTTTTTGAACCTCACAGCTCAGATTTCTCAGCCAGCTTTATTTTTCTTATGACAAACGTTACCTGAAGTCTTCAGCAAACAATACTAGTAATAAATGCATGGTTTGCAGACTTCAGTTTAATCTTTTAAAAGCTTTAAAAGCTTATTTTAGCTGCGGTGGTTTCTTTCACCTTGAAAAAGTCAGTGTGTCCTCAAAATTTAATTTTCTTCACCTCCCAAATAAAAATAATCATAACTAAAAAATCCTATTTCATTGATATTGTGTCAGGGAGCAGCAAGGGCAAGCTGCTGCTTAGAGCCCTCCATTGAGAGCAAGTGTGGCAGAGGCACTGCCTGCATGGCCAGGTGTAGCCACACAACACACAGAGCAGCAGAGCACAGCCAGCCCAGGGATTTCCTGGCAGGTCTGGGATTATGTTGGGAAGTCAAGTCCACGGATCCGAAGGTACAGGTCTAGGCACACACATGGCTATATCATAACTTATAGAAGGGCTAGGATTCAAGACAGCTCCTGAGCAGAGGTAGGGAGCTGTGACTCTTACAGCTCCTTCTCCCAAGTGTGATACAAGGCCATACAGCTGCATCATTTATTTTTTTGACTGTGTTGTTTTAAATCCATGTTTGCCAAAATCTCCACCTTCTGTAATTATATTCAACAGAAGTAAAAATTAATGTATGTTGAATATTTTCAGTGCCATGAATCATTGCAAATTTTCACTGGATTCTCTAATTATGTTTGTTTTGGAGGATGTACTTTGGAATCATGTGGGGTTCTGCACTATAGTGGAAAACTTGCTGGAAAATCTAGAAAGATTGCATTGCATATCTGCTACTCATTTTGACCTAACGGATTACATTTGAAATATATACTGAATGATCTATTAAGGTAATGGCCAATTTGTGTGACCAGTTTTCATGGAAAGAATGCCACACTGCACTGTGATAGTTTTACCTCATACTAAAGGAATTATGTACTTATTTTTCTTAGAGCTGTGCATGCTTACTTAATCTTTGGGGCTTTGTGTAACATTTTAAAACAATAACAAGATTTTTAAACAAACAATTTCGAATCTTGTGGTTTAAAAATATCAAGTAGTAATCTTAGAAAAAATAATTAACATAGTCACTTGAATTCCTGGAAAATATGCAAAACAGGTACCTGGCTGGTCTTAAGCAGTGGTCTTAACTTCTACCTTTACTGCTGGGATCAACACCAGCAATACATTAATTGAATAATACATTTATGTAGTTATTCTTTGGCACAGTGTAAACATCCACACAACCGTTGGAAGGTGAAGTAGAACAAGCAACAAATAGGATAGAAAAAGATAGAGGCAATATTTTAACATGAATCATGGCACTTTTATATGTATGAAATATGTAAAACATTATATGACATATATATAACATGAAACTTTCCTTGAAAAATGGAGAAACTTCTGGGAGATCAACTGAACTTTAAAAAAAAAAGGGAAGAGTCACCCCTTTTGTGGATCCCTGTCATAAATATTTGTCTCCAGCATACCAGGGTATTAGAAATGGCACAAAACACCTGAGATCCATGTGCCAGGGGTCACAGAAGGTGGTAACCAAGGTAAAGTTTAAAAAAAAAAGAACTTAAAATAATGAAAGAAATCCAACAAAACTTCCTAAGTATTCAATGCTATTTTTTATAGAAGGATATCATTCATAATTTTAGCCAATTTTTACCTATAAAAGGGCTGCTTTTTAATACCTTCCCTTGAGATGTCCAGTGCTTATCTGCTCATTTGTCAGAACACAGAGTTGGATGGAGCCCAGATCAGAACCAGTGCAAAGACTTAGATATTCAGGTCCTGTTTTCCATTTTCACTCCTTGAGATCCATTTTCTAATTCCTTAGGCAAGGAAAAGATCTTATTTGCTGTCAGGGAGGGAGTTTACAGAAGTAGTTCTTTATCTTCTTGGATGACAGCAGAGAAGACTGGAGGAAAATTCTTCGTGTGGGCTTGGAATCTGATACAGGCAGTATACTCGTACACTGAGTATCCAGCTGAAGAGTGACATTAATCATGTCCAGTCTTATCTAAACTTAGCAAAGTCTCTGGAAAGTCTCTCATGGATGTCTGTAACTAAAACAAGATTTAATACATTGGGAACAAGAAGATATATAGAAAGATGTGAGAAAACTACTCTTTTTTGCTTCTTTTTCTGTTACAATTGGCCACACACTTTGAAATAATGTACCAGTATAAACTTTATTATGTCTGTTGGGAAAAAGCAGAGGAGGATAAAGAATATAATCAATCAGTTTAAAATGCCATATTATGTTGCTCTAAGAATGCCCTTTATGTTGAAATGTTGTCAATTCCAAGCACAAAATACCCTGGAATTTGAATCAGAAGGATGCTCTAAGATATTTTCTGGTTCATTGCCCTGCAATGTGGATAAATTGGTGTCTCCAAAACTAAATCATGAGATGCCTTCAGATATTCTGCACCTTTATTTCCACCAGCAACCTAGGAAGTGATAATCCCATTGGACCTTGGGTAGATTTATGCCACACAGGTCTCCTTCAATCATTTTTCTGTTATGCTGTATTCAGATGCTGCTGAATTTATTTTCCAAGAGGCAGGGTCTCAAGTACCAACTGACTGGCTGTTTTCATTTACAGAAATAATTTGGTTAGCAATATGTCATCTCTATATGTTCTACTACAATGCCCTGTAGAAAATTAGAACGTCTGGGGGGGGAGTGACATGTATCTTTTATTAGTTTCTTGACATAAATATATGATATGAATAGTGGAAATGGACTAATATATGCATATTTATTGATAGCATATTATCTATGATTCTCAAGTCTCCTTATTTTTTATTCTATACCATTCCATGAATGGTAACTGCATTCCTAAGAAACTGTTTCAGGTTCCTCCGTGAGAACACCCTTTACTGTATTGTAGCATAATAAATTAGCAAATCTTTGCTTTCAGAGTATGTCTTAATAGTAACATGAAGCATGAAATAATACATTTTAGTTACACAGCATATTATTTTTATATTGAGATATTGATAAAATCAGCTACTTCTATTTTAGTTCTGATTTACTCTTTTGGAGTTTACAATCTGTAGTGACATTCTTATTCTGGGTCCCTTACCATATGCAAGCTCTTTCTCTATTTGACTCTGCCAGTCAAATACTGTGGTCAGTGAAGTCTGTTTTCATTCCACTGAAATAAATCGCCCAGGTATTCGTTTGCTTTCCTTGAATGCAGGTTTGTATGTTCAAACACTCCTATGAAAGAATGTCAGGGTGAATTACATTAAAACAGTTTAAAGTTTATTTATGTGAAACCAACACTTAGTTGTGTAGATACTGGCATGAAATACTTTAGTTATCACAGAGATATGACATATTTTAGCTATCACAGAAATGTTGACTTTTATTTTAGAATATTATCGAACAGCAATGGTATTGTTGCATTATTGAGCATGTAATTTTTCAGTACAGAAACTGCAGTTGCTGCTTTATATTTATTAGATATTCTTCATTCAGTAGCATGAGTAGATCAAATGTAGACAACTAGTGCAGGTCACCAGCTGGTGAGAGGAATTGTGGTCATGCTGGTTTACTGATTTAGGCCCTTCTGAAGCTGCTACAGATATTGGCATGGGGAAATTAGGTGAAATGAACCTAAAACCGACATGCTTGGTTTTGCATATAAGTGCGGTCAGTTGGAGTTAGGCTAAGACCACTCGTGCATAAATTGAGAGAGATGTTGAAGCAGTTAGTACCCTTGTAGTGCACAATGTAGCATAAGACTCATGTAGTGGGAAAATGTTAACTTTGTATCAGAGTAAACAGTTTAAAGTTTGTTCCTAGTGAAATTTCTAGTCACAAGAAGCTGAAGATGTGCTATGTGTTTTGTTTTGTTGTGATTTTATGCACCATATCACAAGGAACACAAGTTAGATACTGTTATGACAAAAGGTTCAGTACCTTTTTGCATCTGTCCCTATAGGGGTCATCCATTCCTAACTCAATTCTGTCTTGAAACAGATGAAGTACATTTCCTGTCACAGGATTAAACTCACTGGTGTTCAAATCCACAGAAGATTCTCAAATATAAAAATGTTGCACATATAGTTTTAAAACCTGGTTTCCAGTATCTAGGACACTAATGCATGCTGTTGGATGTATTCTGTTTAAGATTCTGACATGTAAACTCTCGTCTCCTTTCTAGTATGTAGGGCTGAGTTAGACGACATCACAATAGAAGGGCTCCCATAACAGTCAGTGAGGAGACACACAGTTCTGTCAGGGAACCACAGAGAAATGCTGAGTTGTTTGATCACAGATGTTTTCTTTAGGATGAGGCTAATCTTCTTAGCTGAACTGATTGAACAGACTAAGGAAGCAATTTGGTTGGCTAAGGTAGATGTTTAAGATGACATGATACATTCTTCCTGGTCTTCAGCTACTATATCAGAATAACTACAAGACTCCTTTTAGTCCTGTTTCCTATCTGCCAACTTCATGCAGGTATCTCTGGAGGTCTATATTCACAAAAACGCTGATCACTATGGAAATTTAGACATTAACTCCAATGTTGACACCTGCAACACAGTTAAGTTGCCTAGATATAGGTAATTTCCATTATCTAATATAGCTTCAGATGTAATAGAATTTTTGTCCTTCAGATAGGACAAAAGACTTAAAAAAACGTCTGTACTCTTCTATAGAGGGTGATATGAGGCCAGATATGATGCCCTGAAAATCCTAAAGTGGCAATAGATAATTGTATCTAGTCAATATAGTTATTCTCAGGTTTAGATTTTGCTGTATCTATATTTTGTTGTATCTATAGAGCAATTTTATTACACACTTGTAAAGTCCAATAAATTCACTCAGTCATTTTAACATTGAGACAAGGTAAGATGGTACAGACTAGAACACTAATGTTTTATGTATTAACCACACAAGTCTGGATAATATAGTAGGAGGAAGGAGGGTCCACATAGTTGTGATCAAGGATAAACTAGATCTGAAAACACAGCTTTGGATTTTGGAACCCTATCAAGCATAAATATGGCCAACTGAATATTTGGGCTCTGCAGTAACAGGACAAGACCTTCTCCACCCTTTTGTTATATCCTTAGCTTAACAGATGTCAGCTGACAGAGTCCTGTATGTCCACAATCAAATGTAATACTATATACTAGAAAATGAGATATGCCAAGAGTGATAGAATTGGCATCATGACTAAATATGAAAAAATGGTTAATAAGGTATATAACTGGGCAGGCTAAGGCATCTTAGGGAGGCAGCATGGACGAAGAAGGAAAGATAGGTGCAAAAGAAGAGGACCTACAATAGTCTTACAGTATCACCTACTCCATTCTGAAACCAGGGACACCATCTGAAATGGCAAAGATACAAGTTTGACCACGTTTGTAGTAATTATTCATGCATGTTATTCCATCCTATTGCCTGTTTATACAAAGTACCCTAAATCAGAATATCTGATATGCTAGTAATCAGTAAATCAAGTTTTCTGAAAGTCTAGGGCATAACTGAGTGTGAGGCAGTACCAAGAAAAATGATACTTCTTCGAGCATTTGCACATAAAACTGCACCCAGGACAAGACTTTCACAAAAAAAAAAAAACAAACAAACCAAAACCAGAGTTGAAGTTTGTGTCTTTCCTGATTTATGACTCAGAATTCTGAAGTGTAAGAGAAAGCACCTTACCATCTTAGGTATGTGTATATTTACAAGTAAGCTAGTATCTAAGTGGTTGCATAGTTTGCTAATTTTACTGTGTAAGAGCTCAGATGGTAAACTCACAATAGATTTTGGTGATACCAAAAACCTCTTCACAGGAAAAAGAACTGCAGCCTTCTCAGGGAGTTACCTTTGTGTTACCATACAAATTGACTGCTTGGTTACTCATATAAAGTCAAATGAGCCATTGACACAGATGCAGAGCTAACAGTTGGTTGAGAAACAATATATTAGAAGACTAAATTTAATTCTCTTTAGAATTCAAGCAGGATAATTTGAACCTTTGTGGAATACATGTAGATGAACTGTTTGTAAGTGACTTTATTACAAATAAGGTTTTTAAAATAAAAGAAGATGCATATGTTGTATAAAAATTATGCGAAATATTCTTGATAATTCTGGTAATGAACAGCTACCCTTTATCCCTAGGATACAAGTCATTGGCTCACAGAAGAATCAAAGACTTTGTTCTGAAAAATCTTTAAGAAATTATAGAGAAAAAATAAGGAAATACAGACACTAGCCATATGCCAAGCAATATGCCATACATAGCCCCTGAAAGATCTCAATCCCATATACCCATAATATGTGGAAAGTGTAACTGATTTGAAAGATATAGAGTTGATATGTTAAAAAAGGAAAAAAAAATAGAGGAAAATATGGTCTCCAGTGATGTATTTATTATTGATTACTATTGAGGAAAAATTATATTCACTGGAAATAAGGCTAGTCCTAATATATTTCTATAATTTCTATCTCAAGTGTATTTGCTTCTGATCTATTTAATTTATACTGCCTCTTAATTAAAATGCATTGTCTGTTATTTGACTCTGACAACCAGAAATTACTGTCTCTGTTCAGAATTGCAACTCCATTGTCCATTGTTCTCGTGCTGCTGATGTTTAAGGTAAGAGTGATTATCATAACTGGTAATGAAATCTATTCCTGATTTTTTAATAATATCAAAATAATACGGGACAAATATTGTATAACAAGACAATACTCTTTGTATGGTTTTAAGAGTGCATATTTGAAAAGTATTATGACTATTATATGTTTTTAACTTTATGCTAACCAATTCAAAATTACTCAGGCAAAGTTCACACTGACTTATAATACTTAATTTGTAATTTTTTTGTTCTTTCAGTGGAGCTCAACTCCTCTCAGGTTTAAATGCATAAGTTCTAATCATGGGAGGTAGCAATTTTTCTTCAGTAGGCTTGTTTATAGTTAGTAGTGCATTCACTGAAGTTGTACTCTTGGTCAATTAAAAACAATTTAAAAATTTAAAAAAAAAAATCAGAAAGTATATTGAGCTAAAAAAATTATCTGCAGTATGTTGTTTGTTTTTTTCTTTTGCTATTTATCTTTTTTCCTTCTTCCCCAACCTGTCCTCCTTCCCCTTCCCATCTAATGTTGTTAGGGAATAACTAATTATCTCACTTCCCAAGAGAATTCCCTATGCTTAAGGGTCTGCAGAGGTGATTTGCTTTCCTATCACAGTTCTTCTTTTTAAAATCATTTAATGTATTGTGGAGAAGGGAGGGGGTTCAAAATATGCTACTTATCAGCCAATTGCCATAGCTACCTAGTTATCAAAGAATTATCTTTTCCTCTTTTCAGCCTGAAAAAGGTGAAGATATTCTGAGTTATTTAATAGCAACATTTTTTTAGTATTTATTTAGGAAGATCACACAAACACACACACACACACACACACACATACACACTCAGAGTATTTATTTAGTAAACAAATAATAAAGTATTTCAACAACTCTGACTGATAATTCTCATCCCAGAACATTAGTCTTTGACTTGTATAATTCTGTGGCAAAAGACAATTCAATTCTATTTCTTCCCTGACTGGTGCATAATACAGAGTCTTGACCCTGAATTTTTCTAAGAGCATGCTTTAGTCCGGTTTTCCCACTGCAAAGGAAACAGGTTGTGTTTCATTTGAAGGAGTCTTTAGGAAAAATTAGTTCTCCATGTCAGTTCATTTCAAAGCAGAAGAAAGAGAGACAGATATTTACAGCCTGACCATCAGTGTTAATTTATAGACAAGGTATTAGTGTCTTGCGAACCTTGTAGAGGCTTTCACTAAATGCCTGAGTGATTGGAAGAATGTGGAATCCACTAAAAATCCTTGTGATTCATACTCCAAAACTTAATACAACCACATTTACAGCCACAAGTAAACTACTTATATGAGATTAGGCTTTCCTCATTTTTTAAAATTACTGATGATACTACACTTGTCCAAAAATGCTACAAGGAACAAAGAACTGGACAAGATCTCCAGCCCTTACATGAAGTTATATCATTTTAAGCCCCTGCGTCTCTTTGTCGAGACCCAGTTACAAACCACCTAGTTACCTCACTTAAACTTTTTAGTTGAAGGGCTATTCCATTATTTCATGCTCTGACAACTGTTATTTTTCTTCTAAGAATATTGCCTTGCCACAGATAAAGAGGGAACTATTAGTAAAATGCACTGGGCACCATGAATGACATGACAGTAACCCTCATTTGGCTACTGCTTTTCTTATCAGTTATAGCAACTTCCAGCTTGTCTCGCCTTAAAAGTTTCTTTTATTGTATCATCTCAAAAGTCCTAGAAAGCTCATGGATTTATTTTTATGAATATTTAGAAGCAAAAGCAGATAAATTGAGTATCTGAAGCATTTTCATAAAACTAATCAGGGAGAAGGTTTGTTGCTAGTTTTGATAGTGTCTAATGCCATATCTGATCAAGGAAATGAACATTTTTGTGTTAAAACACTGGAAAATATTTTAAGCTAAATCTTACATGTTTTCTGGATAGAAGGCTGTGAAGTTTCTTTTCCTCTGCTTAAGAAAACATACACAAAAAAACCCAAGCTCTGTAGAATCTGAATCCAATAAAACTACAGGGCAGGAACAACCTTGAGCATGGACTAATTATCAAATCCCTTAAAATAACTTCTTGAAGTTAAAGACTGAAAAACATGGAAAGATTTTTTTTTTTTAATAAATTATGTAAATTCAAGTTCATTTGTGTTAAGCCTGGACAAATGGAAAATTCATATCATATTAATCTTTTGAGAAGGAGTAATCTTTTACTCTGACATCAATGAAAATGAGAAATTCACTAAGGCAAATGAGAGTATATGCCTCTGTTGTTTGTTTTACCAGGAAGGATAAACCCTGTTTCTTCTGTTCTTCGAGGAGAGTGTTTTGGGCATATGGCAGCCCAGTGAGACAGGGAGGATTACACCAGGGTAGATAATGCTACAGCTTCTCAGGCCTGTCGTACTCAGATATTGCTGCAGAACTATAACAGTCAGAGACACTGTAGAAGTCTGTGAGCAACTGTATTCCACCATTTACTGTTTCTTAAAGTTTTTAAATATAAAAACCTGTACACCTTCATTTTTATGCCATAGAGGACTGGTGTTACAGGCTTGCAAAATTACAGAAAGAGAAATGACAAAAATAATTTTAGCTTATTTTTCAGAACAGCGATACCAGAGCTGGTGATGCAAAAAGACAGTGCCCACTCTTAACACACATAAAATACATTATATTCTTCCTTTGTTGTAGTATTATTGTGATCTATTCTTCTTATACTTATTGAGGCTAGAAAAGATATATTATGTCAGCTGACTGGGAAGGTTCAAAAGCAAAATCTGCCTTTTATTTTCCACAATGGCAATATAATATTGCCATCATTGTTTTCTATTAATTGCCCTGTAAATCTAGGTATTGTCTTTCTTCTTTTTGATGACGGTTTGTACATTAGGCTAGTGTTTTCATTGTACTAATTAAATGGCACTTCCTTCCTTCTCCTCAAAAGTTACAATGCACTTATTTCAGCATTTATTCTATTTATAAATATGCTCAGAGTTTTTCTGATGAAACCACATATAATCAGACAATGCCAATTCAATCAGCCAAATTTTAAGCACAAACACTATTACTGAAGTCTAGACTAGTCTAGAGTCTAGCAAACACAGTATTATCTATATATTTAAGTACTCTGCCAAGATATGACTTCTCTAATGCCAAAATATGACTTCTCTAATGCTTTTTCTTTAAAATTCACATTCTCATATTTATTATTTGAAAAATGTAAAGGATCATCATACTAGAATTCTAATTCAATATTCAGTCAAAGCTGTAATTTAGTTTCCCTTATTATTTTTATGCTACTTAGTAGTTGAGCTTTTCTCTCACCTGAAAGTTTCACATATGTGCATCTATACATGAAGTAGTTTTTATCTCTTTTGATGGCAGCTGTATTTATTAAATTCTATTAAGTCCAGTTTACCCACCTCCTATAGTCCTGAGCAGAAATGTCACAATTATAAATTTGGAAGCAGATTTATTCTTATACCTCTGTGTTTTCCTTTTAGTGCTTTTGTATGGTACTTGGTTTGTGTTCCCTTATTCCACAGGGTTGGGATTTTTGTTGTGTTGCACTACACCACTTGCGGTTGACAAACTCTGCAAGGAAGAGTGAAGAAACTATTGATAATCTGATCAAAACTATTATTACTCCAGTTAAACTAATGCTAATACCAATAGGCCAAATTATTCATTTATTACAGCTAATTCACACTAATAATACAGTTAATCATCCTAGTTTATTTTATTCTCACTCCTCCAGCGTGTTGGTAAAGCCTCATGTCAGTATCACAAATCCAAAAAGAGTATGATGGTACTGGTAACTTTGGATGCCGACTTGCTTTTGCATCTACGTGAGACTATTCTTACATGCTTGCCAAAACCATCAGATTACTTGCTTGTTCTTCGTATGACCTCAGTTAAATTATGCAATCATTATTTTTTAAATGTTGAATATTTATTTATTGTCTTTGATCCCCTAAATCTGGTTTGATCATCTGCTAACCATTTGCAATTAGTTTCTAGAGTTGAGATCTGGGTCTGATCTTTGAAGGCCCCTGGCTCCGTTCAGCTATTCTACAGTACTTTTCTAGTGTGATAGATAGGTTGTTCTGATACATAGCTACAAATTGGTTTTAGTTATTGTCTTGTGTTGGCTGGGAGAGAGTTAACTTTCTCCAGAGTAGCTGGCGTGGAGCTGTGTTTAGGATTTGTGCTGGAAACAGTGCTGATAACACAGGGATGTTTCAGCTGTTTCTGAGCAGAGCTTACAGAGTCAAGGCCTTTTCTGCCTCTCACCCCACCCCACCAGTGAGGAGGCTGGGGGGGCACAACGGTGTTGGGAGGGGGCACAGCCAGGACAGCTGACCCCAACTGACCACAGGGTTATCCCAGACCATCTGGCATCATTCTCAGCATGTAAAGTAGGGGAAGAAGAAGGAAGGGGGGAAGATGTTCAGGAGTAACGGCAATTTTTTCCTAAGTCACCTTTACCTGTGATAAAGCCCTGCTTTCCTGGGTATGGCTGAAAACTGGCCTGCCCATGGGAAACAGTGAACCACCCCCTTGTCTTGCTTTGCTTGTGTGCATGGCTTTTCCTTTACCCATTAAACTGTGTTTATCTCAACCACGAGTTTTCTCACTTTTAGCATTCTAATTCTCTTTCCTGTCCCCTAGAGGATGAGTTGCTGCACAAGGCTGAACTGCTGGCTGGGGTTAGACTGTAACAATCCATTACTTACATAAATATATCAACACTATGGTAACAGAAAGGCATCACCTCACACCACTGGGCAAAGATGACTTACAACTAAACTAAATACCTAATGGCCATCTTGTCATTCTCCAAGTGGACCAAGGAAGTTCAGACAAAGCCTGATAGATCCTGAGACTTTTGCTGTTCCTGCAAAGACTGTGTTCTCTTACTTGAATTTGGGATTATGAGGCTATAGATTTTTCTAGAGCTTTGTGAGGTTGTTGTCAAAATCAAAGTTCCATTTTTTTTTGAGCTGGGATGTCTTAGGGGAATATATTATGGTATTCAATTAATAATATTTTGATAATATAAATTTTGATTTCAGGATATTATAAAATAATTTTCTCATATATTCCAGTTTTTAGAACCTTCATACAAATTTGGCCACAGTCCCTGAGTAAGTAATGCAGTTCCCTATAAAACTCACATTTAATTTTGTTTATACTTGGATTTAATAGACCATTACTGGTTCTAAGGCTCTTAAATATTATGCTGATGGCTGCCAATTTTTGTCCTAGGTACATATTTACGTAGCAGGTAGAGAGATGCCTAGGCTTATTTTGTATGGTATGGCCAAAAGCAAATTCAAGCTGACTCCTTAGGCTGTAAAAGCAGTGAAAAGGTCTTATGTCTTCCTTGAACAGGATTACACCCTTGAAAGACTTAAAGACCTCTCAGATAGAAGAGGAAATTGAAATAGGCCCAACAGATGCATGGAGTCAGAATAAACCTAGTACACTATAAAAGAAATGTATTGAGAAAAAAATAAGTATCATAAGAGTTTAGAAAACAATTTTGAAATAAGTTCCTGAAGGAACCTAAAAGTAAAAATAAATTTCTAACTGTGTAATACAGTATATTTCGGTTTTACAAAAGATTAAAACAAAACAAAAAAAAAAGTCAGAAAGTTGTACCAGAAGCCCAGTCTTCTGTGCTGGGTTTGTATGGACAGGTTTTGGTACAGGGAGGCTACAGGGGTGGCTTCTGTGAGAAGCTCCCAGAAGCTTCCCCCATGTCCAACAGAGCCAGCGCCAACCAGCTTCATGACAGACCCACCACTGGCCAAGGCCAAGCCCATCAGCAACTGTAGTAGTGCCTCTGGCATAACAGATTTAAGAAGGGGAAAAGTTGCTTCACAGCAGGAACTGCAACTCAGGAGTGAGAATAGGTGGGAGGAACAACTGTGCAGACACCCAGGTTGGTGAAGAAGGAGAGGGAGAAGGTGCTCCATGCACTGGAGCAGAGTTTCCCCTGCACTTTTCCCATCATGGGAAAGTCCATGATGAGTCGGCAGTCCCTCTGCAGCCCATGGATGTCCACATTGGAAAAGAGATCCACCTGCAGCTCCTGGAGAACTCCATGCCAAGCAGGTGAATGCCTGACTGTGACCCCACTGGAAGACTGTGCTAGAGCTGGCTCCTGGGAGGATCTGTGGCCCCATAGAGAGAGGAGCCCAGGCTCCATCCATTGCAGTGTCTTTGGATTTTAATGGACTTCTTTACTGCCACAAGGTGTAGAACCTGGGGAATTGTGCTTTTTGATGAGGCTGCCACTATGCTGGGGTCATCCCTGTGGCTTGTTCCCATAGGTGGAGCAACCCTGTTCTTGCTGCTGCATGACATTTGGTATCTGTGTCAACCTGAAAACTGTGAAAATGGATTAACTAGGAGAACTTGGAGTCATCCATCATCAACTAATGTTTTTAAGGAGCAAGCCTTCTCAGAAATAGAATCTAGGATTTATTATATCTCTCTAGACACTGATTCCCATATGTGCCTACAGTGATAATTTTTGTGTTTCTTTGCCCACACAAGTGGGCAATTGTATCAGTGACTGCATGAGTATGTAGGTTGGTCGTGTCAGGGATTTTAGAGATGTTTTTGTTTTGCTTCAAGTGAATTCTTTCATAGATGACTGGACTGAGGAGCTTTTATATCCTTGAAGCTTGCTTATCTTTTTCTGCCAAAATTGGTTCCAAAAATTAATCTAGTTTTCAATCCCATTTTTTTCTGATGATCACAGGAGGATGCGCAGCTGTAAGTGAGAAGGGTGTTGCTGCCAGGAATGTCTCTTGCAGAGAAGGTAGTCTCAAGTGTTCAGTCTACATTCATCTGTTATTGTGAACAGATTCATTTTATTATGGTAAGTTCTCGTCTTGTTTAAACAAGACATTTCTGTGAAAAGGGAACATGAATATGATAACTTCATGATCTTTCCAAAGAGATGTTCCATAAGCCTAAGGGCTGGAAGCAAAAGTGCTAGATGTAAATTAAAAAAATCAAAAAGAGAAGCTCTCCTATATTTATATCATAATGAAATTTTAAGTGTATGAGGTTTTCTTCCTCTGGTACCATCACTGATAGATGTTTCTAAAGATAGAACATTTCTAAAGATCAGGTTAATCAAAACAGAGAGAATTGTGGATGCCTTTAACCTTAATGCATCAATTTGACAGCATTTAGCATGTCTGTCAATCACATCTATTCAGCAAAATTAATAATACAATGTTTAAGAGAAAAAAATAAGCAGTTTAAAGAGTAACTTCACAATTAAAGTTATAGGAAGCTTTAGCTTACCTGAACAGCTTGTATTTATATGTGTTTATTAATTGATTAAGAAGAAAATTATTTGATTAGCTTTTTTAACCTTTTGTGATAGATCCCTTTTTCCCCCTAAATATTCTGAGTGTTAACTTTCTAAAGAACCATCATAGTCACCTACCTGAATAAAAGGACTGGTTTTCCAATGCTGACCAGTGTTTTCATATGTAAATAACACCAAAAAACAAACTAAAAACTATTTTTTTTGCAAAAATCTGCAAATGCCAGGGTTTGTGTTAAAATTTAAGGTGAAAAATATTATATGTACAGTCAGTAATGGCTCAACAGCTGTGAGCATCTCAGTTTAAATGAGGGAGAAATGCAGAAGGTTTACTTTCCACAAGATTTCTTTGTCTTCCAACATACACACTTTGTTATACTCAAAAAAAGCTATTTCCTTTTTAGGGGATACAAAAACCTTTTAATGTCCATAGGCTTTAAAAGTGCACTTTCTTTTCTGCAGCTGGGACAGTTGCACATTTTCACAAACAATGAAAGTTTCATTTAAATTAAGACTTTATTTTTGATTGGTAAATTTCTTTAAAATTTATTTTATTTATGTCTGGTGCTGAGAATTTTTCTAATTTTGGCTATGCCATTACTCAAATCAGAAGAAACGAAGGAGAAATCAGATCATTTTGCATTATTTTGAAGGAGGGTTTTGTGAAAGCATCTTTATTGCAAGTGTGAGAGAGAAAATTTTGCAATTCTCTAACAAAGACAGTATACAATGTTTTAAAACCTCTTTTCTAAAAAGTGACTGTTTAAGTCTGGTTTCTGAGAAAAATAAGGGCTTCTTGTTTTATGTTTTCTTGTTTGTTGTGTACAAAAAAAGTAAGTCATGAGACTAATAGCAAATTATTTTTGCACTCATACCTGAAATACAGGCTAATGTGAATATAACGTTATTAAGTTTCATTATGAAAATACCGCAACAATTAGTCAGTTGTGAAACACTAGTTCAAGAGTAACTGTCTCATTTAAAAATAATATCATTAGTCCTTGTCATGCAGAGAAAAGTAACTAATGAAAATTTAATTTACATATCCCTGCATATTTATTTTCTTTCTTTAATCTTGTAATCACCACAAGTAATTTTTCAAAAAGATGACCTTAATAAGTAATTAACATTTTTCTTAAACTCAACCTAACAATTGTTAGTTCATTACTATTATTGTTCCTGTAAAAAAGGAAAAACTCAGTTCTAAAGAAAAGATGCTCAAAGGGAAGAAAACCTGAAGATAAATGTAAAATATGCATTATTTCATTTAGAAGAGTTGAGATAATAATAAAGACATTAAAATTTACATGTGCAAATACAGCCACAGAGTTCACACCAACTGTGGATCTCCTTAAATGATTCTTGTTGACCAACAATTACTATCACGCTGTCTTCAATTTTTTTTCTAATTAGGCAGAAAACTCAGGAGTCTGGTATAAATTGTTTGTATTAGACGTATGGGCCAATTTATCTTCCTTCTTCTATATGAATTATTCATGACCATATTTCTTAAATATAGTAGTTATTCAAAGACTATTTTCTGTAGTGAGTGGTGAATAACATGTTCACAAAATAAGGACTGTGAATGTATTTTAAAGATAAAATTACAATTCTGTTCTAATTTCCATGGGTACAAATCCATAGGAAAAAAAAGAAATCCTCTTGCATCAGTGAGTAGAAGACCAAACAACTGAAGCAATTGGGACACACTAGGAATTCTCTGAATTTCCAGGGTCTGAAAAGCCCAGAATTGAAATTATAAATATTTAAGTTGTTGAATTAACTATTCATTTTATTTGAATAATCTGTCATTGCTATATAAAATTATTCTCATTGGCACATCTTCCTTCCAACAACCCATTTGCTAGAATATTCACAAGAAGGCGAACATAAAGCCATCAGGAGAAGTGAAAGGATTTATTTAACAGTGAATATTCACAGGAAATTATTTGCCCAGCTGGCAGAAGTAACTGTGGTAGTTAGAATAATTACTGGATATCTGAACTACATACTTTTAGCCAAGACTCAAAAGCTTTTCTGTGCAAAAAGGAATCACAGAGCTAGGGGTATTTTAGATGAGCTTTTGATATTTCTTCAGTCATAGTTCCATATGACATGTGCATCCATTCCCACACTAAAAGAAAAATCCCCTCTCTGAATCTGATTCTGCTCTGAGATACATGAATTAATCAATGTAGTAGGGTATAATCACAAGTAGCCTCTAACGTTGACATCTCTCCCAGGTACTGTATTTCTGTGAGAACTGATCTCTTTTTAATAAGCTGGGAGCTTTGTAACAAAATGCAGTGGTCATTTATGCTACAATAACGTGTTAGGTTTTTTTTTAATTTGTGATGTGATACATAATGACAGTAATTTGCTAATGAGAAACTAGGTTTAACAACTGGCTTCATCATATTCATAGTCAGCATAAGTCAGATGTTATAGTTGTTTTTTTCCTCAAAAAAATCCATGATTTTTCTTTTGATCTTTCATGCTGTGGAATTGGAATTTAACATTCTAAGGTTATTTTATCCTCCTATAATATTTCTCTCAAATTTCAGGACTATTCTAAGGTTATATTAACTTGTTCAGGCATAATTAAATAATAAGACATAATTATTAAATATTACCATATACTCTGCAACAACTTTAGACTATTTCTTAATGCAATTAATTGTAGTGTTAACAACTAGTTTTCAAATGGGCTGCCTCAAATTACTTTAATGGAAAAGTAATACACAACTGCTTCCATGTATTAGAATAATACTTTAGAGTCATGTTATTCCATCTAGAACATTAAATTAAGAAATATGAGGTTTTCTTTTATCTCATGCTCCTGTCCTTCAAAATGTCATTCTATAATATAGTTAATAAATATTTTACCATTTTATGGTCTATCTACATGAAAAATAGTTCTTAGTAGCTAATATTACTGATAATGCATGCTTAAAAAGCAAGAACAACTGAAAATTAAATGGAGTAATATTCTCCCACAATTCCTGCTGGCTTAGTGTAACAGATATCAGTAAATTACAGACAAGTAAAGACTTACCCAAAGAACTTCCCATTACCTTGACACTTCTGCTACTACTTACAGTGTTCCCCTGTTCTCTGAGTTTTTAAATCAGGATCTGATATTTTCTAGAAAATAGTCCTTAAACTGATGACACTACAAAGACAAAAAAATCCGGCATTAGGGCATATGGTCTGTGTTATTCAGGAAACCACAGTCTAGAAAACAAAACCAGTTCTACTTAATTATAAACTAGGAAAGTAAAATACTTAATTCTGTACCTGAAATATGTTAAACTGAAATTCTTTGAAGATGCTGAATTATTCTGTTTTCAATCCAAGAGCATTTTACATAATCAGTGTAGGCTACCTTTTACATGAAATTGACTGTGTTTAAATGTCCTATCAAACAGTAGCCTGAAAAACCTAGTAGCTGTTTACTTTTCAACTTCTTATTCAAGAAATGTTCCATCTGCCATGCCTTTGACTTATTTATCATAGCATCAGTTATGTCTTTGCCTTACACTGTCTCACACCAATTGGACTGCAGTATTGAATTGAGCTTGATCTGAGCAATACATCTCTTCTTATGGTTGCTGAAGAGTAAGAATGAAAGAGAGAAACTACAGTACATGTCGTAGTCATTTAAGCTAAACACACATTTAAGCAATGTTATTTCAAATCTCAAGTTCAAATTTCAGATATTAGCAGGTAGGAGTTTGAAGCTGAGGGTTCTTGACCAAAAATTCAAGGATACTTTCATCCCTGGTTACAGAGAGATTAACAGTCTTTGTTCTGTCACTCCCCTGGACAAATGTTTGTCAATGTAGATACAGGACAACTATTTCTTCTCATGTACATTATGTATGCAATGATTTCTCACTCCTAATGGTTTTCATTCTATGGAAATTTTAGTGGATTCAATAGAAAAATTATTTCCAAGAAACTCAGGTATGATGTAGGAGGGCATTGGATAAAAAAGAGAGGGATCTGAGTCTACAAAATTTATATTAAGATAACATTTATCATTTTCCTTGTTCTTTGTTTTACACTGTATCTGCTATGCTACAACCATGTCGCTGTTACTGGTTGTGGCCATGTACCTGCATTCTTAATGGTATATCAACATTTGTTTGTATTTTTGGACAGATATTTTTGGGTGATTAATTTGGGTGTCAAAAATCAGACTGTTGTCTTTCCCATACTATTCTGATAAGATTAACAGTGTCATTATCCACAGGTATGAGGTATTTCAATTCTAGCCCATTGCTCTGTCTTGATAATTAAGTTGTCACTCCTTTAAGCAATTTATTACAATATAGTATGCAACTGTTTTACTATACATGAAAGCCTGTAACAGGCAGGGTCCCATCAGTGGTTTGCAGCTTGATTATGTGCATGACTGTCAAAAAGAAAATAAAATGCATGCCACTAAGAAAAAAAATGGAAAGAAAAAAACTAGAAAGCAATGATGTACAGCATTTCTAGTGGCATTTTTTATGTTTTCTTGAAATTATATCTCCAGCTAATATAATGTACAGAGATTTGTTAATTCATGTCCAAGCAGGTAATTCTACATGATAATTGTGAAATTAATAAGTTAACATGCATTGAGTAAATAAACAATGAATAACAGAATATTGTAAAACACATCTATTTGTAGTGAGTAAGACCACCTTCTTTCAGCTAATATTCATGAAAGCAGAGACAAAAAAGGAAAGGATTTTCATGACAGAAACCTTTGTCCAAACCTGCTGAATTGAAGAATTTAAGATAGGTAGTCTTTTTTTAGCAATAATGTGGGCAAAGAAAACTTTGAGTCCAATCACTTGTCCAAATACGTGTTCAATTACATTTCAAAAGCAGTGTCGTCTTCCTCAACTTCTTTTCTCAGTGGTATTTTAAAAAATTTTCTAACCAGCTTTCTGGAAGATCCTTTTATAGTTGCCTCTTTCAGAGGTTTTTTCTTCAGAGCAGATGCACGTTGTCACTGCTACAGTTAAAATGTTGGCCACCTCAATAGTAACGTCTTTACCTTCTAAAGTAATTATAAGTGTATTTTAGGTTAGGTGGGTGGGTGAGTCGTATGGTGACTGCAAATAGTTTTTTATTCCAAGAAACTTTAAAGAATTTTATATTAAGAATTCAAAGAAAATCACAGTTTAATGGATTGCGTGAGCTCCTATAACAAAAGCACATTTGTGTATGTTGGGTTGTTTCCTCTGTTTTCTGGCATTATCACCCACAGAATGGGTCACATTCGTTTATATCACTGCAGGGGCTGGTCTCTATCCTACACGATGGTCTCCAGCACATGCACTGTTTTCAATAAGAGGGAACATGAAGGATGAAGCTGTGGAAATATACACTTCTTCAGTGATCTAAGACTCCACTACATCTACTAGAAACAGCTAAATAAGTCTTGAATAAATATTTGGTACAAAAAAATATAAGTACATGTACATATCCCACTGTGTACACGTATAATATAGATAAAGACACAAAAAATTCACCTAGTACTGTGCCCTTTGGATGACCTCCAGAGTCTTGAAAGGCTTTTAAATCTGCAAGTACTCGTATAAAACTGAGCTAAGTAGCAAATGAATTAGAAAAGACTATGAATGCATTAAAAAATAGTGCAGTTTGAAAAGACAGTATGAAAAGAGTCCAGGAACAAAAACATGTTAAAACTACCATGACACCAAATAAAGTAACAAATCTAGTTCCACATACACATTAGAACTAAGAAGACAGCTTAGTCCTATAATTATTTGAGAGAAAAGTAAACATAATGGATGTTGCATGGAAAGCTGAAGTAGTCAATGCTGTCTCACTTTACTCCTCCTAAAAAGAAAAAAAAAAGGAAAAACAAGATTAATTATGACCAGACTCTAAGGAAAATTAATTTTAACATAGAGACAGACACAGGCAGAATGTGTAAAAAAATAGCTTTAAAAGTGTACATAGATCAGATGCATTCAAATCCACAGGCTCAGATAAAATTCTCCCCAAGGTACTTAAGGAACTAGCTAATACAATCTTGTAATCATTAGTCATTCTCTTAGACAAACTACTGAGCATGAGAAAACTCCCAGGGTATTGAGGAAGGCCAAACACAGTATTTATTCTTAAAAGGAAGGTGAAAGAAGAACCAGAAAGTTATAGGTATCAGTCTGATTTCAGTACATAGAAAAGGTCTAATTTTCTTTTTAAAGCAAACATTTTTTAAACTCTTAGGAGATAATAAGATCTGAAAAAAACAGCCAACATCCTTATGTCAATAATAATGTAATTTCCTTCTTTGAGAGAATGGATGCCTTAGTGGACAATGGGAAGTACCACACGATTTATTGCATTTTTTACATATCGCTTATGTAGGATATTCTCATAAGAAAATGAGGAAAATACAGCTCAGATTAAAAAAAAAAAAATTGAAAAGAAAAATAAAAGCAGGGCTTTTTTCTCCATTCTTTATCTAAAAGCAAATTAATCCAAAAGGACTCATATGGGGCTGTTTCGGTGTGATTTTATACCACACTTGTACTTACTTAAATAAAAGAATATGTGCACCTCAAAAGAGGAGAAAAAAATATCCTTGAGGTGAGGACCAGACTTCAGGACTATCTTTGCAAATTGGAGCTATAGCAAAAATCAGCAGGAGACAATTCAATTAAGAAAACTGAAAAGTACTATTCCCAGGAAGAAAGAAATCTACCATCAATGCAGCATAGAGACCGACTGGCTATAGGCTGTCATGGATACAAAGGTTCTGTACGATAAAGCTAATTGAACTCAAGGCTATCATACAATTTCAGAATGATTCTCCTAGAAATATTCTGTATAAAACTCAAGAAGTTATTGCCCTAAGTAATGGGAAAGCTTCATCTAAAATAATACATCCAGTTTTGAGAGTGACACTGATGTGGACAGATCAGACACAGTATAAAGCAGAAAAAGATATTTAGGAGATATGATCTAAGATTTGTTTTGTACAGATTCTTAAATACTAAAATACAAGACTATGTAAGAGGACTTGATAATTGCCTTTTGGGTTTTTATAGGTTGCAATCAAGTGTTTTGCAAGTCTCCTAAAGCAAGGAAAAACGCATAATCTCTTTCATTAGCAGTAAAAAGATATTTCTGGATATCACAAAAAACCTCATTCTAATACTGTGACAAGCACTGAAATTGTCAATCCAGGGGAAATTTTTGAAATTTACTTTCTTGGAGATTTTTAGCAGACATTTAAGGGATATAAGAATGTAAGAATAGCTGAAGCAGGTTACTCCACAGATACATCTGTCCAGGACTCCAGGGGAGACAGCCAAATGGTCTTTCTGCGGTGAATAGGACAATGTTTCATGCAGTCCTGGAGGGGTGGGGCTAAGTTAGTGGGTGACAGCGGATGTGAGTGCCTCTCCTAGAACGCACACTGAATCTCCAGAAACTTTTGACTGAGAGAACAATAAACCAGGACCATTTTACTTGTGTTTAATAGTCCTAGGTTTTTTCTCTGAATTATTATTGTGAATTCATTTAACATTTTTAGCTTCCACAGTGTCCAGAGCAAACATTTTTCACAGCCTTATGTGAACCATGTCCTAATGATCGTTTTAAGCCATCTGCCTGGCACCTCTGTTTAATGCCCGTAGCTTCTATTCCTGAAAGAGGAAATTAAGTACATTTCCCTATTCCCTGTTCTAGTGCCACTCTCAGGCCTCTCTAACATTTTCCCCGAGTTGTATCTTTAGCTGGAAAATGAAAAGTCTTTTTGGATAAATGTTTGCTACGAATAGCCCAAGTTACGGTGAAACTGCTCATGGACAGAGGATTAGAGTAGATGGATGAGCTGCTTTGAAACTCTTTTAAACATCATGAAACAGAGTCATGACCTGTGTTTCTTCCTATTGTTGAAATTTCAGGCATGTTCTCTTTACTGCAATCTCTAAACTAGAATATAAATAACCTGTTTACCAGAATGTAGTTAAGAAAATGAAGGTGTTACAGAGAAGCAAAGTGGTGTAAATGGCCTATATTTTAAACAAAACCATAAAATAGAACTGAAAATTAGATTTTTTTTACAACAATCTAGTTTTCTGTTCTACAGAAAATAACCTGTTTGAAATATGAATTTATAATAAGTTGGCAAAAAATCATTTCAAAAAGTATTTTTGACAGAAATTAGATTCTGTTCTAGTTTTTCCATCAACATTTTGTTTAAAAAATTATCTTAAAAACCATGGAATTTCAAATAAATTTCTATTTCATAAAAAAAGGTTTGTTATCAAATTTAAAGAAGTCCTTTACATTGCCTCCCACAAGCTGAATGGAAGCAAAGGATCAATTTTACATGTAAAAAATAACAAATTCAGCTTGTATTTCCTGTATATGGGTTTGCAATAGCAATTGTTATTTATCCAAGATTGTATATTCTTAATTGCTTAACAAGATATATGACACTGAACCTTCTTTTTCCTTCCTCATGTTTTTTAATACTAAATTACAGGTTTTACACATAATACATATAATGAATTCTAACATATGCTATTAAAACAATGTTTATTGAATTATATTAATCGATTTTGCACAGGCTTTTGGCAATATTGTAATGAATGGGGGTTTTTTTTGTTTTAGAAAGTGCAGAAAAAGCTGAAACACTAAAGTATGTGGCTAAGCAACAAAAATCCTCTATTCATATCCAGGAAAGAATTGGTCTTAGCTTGCATAATGTAGATTTGACAATAATATTTAGACCCACTGGTCTTAAAAAAACCCAATGCATAACAGGTCTTCCTCTTGAAGAAAATAATGTTAATAACCGTTAAGCCTCAGAGAGTCTTTCCCATGCTGTCTGGATCTTGTCATTCCAGAAAACATAAGGTCATCTTGTTAGAGGCCTTTGGTTGGCAGGCATGGAGAGAGGCACAGAAGCAAAACCTGTTAGTGCTGTGCAATCAAAGATGGGCTGTGGTGCTCTTCATATAAGCTTTGAAGCCTTATGACTATCTATGGGCAAAGTGCTACTTAGAATGATAATGTGTTTTGGTTATCACAGAGCACATCTGGGAGGTTAAGGCAGCATTGCAGATCAGGCTGTTCATGTCTCCATGCAAAACCAGACAAAAATAAAAGAGATATTCCCCTATAAGCAGATTTTTAAATAGGAACTATCTCTGAAAAAAATTCTTAATTTCTATAAAAAGTAATCTTTAAATAATCTTTAAAAATTTCACTGGTCCTTTACCTTCCTAGAAGTAGAACATCACAATTTCTTTCATTGGGTCTTCCACAGGTGTGGAGTCTTGTTGTAATGATGCTGATGTGTCATTAATTTGTTACATTTACTGCATGGTTTACTGTGCATATATGAGAGACATCACCAGGCTTACACACAGGGGTTAAACTTTGCTGCTGAGAGTCTGAATTTGTTTTTAGTAGGCCTATTCCTTTATAATTCCCCTATAGTAGCAACTTGACAGCTTTTTAATAAACAGAATATTAAAAAAATTACTTAAGAAGTATTCAAGGCTAAGCACTTCACACATTAGATTTCTAGTAACACACCTATTTGCTAGCATCAAATGGTAATAAAAGGTAATTTACATGGATCTGCAATAAAATTTTTAAAACCCTGTTAGGAAAAAATGTGCAGTAACTTTAATTACTTTTATTGCTTTCATTAGTTAAATTAAACATAGAGATGTTTGTTTTTATTGGAAAGCTGTATTCCTGCAAACTGAGAATCTAATTCTAAACACTTTTTCTGTCTCACTAATTCTCTTTTAAGAAATTCAGTTGATTTGCCATTTATATTTTCATTTAAGAAATTCTGTTCTGATTTATTTT
>WEKY01025033.1:0-15258 GCA_013390045.1 Picathartes gymnocephalus | reverse complement strand
GCGTCTCCAGAGGCCATGTCTGCACTTTACTGACAATATGTCAGTGGACGACTCTGAGGAGAAAAAATATGGTACTGATTATTGATTCTGTAAGATTTGGAAAAAATTTATCCTGTGCCTTGGTGTCTCTTCATACTCTGGGCATTTTAACATAAGATAACTAGAAACTTAATTTTATGTCAACTTAGAAAATAAGAGGCTTTCAAGGATGTGGTCTAGGTCTTCAAATGTTCATTTATGACCTTGTCAGAGGTGTGGATTTGGTGCTTTAAGGATACTGTGCCTGTAAGACAAGAGTAGATTTGTTGAACAAGTTTCACCAAGACATCACTATTAGGAATGGAAATAGAAGAATTTGTTAAAAGGATGAACAATGAAATAAAACTACTGAAAACCTGGAGTGTAGGTCACCTACAGTCTTGGAAAACAATGAATCTGTGGGACATTTACCTATTAAATGGTAATGTAAAGGTAGTGGGTAATTAATAAATTTTGCTAATGAAGTCAACTGAAGAAAAAAAAAAGTGCAGGCTTTGTGACCTTTTAATATGCTGCCACAATTTAATTTGCTCTATGCACTTATCACCCCCCACTACAATACCTAAATAATTTCAGCCCCAAAGTTCTGACTTAGGTGAAATGAAATTCAAGCACTGAAATTGGAATTTCCAAGGCTATATTAAGTTCTCACATAAATACTTACTGAAAAATTACAGGAACAGACGAGTTCTAAAAGGTTTTTTTACAAAAGTATTTCTTCAAGTGGTTTATTAAACATGTAGGGTACTTAAATTTAGCCAACTGCACTTGAAAATCCTCTAGCTACTTTAGTAAAATTTATTCCCTCTTTATTCTTTAGGTAATAAATCAATTTTTTATCTGGAGTAAGAAAATGGATGTCTAAGAAAGCTGAGAATTCTGGCACTCTTCAAAGTTGGTTAGAAGGTCTGTATGTTCAGATGATTAAATAAGTAATATATTCTTAAGCAGAATACAGGATTTTGCATTTTTTCCTGCTGTGCTTATCTGGTCCCATTCTCCTCCTGCCATAGTAAGGATGGGAAGGCAGCACACCTTGATTTATGTAAGGTCAGTTAAGCAGAAGTGAAGATCTTCCCCATGGGCATTTTCTATTCTGTCATCAGTGGTCAGAGGCATCAAATGCAGCCTTGGGCACCCTCACCACTTTCTACTGCAATCCCACCAGGTTTGCATAGAGGGTGAACCAGTGAACCTTCCTGACACCCCACCCAAAAGGATCTGTCTCTGCCCCTAAGAATCAGTAAATCAGGCTCTTACCTCTCGTGACACCAGATGTGTGGCTTGTGGGCTGGCAGCTGGTCGGTACTGTAAAACAGAAATGGCAGTTCCCAAATTGCTGCTGCACAGAAACCAAAAGTGAAAACATGCAGGTGCCTTGAAAACAGATTTATAACGGAGTCCCCTCCTGGACAGGAGCACTGGAGGCAGCAGGAACGTGGTGGTACATTAGGCTGCCTTCCCCTTCCTGCCAGCCTGCAGACCCCATCCTCTTACCTTGGAGCTTTCTGTGGAGCCAGGGCAGACGTGTTGCAGGGACGTTTTATACGATCTCGCCTGCAGATGCTACAGATGCCTCCTCTTTCTTCGGTCAAAAATATTTTGGCAAACCCTCTTTGGTAAAGCATTGTCTGGCAAACTGAACTAAGGGCATAATTGTCATTTGACATGACTAGATATAATTAGAAAATTTTGATGTCTTAGTGGCTTTATGAATACATCTCCTATAAACAATCTTCCAAGGGTGTTAAGGAGAGAATCTAGACTAGTCAAAGCACTTAAAGAACTTGGATTCAGGACTTATGGATTCTATTGCTGGCTTTCTCACCGACTCACTGCACGACCTGGGATGGATTGCATGGTATGTCTGTGCTGCAGCTATCCCAGCAGTACAATAGATTAAACAGGATGTTAAAAGATAAATTAGGATTATTAAAACCTTTTGGCAGTTTTGTTGGTTTAACCCGGAGAAGTGCAGATGTGTAAGAGGTGAGGAGGGTGACAGGCACAGCAGAGTGGTCAGCCAAACACTGCAGCAGGGAGAGGCTGGGTTCTACCTGGGCTTTTAAGCTGATGGCTCTGGCAGATGCGAGGCAGTTTTAGGGGTATCAGGAAGAGTGTGCACACACACACACAGAGGAATGTGCCTCTGTGCCTCTTTGCACACACTTCAGATTGCAAATAAGTGGCAGGTTCTCTAAAAACTGTTCTGTGAACCTTGTGATGGGTTATACCTGCTGAGACTCCTGATCTGCAGGTTAGTGCTGGTGAGCAAGACACTCCCTGATTTTGCTGGCAATTTAACTCATCCTTAACCAGTGCCTGTAACCCTAGGAAGGATAACTCTAATTTGAAATGCCTGCCAACTAAAACCAGCACATCTACTTACAAATGATAGAAAAATCCTCTTTTCAGTAATACCTATACAAATAATTGGATGTATGCACAAACACATCATGTCAGCATGCAGTCCCAGATGCTCTCTACCTGATACATCCTCAGCCCAGAAGTTCCATTTCATCACAAATATCTTGCACACTTAGAGAGTCCAAAACACCACGGGTATACCAGAGCACTGGGGGTGGCAGACATGCCTGTACAATGCTGGTGGAGAGGGGGGAAGGGGATTTGCTGGTAGTGCTGGAGAGACTGGTCTTGTTTTAGGAATAGAGCACAGTCATGAGCTGATTTAAATCCTGTCAGATTTACTCTGAGGTACTTAACGTCTTCTTTGCCTCAGTCATCAACAGGCAAACAGCTTTGCCTGGTCATCCTCAGGGCAACCAGCCCCTTAAGTTATTAGTCAGGTAAGGGGAGCAGAATGGACTCCCTGCAATCCAGGAGGAATTAGTCAGCGCCCTGCTGAGCTTAGACATTCACAAGTCTGTGAGGCCAGACAGGATTCACCTGAGACCACTGAGGGAACTGTTGCAAGAACTTGCCCAGCCACTCTCCATCATTTATCATCTGTCCTGGCTAACCAGGTGTGAGAGACTGGAAAGACTGATGTCCTGAGACATTTTGGGATGAGAATGCTGGGCTAGATCACCTGACTTTGGGGATGTTGCCTTTCCAGTGGCCAACAACAAATCCATTCTACTCAGAGAGCTCTTCTGGGTTTTTGCTGTTGTGCTGTGCAGGATGTGGACCCAGCTGTGCAAGAGGCAGGAGTGAGGGACATGGCCTGGCAGCTCTGGGCAGGCAGCCGAAGGAAGCTCTGGTTTGAATGGGAAGCAGACAGTGAGTTGAGGTGTCTCCAGGTATTGACACTCACCAGTGATTTGGGAATTGAATTTAGTGTCAGTAGGTCCCCATCATCCAGTGGTAGAACATAAAACCTTTTTTGAAAATGGTCCAAATCTCAGAAGAGGGTTGTGAAGCAGGACATAGCAGTGAAAGAGATGCTTTAAATCAGATGGCTTTTGATTATCTCCAAACATAGAGATTTCACAATATCTCTGGGAAACTTGTCCCAGTGCTCAGTCACCCTTACAGGAAAAGAAGTATTCCCAGATTTTCACAGATTGTGCCCATTGCCTCTTGTCTTGTCACTGGGCACTGCTGAAAAGGGCCTGGTTCCATCCTCTTCCCACCTCCAGGTATTTATATCCATGGATATGATTCACCTGATCATTTTCTTCTCCAGGCTGAACTGTCTCTGCTCTTTCAGCCTTCCCTTATGAGAGAGATGCTTCAGTCTCTCCTCATCTTACTGGCCCTTCTCTAGACCCTCTCCAATAGCTCTGTATCTCTCTTATTCTGGTGAGCTCAGCACTGGACACCACTCCACGTGAGGCCTCAATGCTGAATTAAGGACAAGGATCACCTCCCTCCATCTGCTGCAACACTCCTCTTAATGCAGACACCATTCACCTTCTTCACAGAAAGCACACACTGTTGGCCCATGGTCAACCTTGTGTCCCCCAGAACCCCCAGGTCCCTTTTTTGCAAAGCTGCTTTTCAGCTGGTCAGCACCCAGCATATACTGGTGCCTGGGCTTGTTCCTCTCCAGGTTCAGGGCTCTGTGCTTGCTCTGAGTTATTGGGCCCCAGATTGACCTCAGGGTTTCGCCTCACCAGTACTCAGCTGCACACTGTCCTTAACACAGAAAACACTTAATGTTCAATGGGCCTCAGCAACTGTAGAATCACAGAGACTCAAATCTTACCGCCATTTGTCTGTATTGCTAATTAAGATAGAAGATGAAATGTTAAAACATCAACTACTTTCACTTGAAAGCTCTGATTTCATACCCATTTCCTTTTTTCCTCTTTTGCATTAACAAAATAAGACACAGAAAACACGAACTTCTCCTTCAGTGTTTTGAGTTGTTTTTAAATATCTTTTTGATAGAAGTTAGGGCTAAAGCAATGGCAGCTGTAAGAGCATGCATTGTGAATACAGGTAGTATATGAACTCTCAGTGAATTTCTACAGGGTAAAGACACAAGGTTTATGGAGACTGGAAGAGGAGACATGACCAAGTGCAAAAAAGGGTTGGGCAAATAACCCAGCATTGAGTGTTGTAGTGTATGACATAAAGCTCATGAAAAGAAAAGTGAAATGTTTGGTCAGCTGTTATAAGCATCCCTGGAAAGCAGTTTAAGCTACTGAGCATCTGCTGTGGATTTGGTTTAATTTATACAGCTCTTCTCTCTCACCAAGGTGTCATTTATATGACACTGGTATAGTGGTTTCTTACAAATAAGCAGTCTCTAGTCTGAAATGGATGATTCAGAATTCATGGTAATTTCACTCTCTAGATCTCAAAAAATTACTTTGGAGAAAACGTTGCTGTGTTTCCTATATCCTGGCACAGAGAAGGAATCTGTCTGGGAAGGGATCTGTTAAAAGAAGTGCAAGCACCTCAAAGCAAGAAAAAAAAATGCCATGTTTCCTGGGAGCCATTAATATTCTGTCAATTCTATTTCCATCTCTGCAGGGTGAACTTGAACCAGAAGCAAACCACAGCAGAGATAAAGGGGTGGAGGCAGGCTGGAAGCCATCTCTGGATACAGACTGTGCTGCACAGCAATGTGGTGTCGTCAAGGTGCACATTCCCCATGGAGGAGAAAGGATTCAGTCGTGCTGAAAATAGATCCTTCTTGAGACAGTAATCAGACAGCTGCTTCCTTTCTGCCAGCCTCTAAGATGTGCATTTTCTTCTGCCCATCCCAGCAGTTAACTGAGAGATAAGGAGTGAGAAGGCACTTTTTAGCCAGGCAGCAGCTAGGGGAGGGCAAAGGGAAGTTCCTGCAGGTGCTGTGTGTTGGCCACTGGGAATCTCCCCCTTCCTGCCTGTTCAGACTCATCAGGGTCATGTACTGGGAACACAAGGATGGCCTGTACAGGAAGGAGCTCTGCCAGGTGAGGAGCAGCAGGGCAGGCAGAGTACAGGAGATTCCTCTTATTACCACAGGCTGGACATATTCTCAGTGGTAACTGTATGCTGGAAAGCATTTCCCCAGGCCCATCACAGGAGTTTAGGGGTGTGGTACAAACTTTTTTTTTTCATCTGAGTTGCCAGGCACGATTTTTCAGAACATACATGTATGATGCAGTGAACAGAGCTAACATCACCTCGAGATGGGTTATTTCTGACAATAACGTAACATAGAAGGGAATAAGATTGCATGATGTTCCTGCCCATGTCAGGGAGATTGGATTAGGTGGGATTCAAAGGTCTCTTCAACTCAAACCCTTCTGTGATCTGTGTGATTCTCTGAATGGCTGTACTGGGTGAGTCCAAAGGAACAGGTAGATTCTCACACCCAAGACATTTGTCATCATCCCACTCTCCCCAGACACCCACCCTCTGCATGAAATTCCACCCAGGTTGTAAAGCCTTCTAGACAACAAACCACCTCGAGATGGTTAAAAATGTTATGTGAATGGAGCAAAAACCAAGTAATTTACAAGTGGGAAACTGTTCTGAAAACAGCAATGTGTTCTCTGTGTCCCTGCCAGTAATAGGAGACAGAAGCACAAGCACATTCCTACTATCTCTATATGAAGCCTAAGAACCCTTTGGCCTTCTCAGGTCTCAGTGACCTATTTGTACCCCCACGTGGAGCCTGTAATGGTCACAGGATAGAGCAGATATCCTTTTCAACAGGGATCCCTTGCACACCCTGCGAGTGAGCCCTGGGAGGCTGGAGAGAGCTCAGAGCTGCTCAGCTTCTGCTCCAGTAGGAAACCTCCTGCTGTGGGTCGAGGGCCTGGAGAGCAGGCTCAGGAGCCTACACACACAGCAGTGTCTCCTGTGCCTGGGGACAGGTCACTGCAGCTCCTCCTCAGGTGATTGGGGTCCCCAATGCCCTGATCAGGAACTGGGAGGTGCTCAGGGCCATGGGAGGGACCAGGAATGAGCAGGATCTGCATGGAGGTGCTGCTTCTCTGAGCACACATCACAGCTAAGGTGAAAGGAAGTCAGTCCTGCGTGTGGTAGGTCACTACTGGTGATTATCCTGCCCTACCTCAACCAAATCACCTTGCTGGGTGACTGGTGCCCAGACCCTGATAAACTGTGGTAGATATTCCATAACGTGGAATCTACATACATCTGTTCATTGTTTACATACACATCTGATATGTTATCAACTTTCTTAACATGATGTGACACAGGGAACAGACTTGGTGACAAGCACCTGTGCTCGGACATGCTCCTGAAGTTGGGTTCCTCTCATTGACTGCGCGTGAAACTCAAGAGTGGCACAGCCCAGCTCACGGGGCAGTGGGGAGACAGGTAAAGCAGCAAACTTTCATTTGGGGGTGAGAAGTCTCCACCGAGTATCAAACTGCTAATCAGACTCCTCATGTTCCCAGCAAACACCAGCGGAAGAGCTGGCCTAGGAGGTGACATTCAGGATGTCCTTTCTGTCACCCTCCACAGCAGCTGAGGAGCTCCTGTTACAGAGCAGGGGAGTGGGGTGGGCAGGCTAAGACGCCTCCGGGTAAGAAAAGTCAAAAGATGGCAAGTGGCAAAAGGGGGAGGGAAGGAGAACTGGGATTAGGTGCATAATATTAGCACAAGCAGCAACTGTATCCTAAAAAAGGCAGCAATTAGGTGGTATCTTCCTCAGTTGGCACTCATTTGGGACAGATGCACAAATCCTACTTCTGGGCAGATTTCAGTGCTGTAAATGGAAATATATTGGTATGGAATTGCTGTAAATCTGCTCAGTTTAAAAATTAAACTTTTCAAGGCTAAGTCAACCCAGTGGATTACCACAGAATTTTCTGTGACACTCACTACAATGAAGTTGCCAACAGGATACAGAGCAGAATTGTCTAGTGACATTTCTGACCTAACTTGTTCTTGCAGAAAAGTTCGTTTTGCATCCTTATGAAATTTATCAACAACTTCGTTATTTTATATTGGCAGACAGATTCCCTTGCAGGTCAGCCTAAACATTTCTTCAGGTTCTCTCTGCATTAATCTGTTGTGCCAAGGGAAGAATACAAGTCCTTGCTGCTCCTGAAGGGAAAATCAGTTATGAAAAGCAGAACAGCTCCAGGTTTTTTCTCAGATGATTCTTCATAAAACATATGCCACAGGATGGGCTCACAAAGAGTGACAAGCCATGTCCCTGTGGGGTGGGCCACAGCAGCAGCTCAAAACTTGGACCACTCTGCACCACCCTCATCCACTTTCCCTCTGACAGAGAGAAAAACAGCTCCTGAGGCTGCTGGACCCCACCCTGAGCTACCTGCCCTGCTTGGGGAGATGAGGTCTGGCCGTGTTGGGGGCTTCCAGGCTCCACCTGCGAGTAGCCCCTGAATTCTTCAGCCCTCTGGGAAGGTCTGGATTTTCCCTCTGTCCTCCCAGTACAGCTTGTGTTCCCAGGTTTTGGAAATGCTGCCTGAGGATTTGTTCTCTGCAGTGCAGACAGTGCTCTGCTCAGCACTGTGCTGACGAGCCTCGTACCTTCCCAGCAGCAATGAAACAACAGAATAAATTCAGCAAATGATTTCTTCAAAACTAAAATTAAGCTTTACAAAGAATTTCAGAGGTGGGGTATGTATTAGTCATTTGCAGATTATCACTGTAGTGTTTCCCAGAAGTTCCCCTCAGATTTCTCCTGACTTTTTATCCCCAAACCTATTCTGAGTTGTCATTTCTTCCATCCCCACATCCTCTACCATCTTATCACTTACTTCTTTTCCTTGCAAACATCCATCTTTCTTTCCTTCTCCCAGACCCTGTCTGAACTCCCCAGCATTGTTTCAATCCCACCTCAATTCTGGGGTTACCCTTCCACACACTCTCTTACCAATTTCTTTCTGTGACAAGGGTCACAACATATCAACTTCAGCTGCTCACACATAATGCATTGGGGTCAAGCTCTGTTTGATCTGAACCTGTTCAACAGGCTGCTCCTGCTCCACTGGGCTGAGAGAGGGGACAAGGCTTCCTGCAAAGCTGCTGTTCCTGGAGCAAGCCCTGCCTCTGCTTTCCTCAGCAGGGAAGGGATTCATGGACTGGGCCTCTTGCTGATCTGGAAAGCAAAAGATGGTCTTCTGGGCCCACATTAATTTGTTGGTTTACAAGAGAGGGGATGTCCCATCCAGCCCAAGGAGCCCCGAGTGACTGCTGCAAGTACCTGGGCAGCTGCTGTGTTGCCCATGGGACAGCACATCCCAGCAGGGAATGGCCATGGCGCTGGGCCGGCACAGAGCCATTGCACGGGCCCCAAAGGGGAACACTCTGCATTCAGGCTCTGAGCAGGGAGAGCACTCTCGGGCCCCATTCTGCTGTTTAACCTTTCAGCTGGCAATGGAGCTGTGCTGCAGCAAGTCTCTCTGGGGTAAGAATAGCAGCTGCTGTCTTGGGACACAGCACACGTGTCCAGCTCCTCCAGGGCAGCACGTTGCACTGCCACATAGAAGGCAGCCTGCCCGCCCAGGAATGTCTTCAGGCGCTATTAGTGGAAGCAAATCATCCCCACAAACAGGCACGACCCCGCACAGGAGTCTTAGGAGAGCGGGGCTATTTTGGGCTCTTGACATTGAGAGTGAAAGGAGACATGTGATGGGCTGATCCTCCTGGCATGGGCCTCCTTCAAAGCTCCCTGCAGCCTTGTCCCCTCCTCTAGCAATGGCTCTTGTGAAGGCTGAGGGACAATTTGGTGTTGCCTTGGAGCACAGGATGGGGCAGAAGGAGCTGTGAGTTTTCTGGGGGTGCAGAGCCAGCCCTCAGTGCCATCAGCAGTGCCCAGCTGTGCTCAGGGCAGGTCCTGCCTGAGGGTCTGCACCTGTCCCTCAGCTCAGGGCATGGGGTCACCTGCTTTATTTTCAACTACACCAATGAGAGTAAAAGAGTTACCAGAGAGTACTGCAAACTTCCAAACAACTTGCTGGAAGTGTGCATTGAAACACAAATCTTTTGCATCCAGGAGAGTATTCACTTCTTTCCACCTTGCAGGGGCTGCTGGGGCTGCTGTGCTCTGCCCACTGTGCTTTGAGTCTCAAAAAACCAGCGACTGTGTAGCTGGGGCAAGAGCAAACAGCAAACTTTGTACTAAAAGCGGGCAAGAGGGCTGGGAGGCTTACAAGAAAATGGCATGTTGATGCCTAGGTACTCTGGAATGAATCATGACAGTCTGGTAAGGGTTAGCAGACTTGCCTAGCAGTTAGAATTTTCTGTTGATTTTGCACAGCTGCTCCTAAACAAGTAACAACTCTTTTTCTGCAGGTTCATGAGGTAGAGTATTGCACTGAGTAACCAGGCATATGACATGGTGGGCTAGGGTCAGTGACATGGCTTAGGAGCACAGCAGGACTGTGGATCGCATCCTGAGGAACAGCTCTGTGTCATGAGGTACTGAGAACAACGTGCAGCTGCTCTCCTGAGAATGTGCTGCTTCCAGGCTACAGGAGCTGAAACAGAAGTCATCCCCTGGGAAAGCAAAAAGTCTGTCAGACCTCCAGGTTTAATATCCAGGATAAAATGGGTCAAACTGGCCACAGAAGAAGTAAGACTCAAACCCACAGTTTTGACTATACTTAGTAAAAAAATGGCTCTAATTTAAACATCCACACTTGGAGCATCTGAAGTTGCAGATATCTATTTTATTAACACTGGTACAGCCACAGTGACAGAAAATGTTTGTGTTCATAAACAAGGGGAAAATTACTTCCCCAGCTGCAGAGATACTTTGTGGAAGTTCTAGTTATCCCAGGGGAAGGTCATTTTTCAGTTCCTAACACCGTCTGGAAAGGAGAGGTTTTGTTTAGTCTACACATGCCAAGATGAGTCTTTGGATCCCTAAAATCACCCATCCTAGTGCACCATCCAGCCAGGATATGCAAGTGGAGCCCGAGCCAATGCAGGTCTGTCTGGAACCCTTAAAACCACTGTGTGAGTTGAATATATGCAGGTAACACCAAGGTGGCCACCATCCACAGCTGAAGCATGAAGAAAAAATTAATTCCATTATTTTGCTGGCTAAACAGGGACACATGCACTGCTAGGATTATTCCATCTTAACAGGGGCAAAAAGCAGCGAGGCCTAAGCCTTGTGTGAGGGGCCTGGAGCAGGCACAGTCTGTCACCAGGCTGTGTTTTACAATCTCTGAATTTCTTATCTCCCTTGCAACGAGGCCCCAATCCTGTGGGAAGAATGCTTTCAAGTCTTTAAGAGCATTCTGTTACCTGCTCTCAGAAAATTCCATTTCTTCTTCAGCACAGAGAAAACAACCCAAAGCAAACACAGATACATGAATTCTCTCCCAGTGAGTATTTTCCTACATCTCCCAGGTGCATGGGAGTATCTCAGGCACCTCAAAGCAGGATCTAAACCTACAGGGTATTGCAGAGAGTGGCCCACAGTCAGTCTGTCCAACCTGGGCACATCCAATGGAAGATACCTGAAATCTTGCCTCTGTCTGGGCTGGCAATTCAATTAGAGATTGAGCATTCCCTCTATAAGGTTATCTCATGTCTGCTCAGGACCCGGGACTCAGCCATCCTAGTGCATCCCCTGGGCTGTTGGCAACACAGCCTGGCAAGCACTGGGGACTCAAAGCCTTTTACTGGTGCATGGCATTAGGTGAGGGTAGGAGGGCTCTGCAGAGGGACCTGGACAGGCTGGATTGATGGACCAGATCAAATGATGTGAGGTTCAGTGAGACCAAGTGCCAGTGTTGGTCACAAGAGCCACCTCCAGGGAGGGGCTGCAGGCTGGAGAGAGAGTGGCTGGACAGCAGCCAGGCAGAAAGGGACCTGCTGATCCTGGTCAACAGCTGACTGAACGTGAGCCAGCAGTGTGCCCATGTGGCCAAGGAGGCCAATGGCACCCGGGCTGGATCAGGAATGGTGTGGCAGGACCAGGGAGGTCATTCTTCCCCTGTACTCGGCACTGGTGAGGCCACACCTCGAGTGCTGGTCCAGTTCTGGGNCTGGTGAGGCCACACCTCGAGTGCTGGTCCAGTTCTGGGCCCCCAATTTAGGGCAACAAGGCTGGTGAGGGGTCTGGAACACGAGTCCTGTGAGGAGCAGCTGAGAGAGCTGGGGTTGTTTAGCCTGGAGGAGGCTCAGGGGAGACCTCACCACTCCCCACAACTCCCTGACAGGAGGAAACAGCCAGGTGGGGTCGGTCTCTTCTCCCAGGGAACAGTGAGAGGACAAGAGGACACAGCCTTAAGCTGTGCCAAGGGAGGTTTAGGTTGGACATCAGGAATCTCTTCACTGAAAGAGTAATTGGTCATTGGAATGGGCTGCCTGGGGAGGTGGTGGAGTCACTGTCCCTGGAGGTGTTTAAGAAAAGCCTGGATGTGGCACTCAGTGCCCTGGTCTAGTTGACAATGAGGTGTTGGGTCGCAGGTTGGACTCGATGACCTCAAAGGTCTTTTCCAGCCTGGTTCATTCTGTGATTGTGTGTGATTCTGTGACTCACTGAAAGCTGCAGAGCAGCCTCTGGAAGACCCAACACTGTCTGTTGAGTCTCAGGCCAGATCCTCTGGGGGAAAGCAGGCTCTCCTTAGGGTCTCTTCTAGTGTGAAAATGCTTTATGAGAAAGAGGATGCTGCAGAAGGCAGCCTGAAGCCAAAGTTCTCCATTTCCTGGACACATGCTCTAGGCACTAGTTATTCTTCCAAAACATGGACTGAGAGTATTTTACCTCCAACCACAAACTAAGCTAGACTAGTGCTGTCAGTAGGTGTTGCACCTGCTCAAATCACACTAGGAAAGGCAGCTCTAGATCTTGTACCACTCTTGGGCTGGAGATAGACAACTGCCCAGGAAGTTCAGCTAAGGACACAGAGCTTCTGTTCTTTTCTCAATCAGAATGCTAGCTCTGCCCGAGGCTCAGAGAAGGGCTGTTCTAGAAATGTTCACAGTTAGGCTGACTCTCATTACTTCCCCTTTATGAGGCAACTCCTTAAATCTGAAACTAATGTGATGAAACTGGCCAGAAGGCTCATGCTCAGCACCAGAGCCTGAAATGCCAGAGTCACAGCATAAAGTCTGCTCAGAGCCTTTTCTGCCTCAGGCTGAACGACCCCAACCCACTCAGCTTGTCTTTAAAAGCCTCTTCCTTCCAGAGCTGCCCTTTCCAAATGATGCCTGTACCACTGGCAAGGCACAAATCTGCTGCCAGACTCACTTGAGCAAACAGCACACCTGCAGTAAAGCCTTACCTTTGTAGCAGAGCCTTCTTGGGCCTTAGCTATGAGTTTATTTACTTGGCTCTCAGCAACATGTGCCCTTTCCAGGGCCTCACCTATCTTTTGAACTGCATTTCTCAGTTTGGAGAGATCAATCTTGGCTTGTTCATTCTGAAATTGCAAAACAAAAATTTAAACCCATCTGGCAACATGCTGGGGCACAGAGCCAACTTTTAAACTGACAGTCCTATGAACTGGTAAATAAGTATTTGCTTCACTTTAGTGACTCACAGCTTCCTCAGCTTGTCTTCTGTTGGATTTGATTTTCATCTGCAGTTCATCCACCCGATTTTGTAACCTAATCATGTTCTTCTTTTGTTCTTCAAACTGTGGAAAGAGAATGTGCAATTGTGTGTCCTTGGGAGACAAAACACCAGAATTGCTTTCTATTTTTGCCCACCTGAAAAGTGAGCTCTTTGAAAAGCCGTTGGTATTTGCAGATGTCTTTCGCAGACTCTGAGGATAGTTTACGTTCCTCTTCCAGTTCAGCTTCTAATTCTTGGATCTGGTGAATTAATCAACAATTGGCTTAAGCCCTCACACAGGACTTGGAGAAGAAAGATGTTTCTGACACCTATGTTCAGTGCTGGTACCCACCCTGGCCTCCAGCTTCTGGATCTGCTGCTGCCCTCCCTCCAGTGCCAGCTGCTCGGCCCCTTCCAGACGGTGCTGCAGGTCCTTCACTGTCTGATCCAGGTTCTTGTTCATCCTCTCCAGGTGGGCACTGGTGTCCTGCTCCTTCTTCAGCTCTTCTGCCATCCTGGCTGCCTTGGAAGGGAGATGACACAAGAGACTGGTGGAATGTGAAAGAACAGCACATACTGTGCACCAGCAGAGGATTAACTCCTGTGTCCTGCTGACCGTTCCTGCCGCCCCACTCCCCGTTTTGCTTTTTTCTTTCCATGACATGATAGTGGCAAAAAACATGACAGGAAATAGTAGGGGAAAGGATGGGAAAAGTCTGCCTTACTGCACACAGAGCTGGAGTGACACAAAGGGTGAATGCTCTGTCCCTCTGCACGGTCCCACTGTGACCTCAGCAACAGCTGGGTTCCAGGGGGAAAACAGCCAGAGCAACGGCAGAGCCTGGCAACAGGACATGGCACAGCTGAAAAACTGTGCTCAACACATCTGGGGTGTGCTGAGTGCTATCTTTAGTGCTTGTCCTGCTACTGCCACAACCTCCTGGAGGGAAGTGCCACAAGGCACAAAATAGTTTAAAATAATCTATTTTGTTTACGACAATCTCAGATTTATTTTGCTCTCAAACGTTGGATTCCTACAAAATAAAATTAAGCACTTTGGTGAAATATTGAGAGGCATTAGTTATAATTAATGTAGAATTCAACAAATTGCTTTGGCAGCAAAATGTCTGAAAAGGTCTAAATTGAAAAACATGAGCACTAGAAGTTTTATATAAATATATATGTATACGTGTGTATAATTCATTGTAATGTTTTCTTTCTCTTTCATTCAAACAGAATAGAAATTATTACAACACAGGAACACCTCAACAAGAGGAAGAGCTTCTTTCCATGGAGGGTAACAAAGCATGGAACAGCTGCCCAGGGAGGGCAGGGAATCTCCCTCTGGAGACATTCCAAACCTGCCTGGACACATTCCTGGTGACCCTTCCTGGACAGGGGGGTTGGAGTAAATGATCTCCAGAGGTCCCTTCCAATCCTAATAATTCTGAAATTCTATTTAAATTTTTTTTCCTTTTCATATGCAAGTTGAAAAGTTTTCCTTCTATTTTAATTCCAGATAATGTATCTAAGTGTTAAGATTTTGGTTTGATCCTCCGCCTCAAAAATCATTAGATTGAGTCCCATGACACATCAGTCCTATTGCCTGGCTGAGCTTTGCAGGTTTTGCATCGGAGAATTTAGCACCAATTTTGAATGGCAATTTACAATTCTCATTTTAAAAATTGTTAAATAGGATTTTGCAAAGATAACTTTTCAAATACCTTAGCCACTTTACTGGTTTCAATACTGCAGGATTTCTTTGTGGATTATGTTTTTATGCAGCACTGAAGAAAGTTATTTTGTTTTCGACTGACTAAATATGTGTTTAGCTCTTTACGATGGCAACAGCCCCATCTGTCAGCAGAACATGTTCCCTGTTGCTCTAATCCTCCTCTGACATGAAGCCTTTTCAACCAGGCCCACAGACTGGTTCCTTGCCCAACATGTGACAAGAGTATTTACATTAACTCCCAGCAGCAATGCCTTGAAAATTCAAAGTGCAAGCCACAGTAACATCCTCACATCTGTCATTGCCTTCTTTGCTCTTTCTTCAGCCCTTTTTGCTTCATTGCTAACATCCTCTATCTCTGTTTGGAGTTGTGCCATATCAGCTTCAAGCTTCTTCTTTCTATTAAAAAGGCTGGTGTTCTATAAAGGAGAAAGAGAGAGGCTTTGAGTATCTGTCTTTGGTCTCTTACACATAGATACCATCAATTACTATTCATTCTTCCTCCATCGATCTCTGGGCTCCAAAATACATCAGTCTTAGCAAAGCAAACTACCTGGGTATGGAGGAGCTGTGC
>WEKY01025032.1:0-10535 GCA_013390045.1 Picathartes gymnocephalus | reverse complement strand
TACTCTGCCCTGTATTTATCACAACTTTTCTTACAAGTCTGTAAAGGCTGATGAGTTTGTTTTCTTATGCCTATTGTGTAGTCATCACTACAAGTTGTGCTTGCAAATGAGCACTCAGGTAACTCCATATAATATTTTCAGAGTCAATTACTTCATGGAAATATCTTGAGCAATTGGAAAGTAAGAGATAGTTTTCTCCATTATTCTAGAAATATCTGTATTGTTATAATACGGATCAAATCTGCAATGAACATTATGCATTATTCAAGAAATGACCAGACATTCTCAGCAGTGTTTCAGCTAAATAACTGATGATTGTAACCTTTAAAGAAACCTCATTGTGGTGACTATTGGTAAATCATTTTTCCATTCACAGTAATCTTTATTTAGAGGCGATCTAGAAACCATTATATCTTTTCTTAATCTTAAAAGCAATAGCCAATGATTTGACATTTGCTAAAAATGGAAAAAATTTTCATCCTCTAATATAGCAGACTTCAGTCATTTTTCTTGTGGTGTATTGTCTAAGGCTTTCTGTGTGCAGGAAGTCTCAGTCTTTATAAACAAAAACACAACTTATAGCAGATGTGTTTAAAGACAGTTCTTAAAGACTGGGATATGATTCTATATGGAAGAAAATAATCAAAGTGTTACTTATAGTCAGTAGGAGTGAAACTTTCAGTCTTTTATAGTACATAAAATGTGTTATCAATAACAGTACTGTTCTCCTCTGTTTCCATCCTTCCAAAAGTCTTTCTTCTGAGTCTGGGGTATCTTCTGAGTACAATAGTAAATGAGTTGCTTATCAATTTTTTGAACTCAAATGTGAGTTTTCTGAAAGTTGTCTGGAAATTGAAGTATTTTCATAGTATATGTTGTGTGTTCAGCCAGGAGGTGATGCTTTATGTGGCATGGAACTTGAAATCCTCTTGTGCATTCTGATACTAGGCCTTGTAGTGCTGTTCCAGCATCAAACTCTTGTGAAGACCTCTGTATTTTGGAATATTGTCTTCAAATTATTCACTTTAAATTGCATTGTACTTTTAGCACAAACTGTTTCTCAAAGCATTCAAAGACTATGCAAGTTTTCATGTTCTTTTCCTCTATATTGTGGGTCTTTTTGTTTGTTTGTTTTTTTTGTAGTGAAAAGAGGAAGGGAGAGGAGGAGTGTGAGGCACAGTGATATTCTTCACTGTATGTGATATTCTTCACTGTATGTGATATTCTTCAGTGTATGTGATATTCTTCAAATGTATTTGGGTGATGTAAAGTCATGCTGTGTATTTTAGTTTTGGGCAATCTTTGGGACATTGGTTCTGACTCAAGATCACTGTCACTATAAAAAGAAGGCTCATGACCCTTTACCTTGAACAGAGTTGCCAGCTTTTACAATTCCTGTTTCTTTTGAAACAGAAATTAAATCCAGCACTCTGTACATAATTTTCCAAATCCCTGTCCTGGAAATTTGCCATGATGACATTGAAATAGTTATCATAGTTTAATTTTTTTTTTTTTCCTTGAAGTGAGGTGTTATTTTCTGTCTTTGGAGATACAAGTGTTTTTGCAAGGCCATGAGTCTTATTTCCTGTTGAATGATGTGACATGTGGAAACTAGAATCTGTAAGACAACTTTGGGTACGTGGAGTTAAAAGTGGGTTTATAATTTTTATTTTTCTAAGCCAAAACTTTACATGTTATGCTATATAAGTAAAAAAACTCTTACTTCTGCTGTAAGAGAAGAGATGAGTGAGAGATTGTAGCTGAGGAGTGAAAAAGGCCTTTAGTAAATAGTACTGACTGACTGGTAGGTTGTGTAAAGAGTGCCACTTTTAGTTTAGCCATCTCTACTTTTAGTGTTCCATGTTCTGCAATTAGGTAGTTTTACACATTTCTATTCTGGAATTAATATGTATCAGTAGGAGGAGAATTCAGATTCTCTCGGAAGCATTTGTGGTGTATTGAAATATTTCTCATCCAAATTGTTCCTGTTCAATGTAAGTAAATGCAATTCTGAAAGGTTCCTTGCCATAAAGCACTCAGTAGTACTTCAAGTCTGCATTGGTAGAGGGATTAAAAAAAATTGATAAACACAAGAAAAATTACACTTTAAAACAAAATTGCACCTTTTTCCTTCAAACTAGCATGTTTTTCTAAGGTTCCATTCTCAAAATAAACAAAGTATGTAACTCTAGGCTGAAGATGAACTTGATGTCATATTATACTGTGGGGTTTGGGGTTGAGGAAATAAGTCCAGCACTTTGAATTCTCTGGGAAAGAAAACAAGCAATAATGATAATTGGAAAGTATGGTAATTGTTATCCCAAATGTCAAGTGGAATTATTTTCATTAATTTAAATATCTTTTTCTAATAATTTTTGTGCTAGATATGTATGCATTTCTAAGAGATAAATAAATTGTCCTCTTCTGCATGATCTCATTGTGGAAACACTTTAAATAACATCACCTGTTGTTAGCCTTGTATATTCTAAATGGAGTGTTGTCTTCTGAGCAGGAAGTGCATGGTAGTATAAGCCTTTCCTGATTAAAACCCACAAGACTTCAAGTAAAACCGACCTTCTGTTCTGAACCACTACACAATTCTGTCTCAGGGAAACCATCTATAAGGGCAAAGTAAGAATTACTTTCTTCCTTAGTATTTTTGGCCTAAGATGTTGTTTTTCAAAGTTTGATGTGAAAAAGTCAATCAGATGAAAACGGGATAATGCAGGTGGTATTCCTTTAAATGAAAAGGATCTTAAAATCCAGATCCTTTGTGCAGAATTTCTGCTCTTGTGCTGGGGAATTCAGATAGTCCTATAATTTATTTCTCTCTGCCTTGCAGGTGTTGTTCTTATGAGAATCTGATCACTGTTTATATATAGGCCACTATCATGCTCTACATATCAGTATCAACCACTGATTGTAAACATAATGTTTATCCATTGTAAACTTGTTTATGTGGCAGCGCGGGCATAGGAAGAGGTACCTTAGTCTTTGACCTGTTACATGAGTTAAAGATGATGAGTTGTTGTTTGAATGTAACAGAAACCAAGTGCTGAAAATTTCAGGAGGTCAGTGGTAAAACATGTATGTTCTCTGTGAGAATTATTGATGCCTTTCTGGTATGAAAGATATGGGACCCAAAATGAGGTAGGTCTGAATCTCATTGTTATAGACAAGATGAATTGAATATGGAACTAAGAATTGGTGGATGCCTGGTGACAAGTGATCATGACCTGATTGACTTCAAATTTGGCAAATGGAGGAGGGTGTCAACCAATATTCTTGGTATATTTGAGGAACTAATTGCCTAGTGGGGAAATTTATGGGTGAAGTTGATTGCGAGGAAAAATTTTGATGGATAAAATTAGAATAAAAGTTGACTAGAACTCCTAAAGAAAAGATGATGAAATTATAATTTCCTATGCACCTGAAGACTAAAACTGCATTCTTTTCTGGAATGACATTAAAATAATTAATTTGAAAAAATATGTATGTGTACTTATAGAAAACGTAGGCAATTGAAGGGAAATATATAGCAAGATAAACTGGAATGTCTGACGTGCAGAGTATTGGCAAAGACAAGTAGAGACATTAAGAAAAATATCGAATGGGATTAGAAAAATTCAAGAAAAAATGGGTTTATGAGTATTAGAAATGTTAATTCTGGGAACAGTATAGGCTCTTTAGCAGTAAGGTATAATAAAACTTCTAACGATGCAGAAAAGGCAGAAGAGCTTGATAGGGTTTAAGTGCTTTCTTGTACAGGTTACTGATACAATTTTCAGGATAATCCATACTTTGCAAGTGCTGCTGATGTGAAGTTTGTAGTACTGAGCTGTTTTAGCCTCAAAGCAGTTGTAGGCAGAATATTGGGAAATTCCTGCACTAAAGTGATAAAAGTAAGATTGTTGTATTTTTTCAACAAACATAGATAAATGGAAAGTAATTCTTATCAAACAAACCTAGCTTAAGTGTCTGAAATTGCAAGTCCAGTTAACTAGGATATGCATTGTATACTGAAGTATTTGTAAGGCATTTGGTGTCCTAGTTCATAACAATTATGGTTTTAAAATACTGTAAGAACATTATATTGGCAGAACCAAGTTAAACACATTAAATGTATAATTAATTGATCTTGGAAAGTGGATTGAAGTGAAAGTTACTATTGAAAAAGGAGTTTCTGTTTTTCTACAGAATCTGCTCTGGGTATGATCATCAGGAAACTGGGAATAAACATGGCTTGAATGCTGATTTAAAATTTTCAAATTACAATGATGTTTGGATCATAGACAGTGATCTACGAAGCTTAGTATATCAAACCTAAAATTTGTTTCAGTATAAGAATGTTTTTGATGTTTCCGTAGATATTGTTATTACTATTACTACTACTACTATTATTTTAATGTTTTCATTGCTGTCCTAAATGCTAGGCTACTGGAGTTAAAAGGCTTTGAAGGGTTTTGGGTTTTTGTGAAGCAGAATAGAAATAATGGGAAAAGCATTTCAAGTTCAAGTTCAGCTCTTCTTTTCTTCTTTTTTTTTTTTTTTTAATTGCGTGGAGAAAGGCATAAAAAGAACCTACCTGATCTTTCCAGTTTTGCTAGCAGAAATGATGGAATGATTTACTTTCTCATGGTGCTTTATTTGTATCAAAAAAAATTCTATCCATCACTCCTGTGGAGACGCAAAACATTTACTGCTGATAACAAATTAATACTTTTTCTAATATGTGTCAATCAGATGTCGGTCCCTAGAAGAGTTTATTGCTAGAACTCCACCTTGAAACTTAACAATTAAATAGGAAAACAACCAAACAGTAAGTGTTTTAAGAGCAAGGAAATAGAAGAGGTGACTTCAGTGTCTTTTCTCTGATTCACAGCAACTACTGCATTTCCATTCTATTACACTGCAGTTCATCTTCCTTCCTTTTTTTTGTGCTGTTACAATGATTTGGTCAATATTGCATATTTATTATGTTCTTTTAATACAGTTTATTATTCTTAGCCATTTGAGTATTTTTTTGAGTCCAGAGCTGAAACCCCAAATATGCAAAATGTCTTCCTCTTGTGTTCAGTGTCCAGGGATGTCTCTCTCTTTTTTTGTAGTCCTGCATTTTTCTCTACATGTTTGCATCCTTAATGCAGCCTTTCTAATGAAAACAATCTGGTGAAGAATATTAATATTTTAAAAAACTCCAAAGTTTTTAACTTTTCACTTTATTATTTTTTCCTTCAATGTGCGTGTCTTTCTGTGTACAGTAGTCTTTAGCATGTAAATAAAAATAAAAGTTGAGAACATACTTTCCTCATTCCTGCTAAAAGGTGCTGGGTGTTGTCATTACAATTCATGGTTGAGAACACCGACGGTATTGGCTGAGTGGGTTTTGGCAGAAGCATAGGCTTCAGACTTGCAGAGTTAAATATGTCAGCAGGAGTAGAGTATTGATGGTCGGTTTGGCTCCAACCTTTGCAGTGATACTAAAATAAACCAGGGAAGACTTTCAAATTAAAACCAAGTTAATTTCTTGTCACTATAATGTTATGGCCCTTCATCCAGTAGAAATTTCTGTATAAAAGTCGGTGCCACAACAGTCCTCTTTTCCAAAGCTTTTAAAAAAAATGCTTCCATATGATTTTTACATTCATGTTTTATGTTGCATGGGTTAGCTCCAGGTGGTCTTTTTTAGACACATGAATATCTTAAGTTATATAGACTGCACATATAATTTTTTGAAATAATGCACATGATGGGGTTAGCCAATTACAGATGTGAAGTGAACCAGTGTGCCAAAAGTGCTTGTCCTGGTTTTTCCTTGTAGTAATCAGGAACAGTAATCACTGCTGTAGTTTTTGATATGTAAAATGAAAAAAGGCTGTTGCTATCTGCAGATTGCAATATCTGATGGAATTTCTATTTGTCTTTTTATTCAGCCTTTCCTGAAGAGAAGGAAAGTGCCTTTGCTATGAAGAGTGCTTTGGACAAAGCCTCAGTCAAGCTTAATATTGTAGCGCACCATTTTGCAAATGAAAGCGGTTGAGGAATTGGATCTTGTTGGATTTAACAGTTACAATATAGTGTCCATACCTTAGTCTCCTCAGCTGGACAGAGAATGTAAGGACATATGTAAAACCCGGCTAAATTCAATAGAGCTCAATCTTCTATTATTGTAGCTTATTGGTTTTCTGGGTCATCTGAAATTCTACCCTGTATCTCCCACTGAATTAATCCTGCTTTTAGATCTTATTGAGGGACATCTATTGCAGGGCTAATAAGTACATCTAAATGAAGAAATAGATTAACCAACTGATAATGAATGCAGCAGAAACCTAGAAAAGCCCCCAAACAAACAAATTAAAAAAAAAAACTCAGATCAGGATGCTTAGAGGGAATAAAGCAGTGCAACTGAATGAGCTTTGACTATATTTGTTTTACCAAGATCTACATCACTCTATATTACAAGTAAAAAATTATGATTCAAAGGAAATATTTCGTCTGAAATGAAAGAAAACACAAAATATTTATTTGAAATAAAAAAATCTGTTTCCCATCTCATATGTTTGCAGTTGTATATTTACTAGCATTTTCCAAAGTGACTGTCTCAATATTTGGAGTAAACAATAGAGCCCTGGAAGTGAATTATATGGATTTAATAATAATAATAATTTTAATGTAATAGTTATATTAGATACCACTGATCAAAAGAGCAAGCTTTAGATACTGACGGTAGATCCAGCAGTTTTAAAAACCAAAGTGCAGTGATCTTATATCTATATAATATGCAAGTATAACCACAGTCTGACCAAAGCTTGACCACAACATCAACGCAGCCTAATTTCTGCAACTGTTCTCTTTGAAGCCAGAGGAAGGAAATCGAGTTTCCACCAAATCCCTATGCTCTTGTGGTCTCCCATTTCAATCAGGGTTATAAAGTAGAATACAATGAATCCATAGTAAAGACTTTCCCAGGACATTTGAGAGATCAGTAAAAACTGTTTTCATTAGCTGTCAGTAATTAAAGAACATCCTTCATATAGAGCTTACAATTTAGAGAACATGTAAGCCTCTATATCTACCCAAGATCACAAGTGAAATAAGAATCACTACACAGCTGGAGAACCTGTGTTGTTTTAAATATCAAGCTCCCTTAAGAAACATAATTTTCTGTTTATTTGTTAGCTTTCAAGCCAAAGTGAATATTTTTATTTTAAATTTCAAAGGCTTTAGTCACTGCACTTTCTGTTACTATGGAAGGAAAGAAAGGCAAGTGCCTCACAAAATACTTAAACAACAATTGTGCCAGTTATCCTCCTTAATGGAGCTGTTAGAAAATTCTTACCTTAGTTTCAATATTTGAGCTTATCATTCCCTATAATTCTTACTCCCAGAGTTAGCTGAGTGCATCTGCACAATCATGTGTGTGTTGTCACTTTGCATTCTACTTGTATTCTATAAAAATTGGTTTTGTTTTGCTTTGTATGGTATGGTACCACTTGCAGGTGCAACATTCTGTGTCTTATTTCATCATCTCTAAAGTAGTTAAACACATATTTATAACCATAAAAGGAAGACAGAGAAATACCTTTGCTCACACTTTAATACAGACAATTCACAAACTTTACCTATAGCAAGTAGAATAGTATTGTCAACATTACATCACTGTAGATCTTAAAGAAAACCATTTGTGCAAAAGTTAGGAAAAATCAGGAACTGCTTTTTATTTTGTCTTATAAGTACATATTGTGTTTCTATGATTATAAGAGCAACTGTACATCTATATATCCCCTTTCAAATTTGAATTACTGTGTATGTGAGCCGTTCCACATCCTCTTGATGCAGAACAGTGCTGATCATGCTAATAGAAAAATTGAGATATGTACAGATTTAGGGCTTGCTTTTCAAAAGAGCCCAGCACTCCAACTGGAGCCAGATTTCAAAAGATCTGTGATCCTATTCAGCAACAAAATAAATAGCCAGATATTCAAAAGATTTCAGCACTTTGGTAATCTGATCATAAGAAGCAGCTGCTGAGCACATTTGCAAAGCCAAGAGTGACTTTTTCAGTATCCCATGAGAAGTGCATGTTAGAGCAGGGAATAGAGACCTCTTCCCACGTCCTAAGACCAAGAGTCCAGTTCTTAAGCAATAACACTATCTTCATGTCCTTTGCAAGAATGCTATATCTAATGGAAGGAAATGTAACCCATTTAGAAATTTAACCCATATCTGTGAGGAGATATTTTTCAGAATAACATGAAGAGTTGCACTCGGGGTAGGTAATGAAGAAATCAAATAGGAGGAATATTGCTAATGAGTTTTATATTGAATCTCTGTGTTATATTGTCTTAATTAGGTGTATCTCATAATAAAAACCCCTCCCTTTAGTAATTTTTAAAGATTTTGTAGTCCTTTCCCAATCTTCTAAGAGTCAAAAGAAAACAATATAATAGCTAGGTATTCAAAAAAAAAAAAAAAATCTGTGAAAGTCTGTAGCAAGTATATTGTATGGCAAGTCGAGATGTGATTGATTTTGTGTGCTTCCATCTTCCTACTACAGTGCATAGTTTTTATTTTTTATTTATATTTTAAATAGGTCTTTCAATCCCTTCATAGATGTGAATAAATGGGGTGTTTAATTTTGTTTCTCTGAAGATAAAAATTCTTTGTCATCTATTTAATACTTTAAAATGTTATTTTCTTTTTACCTCTATGTATCAGCTGTTTCTGCTTATTTCATGTATCTGTGCTGTTATTTATTCTTCTTGTCCTGCTTTTTGTAGCTTCTATCTCTCTGGCCTTTTTTTTTTCTCTCTGCTATTCTTTTGCTCCAACATCCTATCCTGATGGTTTAAAGGGCAAGTTTTCTTTTACAAATGTTACTACGGAACTGAGAGGAAAATTAGCAGCTCACCTAACCTCATAATACATTTGGCTTTAGTTGGTTTCTTCAACATCCTCATGGAGCTTCTTGATTCTCCAACAAATTCATTAGACATAAAGGAACTGTATTTTACATACAGGCAGCTATGTTGAGAGGCCATTTGCTATGTATTTACTCACTCATCACTAGCTTGGAGTCAGCCCAACAATGTTTCTTGAGTAGAAGCATCTGGCAAAGTCAGTTCTCAAACAACTTTACGCTATGTACTTACTGGCAGTTTTGATGCATTTTGGTCTCCAGCAGTGATTATACCAGACACTGAACGTGGCATGGGGTGATCTGTGAAGATGTCCATATCTGCCTCGAGAGGGTTCTCATTTTACCTGTTATCAAAGGAAGGTGAATTCTGGAGACAGTGTCTGTTCTGTCTGAAATGAACTGCACACAAAGGGTGGATGTGATGGGCCTGAGATGATTGGTCCTGGAAGTGCAGAGTGCTCATAGAACTGTTGTGTTGAGGTACAATGTTGAGCAGCTCTGATAAGCATCCAAGCTGACTTCTTGCAGACCTGAGACAAAACCTCATCCAGTATTTTCTGCCTCTGTTTGAGACATAGGCTTATCTCCTTGGAAAGTATCTAATGTTGATGCGAAGCATTTAAATGATAAAGAATCAACTACATCTCTGGGCAGATTGTTCCAATGGTTAATTACTGTCACCGTGAAAAAGTGTGCCTCATTTGTAGTCCTATTTCAGCTTCAGCATCCAAACACTGGATCTTGTTATGCCTTTTTCACTAGATTAATGAGCTGCCTACTGTCAGAAATCTCTTCCACGTGTAGGTATTGTGATCCTCTTAACCTTCTTTTCAGTAACTAAGTAAATTGAGCTTTCTTAGTGTTTCACTATAGGGAATGACTTTTAGAAGTCTAATCACTCTTGTAGCTCTTACTTGAGTCCTATCCAATTTTCTAACATATTTTGAGAATGGAGGAAACCACAGCTGAACAGAATACTTCAGTAACAGTGTCATAAAAACCTAAAATAAAACTTGCAGTAGCTATTCCAGTGTGATATTCTTTGGTTTAACCCAGTTACATATATTTGATATACATTTTCATGTAATATGGACATGTCATTTTGGGGGGTTTTTTTTTTTTTTTGTTTTTGTTTTTTTGTTTTTTTTTTTTAATTTTGGGAATTAACATGAATGTCTGTCTCATTGTGATGTGGTTCTGGATTCCTTTTGCTGATAAGGATTGAACAATGTCAAGTGTATGGGATTTCCTGCTTGCTGGCTTCTTGGTTCGAGAAAGAGAGAGTGTCCTTATTTGTTGCAAGAAGGTATTTATTGCAGGGCTGCGCAGTCAGTCTCACAAGGGTGAAAAATAACAGTCTGTACTGTTGCTTAAATTCTCAGTGTCTTAAGCAAAAGCATAAGGCAGAAGCAGCACGAAGAGTAACCTAAGCATCTCTAAAAGCAGCATCCTTTATAAGCGTTCCTCATTCTTCTAAGCATTCTGTATGAGCATCCCTTGGTGTTGTTTGCTGCATCCTATCCTGTGTAAGCATTCTAATAGCATTATATTTGCTTATTGTCCAATCACCTACAAACATGATTCTACAGTGCTACTTTTTGCACCTATCCCTGCT
>WEKY01025015.1:2959-29954 GCA_013390045.1 Picathartes gymnocephalus | reverse complement strand
CTTTCACTCCTGCTGTCAGTATTATATAGCTGAAATCCACAGGTAAGATGGCTATCTTTGTACAATGCAAGCACAAACAAATACTGTGGAACGCCACCTTTCCAGAACTTGCTTATCAGAACAAGAGAACTCAGCTAACCTGGTGCATCCTCTGGCATTTCCTGCAGCTATTGCAACAGCATTAACTTTTCTGACTTACTGAATAACTTAAAAGCATACAATATTTTCTTTGTCTTATGCCAAAATACTACTTTTCAATCAGGAAGTTGACTGAAGAACATATATTTACAGTGGCAGACACTGCAGTAGTACAGGCTTTAACCAACTGTTATTTTGCTGTATGGAATATGTTTCAAATAGGTTTCCATGGCTTTGATAAACATATTTCACTTCTGCAGGAGATCAGGTGGCCATATATTCCGAACTCTCCTTCACATCTCCACTTCGTGATGTTGCCTTTCATCCACAGGAACACATGGTGTCTTTTTGTGCCTTCGGTCAAAACCATCCAATACTTGTATACATTTATGATTATAAAGGTACAGTACAAATTTTCTTGATACTCACCTGTATTTTATTTTTAGAAACGGTTTCTTAGTATTTGTACTTCTTTTGAGAGAAAAAGAAAACAGTCGTTTGATGTTAATACATACCTTTTTTTCTGGGAGATACCAAAACTGAATTGAACATGACCCTGCACAACCTGCTCTATGTGATGCTGCTTTAAGCAAGGGTTTTGGCCTAGCCAAAATCATCAGAAGTCCCTCAAGTTTAAATGTGTTTCTGTGCACAGTGGGATTCTTACAGCACTTTATCATATATAGGCAGCATCATACAAAAACCCTTTTTATCAAGGTGGATTATGGAGCCAGAAAATAGAATCATTTGGAAAACTAATTAGTAGCTTAATAGGAATCTGAGTAGTTTGTGCCAGTTATGTTACAAAATAATATTGAGGAGCTGTATAGAAATGAATGAGAGTGTATAAAATTATAGCAAATAACTTACATCTGTGATGTGATTATGTAAGAGATATGTTTATTCCCCATGTTATATTGAAGAGAAGATAGTTATAAATGCTACCTTTGAATTTTTGGTATACGAAATAAAATTCAGATTATCCTTTGCAGACTTTTTTGATAGTTGTGTTCAATTAGGGACATTTGCATCTAGACAGTTAATGTGTTAATATGAATTGTGCAGTAATTTTTTTGTATTAATTAAGTTTGCAGGGGACATAGATCTGTAAAGCTAATCCTGTCTTTATACACTGTCTTTTTAAGTAACATGTAGTAATGGAATTACTCATATAAAATCTCAATATAGGCTATTTGTTGAATTGCTTGACTTTTAAAAGTATATTAAGTGAAATGACTTTGCAATCAATACTCAGTGCTAAACTTCAGTTGAGTAGGATATCTGTATTTTAAAGAACAATGAAATTTTTGGGGGGTGAAGGGTTTCTTCAGAATTTTTTGATTGTTGAGCAGTGAGTGTTAAAAAACAACACAGTAGTTTGAAATATATATATGTGTGCCTGCACATTTAGAGATCACACAGCACAGCGGTAGTTATGTCTTCTGACTGCTTAACTAAGTCACTGCTGACAGGAAGATTTTGCATAGGTTGTGGTCTTTTTTTGTATTGTTGGTTATTATATTTTTGTTCCTTTTTTGGTCCAAAGCACCCTCTTTGCTTTCAGAAAATAGTCATAATGTCATAGTGTTGAAAGAGTTAAACATACAGTAATACTAATTTTAGTCACTGACACAATTTTGAAGACTCCAACAGCATGTGTTTTAGATGCACCAACAGTTTTATTAATATTCTGGGCAGAACTTCCATGAACAATTCTTTTAACCTTTGTTAAAGAATGAGACCATAGTACAAAAAATTGCAGAAGTCAATTTGTCAATCACTGTGTCCTGTGCCTGTATAATATGTCTGTCAACTTCTGACATATTGCTCAAGTGTAATAAACTCACTTGAACTAGGCTGGAAAAAAATGTGAAATATCACTGACTTGAACTCAGTGCAAGCTTTGTAACTTTATTGCCTTTGAAAAATTCCTTTCTCTTCCCACTCTCTCCCCCCACTCAATGCCAATATTTCTGCATGAGGAATACTGTTATTAGAACAAAAATACCAGTTCTGTTTGAGAGATTGCTGAACATGAATAACTGAAGTAAGATATATGATCAGAAGAGTTTGGGGAAAATGGGGTAGTAAGGGGAAAATTTCGTGTCACTTTCAAGTTTTCCCTATAGCACTATTAGTACAGTTTCTGATGATGTTTGACTGAAGGCATGACTGGCAAAAAGACTGCAATCCTTCAATTTTTTTCCCATGACAATGTAATGCTTCACCTGAGACATTAATATTGGTTATTTCTACAGTTGCACAACAGGAAGCTGAACTTGTAAGAGATCTCAGTTCATCACTTACCACAGCTTCACCCAGAGGGCCACACTTCTTTAGCAGTTTTTCTGAAATTCCTTTACAAAAAAACTCAGTGATATCTCCAGCAGATCAGTTTGTCAGTGTTGCAAGAGCATCAATGAGAATGCAGAAGGTGAAACAAAAACTTGATTCTGTTATGGTAAGTCAAATTTAATTAATTTCAGAAGTATATAGTCTTCCCATATTCTGGAACTGGTATACTTAAAAAAGCATACATGTGTTGTCATGGCATCTGGTGTTTAGAAATTAATACATCTCTCACTAATATTAATGCAGGTGTAAGTAGCTCTTAAGAAAAGAGCAGTCATAAAAAACTTAATTTTGTTTTTCAAGTACTGATGACAAGGGATTTTTTGTGCTAGTGTCCATTGCTTTTCGTCCATTTATGTGAAATCATAGATCCATAAATCGTTATAGCTGAGCTTCCTATCCACCTTAAAAATTGTATGTGGCATAAGTGGCAGGGGATTTAGGGAGCTGCAGGGTTAGGAGGGCATGGTCTTCCCTGTGCTGGGCACAGCTGTTTCAAGCCAGCTCAGTGAAGGACGATGTGGATCCACTACACAACTGAAACTGGAATCAAACAGAACATGGCACCCCTGAGAAAACAGACTGAAGAAAGGTCAGAACCTACTAGAGACAGGAAACACCACAGCAGAGGAGAAGTGCAAATGAAAACGTGTCAGAGGGCACAAGTGAAGATGCAGGAGGAGGGATGTGAAGAGTCATGTGAAATTAGGAGATATGAAGGAAGACATAGAAGGAGGCATGAAGGTGATGCAAGAGACACAAAACAATGCAGAAATGGAAATATGGGTGAAATAACAGAGTAGGCTTGAAGAGAAAGACAAGAGATACATGAGGACACAGAAAAGGAAACACAGGTGATGGTATACCTCGGAAGGGGCTGCAAACCATGGAAAAATCCATGCTGGGCAGGTACAGTCCCCAAGGGGGTTTTGTCTGGTGCATGATCCATACTAAAGCAGTTGAAAAGAGCAAGAAAAAAGAGTCAAAAAGAGCAAGTCACTGTGCACTAACCTTACTATGTGGCCCCACCCCTCCATTGCCTTTCCAAAGGGACTGAGTATAACATAATGGCAGAAGCAAGGAGACTGGAGACTAGAAAGGAGAAAAAAGAAGTACGTGAAGTAGAGACAAAGAGGGATGAAAAGTGTTTTCTTTGGTTGGGTGTTTTACTATTTGTCTTGTTTCTCAATACCCAAATCAGTAATTAAAGCTTTTGTAATTGGCAATAAATTTAATTAAGTTAAATTCCCTGACTTGAGACAATTTTGCATGCTACAAGGATGCAGAATATTCCTGAATAGCATTGTGAAGTTATAATTACTTTTCACAATGACATGAACTGCATTTTAGTTTGCATTTATTGTTTTTCATTTTGAAGTACTTTTGAATACGTGTTGAGTTTTTTTAATGTAGTTTTAGGTTTTGTCTGCATTAATAAGTAGTGAATCACAAAATAAGCAGATGAGTAGATGAAAGCAGTTGTTGCTGAGGTTGGTATAACTCCTGTCATCATGCTTTAGGGGTTTTACTTTGGATTAGATTTAGTCTGGTTCTTTGGCTTTGGCATCCCCATTAGGCTTGAGCTTTGAAACTATCTGGAAGAAAGCTGACCCACAGACCTTCACACAGACGACAGATTTCTGAACTGTGAACTCCCAATGAACCCCTTCATGAAACACCACCTGGTAGCTCTCATGGATAACAGTAGCATGCTGCTTCTACCTTTCAGTTACATATGGCCTGATGCAAGGAAGCAAACCTTGTTTCTGCTTTCTCCTCATTCTGTTCCTACTCACATACAAAGTGAGCGCTGGTGCCTTCAAGTTGTTTATCAGCAAAAGGCACAACATGGAGCATGCAGCCTTGTGTCTGGGACAAGTACTCCAGGAAGATACTCCATGATAAGTTTTTACTTTTTTACTTTGTTCTGGATGTCTCGTCATACTCAGGGGATAGCAGTAGATCCTTTTCAAGCAGGGATAGGATATTTTTGCATGTGGCTGCAGTATTGCCTGCCTGATTTATCACATTTTGGACACCCCCAGAGTAAAATATACAGCATTAAAACTTAAAATTTCTACTAATTTGTAACTGGGAATTAGTTTTTTTAATGTGCGTGCAATTCCCTTTCTCATATGAAAAATGATGCATTTTTGTAAGCGCCAGCTTTGCTGGAAGGCTTGTTAGAATACACACTCATATAAATGGTTTGCTAAAGTGTTTGTCAAAGTAGAACACTTAAAAGTTGCCACTCAGCCACATATGTGAGAATGTGCTAATATTTCTGGGAACAGACAAGAGAAAATGGAGAAAGATGACTTTAGGAAACCACACATAGGGTGGCTTGCTGCCCTGTGGTTGAGTTAGAACATTAAAAATCCAGATGAAAACACAGGTGTTACCTTGTATGTATTTCACGGAACCACAGAATATGTTGAGTTGGACAGAACCCGCAGAGATCAAGTCCAGCTCCTGGCTCTGCAAAGGACCATCCCCAAAAGTCACACCATGTTCCTGAGAGCATTGTTCAAACACTTCTTGAACTCTTGTCAGGCTGCTGCTGTGACCTGGGGAGCCTGTTGCAGTGCCCAACCATCCTCTGGGTGAAAAAAACTTTTCCTGATACTCAACCTAAACCTTCCCTGACACAACTTCAGGCCATTCCCTTGGGCCCTCTCACTGGTCAGCACAGAGAAGGGATCAGTGTCTGCCCCTCCTCAGCTGTAACTGCAATGAGGTCTCCCCCCAGTCTCCTCTCCTCTGGCTGAACAGAGCAAGTGACCTCAGCCACTCCTCATACAGCTTCCCCTCAAGGCCCTTCACCATCTTTGTTTCCGTCCTTTGGACACTCTCTAACGGTTTAATGTCTTTCTGACATTGTGTCACCTGAAACTGCCCCCAGCACTGGAGGTGAAGCTGCCCCAGTGCAGAGTAGTCCAGCTCTTTGGGTCATGTTTGCATGCCCTTGTCACAGAAATGTAGGAAATACCATGTTGGGACAAACATGGTGACAGCATACCTTGTAGACCTGGCCTAAGGTCACGCCTGGAGTCATGTTTTATGAAACAAAGGTGCTGGAACATGCAAACAGCAAATCTGCCGGCACAGGGGTCTCTGGTTTTAGCATGTGTTAACAGCATAGCTACTGGATTTAAAACTGACTCTTAAGTGTAGAGTTTGGAGTTCTGTGACTTAGATACAGGATTGGAAAATGTAATGTCAATGCATTAAAGTTTGGGTTAAGCTAGATAGAAAGAGAGAATACTCTGAGCTGGAATAAGCTTGGGTTCTTTGTCTTATGACCCATGCCCCCTTTCCACATCCTGTTAGAACCAATAGTTTTTATATTTTTCTGTTTTTCTTCTTTTTACCTAAATATGAACCATAATAAATGATACATAAATGAAGTTTCTTTTCTTCTCCTCTGCAGCATTGCCATTCTTATTAGCCCAGAAATAAGAACCAAGAGTTGACTATTCTGCTAAAGTTTTAGCAATTCACGAAAGCTGACCTTTTGATACAAAAAGTAAAAATTAATTTCTGTATGAAACCAGACTGCAGATTAGCTTCTGTACCACATAGAGAAATTACAGAGTAGTGAATTTTGGCAGCAGTTTATTTCCACCCCAAGGAACTAATACTAATGTATGATTCTATTCATAGAAGTTTTTGATAGGAAAACTTTTAACTCATCTCTGGTTCTTGGAAGTGTTCATAAGTGTTTTTCATTCAATGTCATTATTTATGTTTTTAAAATTTCACTTCCATCTAGCAGTGTAAAAACCTGTTTATAACTATCCATAACAAGGAGATGATATATGTTGTATAGGTATGGAGAGAAGGGCTTTCTTTGAAGATGTATTATAGCTCTGAAATTGGGCTTTTAGATGTGTGACCTTTTGTAGCACTTACAAATAGCATCTGTATATACTCTGTAGTACTAGTCTTGGAATCAATTACTTGTTGGCTGCCTTATCTCTCAATATATGAATGCTTCTAAGTATGATTAGCTTTTCCAGTCTTTACTTCATGATGTATTTCTGAAAAGTATTATTAAAAAGTTATCAAAGTGGTTACCAAAATTCTGATACTCGGAGACTGTTAAATGCAATGTTAGACAAGTAGAATGAAAAGTATTCTTTCCTATGTACAGAAATGCTTACAACTATTTGGTTTTTGGTTTTTGTCCTTTGAGTATTATTTATTACTTCATAAAGGAAGAAGGTACTGTGAGAGAATCCAGAACTTGTATCTCGGATTGCATGAAATGTACTGAACTTCCATCATTGAGCTGTATGACTGTAAAATATGTTCATATATGATGCTTTAGTGTAGTATACATCAAATTCGCTACTGTTTAGTCCTTTCAGATGGTCTCCTTTTAGAATTTAGTGGAGATGCAAAGTACATCTTCTTGTGTTAAAATAGAACAGAATTTAAAGCTACCACTTTTCAGAAAAAAATGTGCAACCCCTTTGGGGAACGCGTAAACATGATACTGATACTATCTAAGCCATCAAGTGGAAGAAGGTGGAAACTTGTGCTTTTGTCTGCAGTAAAGACCTAGAGGCAGTGCTGGATGCCCAAGTGGTGTGTATTTTTTTTATGCTACCATTTTCAGTCTTGTAAGACTGTCCTCTGGTTTTGGTAAATTCTGAAATACAATGCTTGACTTCTGGGGTTTAGTGCTAGATCCGGAGGGTAAGAGTTCTGTAATAACTTACTACAGCTTCTACCAGGAGATGGAAAACCAGAGTTCCTAATATATTATGTACTGAGGACTCTTTTTAAAACATTGCCTATTCTGTGTATGTTCTTGGCCTAGTACAGGATACTGCTGCAGTGCCTCTGCAGGCTGAAATAGCTGTTTCACTTGATCATGCCTGCAATACAAAGTTTATATGTACAAACTACCAGGAAGGTACTGGTATTCTATAATCTTATCGTATGTATAAGAAATGTGAAGTATTTTTAAAACCTCTTTTTTACTTTTTTATCATCTTATTAGAGCACATGGTCCTGTAACACATTTTCCTTATGACCTGCACAATGCATCTCACTGGATGAGAGCTTTTAAATTAAATAGGTGGATTTTTAATAGTGATGTATACCTTTTCCTATTCCTATATTCCACTTTAGAATGCTAGGAAATTCTCTTGCTCTAAGAAATTTAGTTGCAATTATTACTTTACACACAGCTACTCCGAGCTGCAGACATCTAAGGATGTATTTTATAAGCCGTGGTACATCTGATATCCTGTAAACCTGTGCATTTCATTTAATATGTAAAAATAATTTTTTAAATCTCTTTTCCAGCAGATACTATTGAATCATTGTGATTTCATAAACTGATTGCTGATATGAAATGGCTGAATTGTTACTAGAAGCTTTATATAGGTAAAATTCTTTATAGCATATGAAAGCTTTTGCCAGAATTTTACTTTGTATGTCTTTAAGAAATATTTTGTTATAAAGTAAGGTTTTAGAAATTGTGTTTATTTTTTCTTGTCAATTCATTAAATTTTTGATATTTAATAAAGTTGCCCGTGTTAGAAAAAGTTGAACAAATAGCTGATTTTTTTCTGTGATTTGTTTTTTGCTTGATTCCCTCCCCCTTGGCCTTTGAAAATCTTACAAAGCAGGTCAGGTTCTTAAAATCTGTCGTATTTTTCTGTGTTAGAAGATTTTTTTGCCTAATAAGATTTTTTTTTAATGCATTCTTCATTTTTAGCAACCACCAGGTGAATTTTAAAGCAACACAGTCAGATGTATGTGCTGGTTTTGTCTGGGTTAAAGTTAAGCCATGACCTCTTTCAGCACTAGATGTCTCTCAGTGGCCTATGTTTTATATGAGTAGTATGCCAGCCAGAAAATGAATTGCATTCATTTTTAGCATAAAAATACACCATTATAACAATTTTATCATAGGGCAAAATAAGATGGTGTTAGGAATTTTTACTGTGTGAGGGTTTTACTGATTGGTTCTTTAATTTTGTTTCCAGTCTTGCCATATTACCTGTCTTGTCATAAATGTTTGTACAGTTCAGGAGTTTAATAACTCAGTGTTTATTTTGTCCCTGCTGAGCAAAGTTAAACAGGGCTATCTGAGTATTGCTGTGTTTATTCAAATAGTATTTTAAAGCAGAGAAAGCTGAACTCATTCACGTTAAAACCCAGCAAATTGCTTCTTCTGCCAGCTAGCTTGTTGTATCTCAACAACCAAGGTGCTGAGAAAGCAGCTTTTATTAGAAACTTTTAATAAGAGAAAATACTATAAATGGGCACTAGTCAATCAATAACATTGTTGATAACTTTGTTAATTGTTATTGGGACTGTGATAGAGTTTCTTGCAACATGAAGAACATTCTTCCTGCCTGAAAGGAGGTTATGGCAAGGTGGGGGTTGGCCTCTTCTCCTGCGCAACAAGTGACAGGACAAGAGGAAATAGCCACAAGATGCATAAGGAGGTTCAGGTTGGACATCAGAAAGAATTTCTTCACTGGAAGGGTGCTTAAGTATTAGAACCAGCTGTCCAGGGAGGTGGTGAAGTCCCCATTCCTTGAAATGTTCAAGAAATGTCTGGATTTGGCACTTAGTTTTGTGGTTTAGCTGACAGTGTGGTGTTCGTTCAAAGGCTGGACTTGATCTTGGAGATGTTTGCCAACTCAATGATTCTGTGTTGGGTGCAGAAAGGAAATGGATCACGGCTCAAATACCAAGAAGCTATAACTGAGAGTTAAAGAATGATGTACAAGATTAAACCTAGGGTATAACCAAATAAAGGGGAGCTGGGGACAGTCTATGGTGTGTGTGGTAGGTGGGGTGGGGTTAAAAACATCATAATTACTTGAATCTCTGTACTGTGTTTAGAGTCATAATGTCCTAATGTCTTTTACCAGCAGGTAAAATGAAGTAGGTTTGTATATGTATTTGACAAAATGTGAGTTGTTAGAAGAATTTCTGGTGTCTTATTTTTCATAATAGAAAGAGAAATAAAATAATAGGACAAGTATCTTTGGTTGTTTCTTTTCGGTGGGACAGGTTACATCCATTCTTCATTTGCACAAAAAAGAAGCCATTTTAACTACTGAAGTAATGGATTTCTTTTCCCCCCAGTCATATGTCTTTTGATAGCATTAAACCATAACATGAGCTACTTGGCTCTTACTAAACAAGACAGATCTACTTTTTACTGTTATTGGTGGTGACATTGCTCATTTCTGCTAGGATGGGTATTTCTAGGCATGTTCTTAAGCTGAAATGCCAGTTTTATCTAATCCAGGAAAGGCCATTCTCTTTGTGTGTAATGGCTGAGTCCTGTGTATAACTGAGCCTTTATTTAACTGTTTTGTGTCATGTGCAAAGAATTTAGAGTTCCTTGTGGCTATATGAAAGAATTTTACTATTCCAAGTGTTTATAGTAATCTTAATTTCTTTTAAGCATTTTTTTAAAGAAAAAAAAAAAGAAAAAAAAAAAAGGAAGAAACCTCTTGAAGTAACGTATAATTGAGATTCCAGGACTCTGGTGGAACTAAGGAACTGAATATACATAATTACTTTGTGATGAGACTTAGCATCTGTAGACAATGACTAAACTGTAGGATCAAGCCCCTTTTAGTGTCAATTTTCATTTGTATGCCCTGGTCACTTCTGGGCTTCTATGGGGAAAAACTGTTGAGCACTCAAGTTAGAAGGAAACCATACTGCCATGTAGACCAGTAAGAGGACTGTAGGAAGCATCAGGGGACCATACTTGTTTCAGACAAGCAAAGTAAATCTGTTTCAGTTTTGCCTGTGTGTGGGTAATATCTCATTTTAGCTATGTTTGATTTTTCTACTTAGTAAGAGCAGAAGAGATTATGTCTAAGTGGTTGCAGGACCCTACCTCAGTAGAATCCCAGCTTTCATTGGAGTCCCTCTAGTGCTACTGTCAAAGGAATGATTGTACTTTTACATAGATGTAAACTTGATTCATACTTACATTGCAAATTTAAAAGCTGTAGTGCCATATTCCTACTTTAAGCATTATTGCCTATGTATTTTATTCTAACATTGAGAAAAATATCAGTTTGTGTTGTGGGTTTTTTAAATTTTAGATTCAGCTTTTAAATTCTGAAGAATAATGTTTTAATAATGCTTTTAAACTGTCTTTAAAAGCAGTATCCTAGAAATGTAAAGTTTCAGAAGAGAAACCTAAAACTAAGAGATTGAAAAGTAATACAGAGCTGACCAACTTGATTTGGCTTGCAAGTATATATAGAGATGTTGATTATGTGGATTGCAAAGGTCATAAAATTGCATTCTTAAGAAAAAGAGAAATTGCTTTTGTTCACCTTGTCAAGTCTTAGAGCATTCTGTTTTCTGTCTCATGCAATTCACTTTTCATTTGAAAACTAGTTTCCCTGAAAATATGTATTTGCATAATCTGCATAGAGCTGCCCTAACACAAAGAAGAAAATGCAAATCATCTTTGTTTAAGCTTGGCAAAAATTATGTAGGCATCTTTATTGTGACGGAAACAATACAAATGTTTTAACTCTTAGTTTTACTCAATTCATGATAGTAGTAAACTGTGTCTTTGATAGAGCTGTGGTTTGTGCATGAAGAAAGCAGAGCCTGTTGTGAAAAGTAAGTAAATTGATGGTTGGCTATCTTAGCCAACTTTGCTCATTGTTGTAAAAGTGTTTAGCAATGCCTTCCCACAGCATGCATTTCAAAAACAATGATTGCTTCATTTTGTTCTGTGGGTAGTCTTATGTCTGCCTGTTGTAGGAGAGTTAGTTATTTTTCATAGAATAGTGTACTTTACCTGGAGACAGTTGTGCTTGAATCACTAGTCCTCACTTATTAGCTGAGTGCTTCCCATTTCTGGTACAATGTTGTGCCTTTTTTCCCTCATTGGGTCTCTTAGAGATTTAATGCTTAAGAGCAAGTGGCAGAAAGGTCATTAAAACTCTGGTTTTGTCTCTACTTTGGATGGGCAGTCTTTTATAGTTCACCTGCATTCAGCTTCACTGCCATCAAGGGGAGGAATGAATTATTTCCTGTAAGACTGCTTAGATTTAAAACTTCATTTTTAATATATCTTTTATTAAAAAAGGTTTTTGTCTTGTTTTTAAGCCCTTGGAGAGGAAGGCAGTATTCTAAGAGAACTTATGCTTCATTTTAGAATGGGCGATTTTCTTAAATCCTCAGGACTGCACATTGAATCTTCTCTTGTGTATGTCTTGTTGCATTAGATTCCAAAGTGTTCTATTTGGTATGTATAGTGGGAGTGTTTGCACAATACAGCAGGAAAATAAAGAGAAGTGAATTAAGTGTTGTACAGGAATAATTTATGTAGAGTTCCATATCTTTCACATAATTTATTCAAGGACCAGAATCAAGACAAGCTTAGATTCATAATTCTTCCTTCCATCTATTAAGTGCTAGTCTTCAATAGTTTGCTCTGTCCTGTTTAGTTTGATTTCTAAAGGCCAGTATATTCAATCTGTCTTCATTTCCTGGTATTATCTGAGACCTAATTTTTGATAACAAATTTGGAAGAGACTTCCATTAATGTATTTGACTGGAAAGCCTCCACTTGTCTTACTGTATAGTGTGCACTTAGCAAGAAATTCATGCAAAGGGGAGATATTTATCTAGGGAGAAAGGCCCTCCCTAGGGTTTACAGTAGATTAAAGAAGATGAAACACTGGGAAGCTGAGCTCAAAACGTTTGCAGAACAGATTATTTTTTCCGTGTTTGAGTAAACACATAAGCTAATGGCTTTCCACCATTTTTTTGTATCAGAGAAAACTGTATCAGTGGGGCTTACTTGCTTGCACATGTAAGTGCAAGAAAAGCAGATTGATTTTGTTGTTGCAGTTGTTCAGAAAAACAGGCCTCCATTCTGATAATATTTCACAGCTACTGTTTACTAGCATTCATTTAAATTTGTACACTGTAGTAAAATCTAGCAGGCTTAATGTTTTGGGTTTTTTAACATGTTCAATGCTTCATCTGATTTTCTATCTTTCTTTTCTTTCTGTCAGCTTTGAAGTATAGTCTTTACAGGTGTGCGCCTTTGCTGCAACAGTTCCTTGCTAGTCAAAGACAGATTTTACTATAAACTTCCCTCAGTAGAATTAAATCCATATTCCTGCACAAAAAAAAGATACGTTAAGTTGAAGGTCAGGTGTAGTGGTGCAGAGCAGATGGTGGCAGGTATCCTCTGGCCCAGTCAAGTAATTCAACATGCATTTTTACTGCTATATTCCCTGCATTCCAGTACACCTGCCAATACCCATATGTTATGCATTACTGAATAATATTTATTGAATTACAGAAATAATAGTTATATAAAATATATCATTTTTGAGATAGTTAAACCAAAATGAATTGGTGATTGTCTCTCTTCTTTAAATAGAATTTACAAGTCAGTAGTTTGAAAATTTGCAAAATATCAAAAACCCACAACTGAAGTTTAAGGTTCTGATCTAGAGTTTAGTGAGGCCAAAGGTAGTGCTCCAGAGATTGGGAGCTTTTAGTTGGATTAAGTGACAATATGCATTTATTCTATATGATGGAGTAGGCTTGGATTTTGAAAGGGTCAAGAATTATGTTGTCTTATATAAATAACTCTCAAGAATTTTAGCATGTGTATATCTTACTTGAAGAAAATTACCAATTTTTTTTTAAGGCCTCTTTTCCTTCCTCTTTGGCTTTGGTGTATTAAGGCAGTGAAAATATATTTAACAAACAATTCAATTCTCAATTGGATCAACTAAAAACGTAAGATCATTAATTTTTTTTTTTCATAGACTGTATTGGATAATATGCCAAGAGTAAAATTTGGGAAAGGCTTTTGCTTTGTAATAGTTGTATGTATATCAAGAAACTTCATAGAAAAACAGATTTTAACTACATTTTCTTTGTTGCTATGGAAATTAGGACTGGAATCATATTATGTGTAATTTACATGTAGGAAGTGGCTGGGATTTTGGTGTTTATTGCTTTGCAGAAATCAGTTTTGTGCTAGTACTGTTTTAAGATTTTTTTTTTTCCTGTAATGGTGAGTATGTTTTCATGGATGTAGTGTCGTTTGAGTACTCAAAAATGAGAAATTATTTTATATTTATAGGTTTATGGCCATATGTAAATGTCTTCTTATTTTTATACAGGAAGATGCAACAGGATTCTGGTTCAAACAGTTCTGTTTCATTGTTTGCACTGCTTGAGAGTTAGTGTCAATATATAAACACACAATTCAGTTTATAGCTGTGCCAGTAGTTTTTCCAGGTCTGTATCTCCAAATACTAAAAAAAAAAAGAAAATATTGAAGTTGTTAGTCATCATCGACTTGAGTTTTAATTTTTTTCCTGGAATTTAATAATTATTTACAGTGAGCAAATATTTCTCTTCTAGCTATTGCATCAGTAAGTCACCCAGGAAATTACACTTCACTTTCTGATTTGTCTTCCTATTACAGGCAAGCTCAAATCTCTTGCTTCCTGCACCATCATCTCTGTCTCCACACTCCAAGCTAAGACTGCCAGGCACTCTGAGTACTACACTGAATCCTCTGTATTCTTTCACTGCTGAAAGTGGTAAGTTTCTTTATTTTTTCACTCTTTATAGGGAATGGTGGTAACTTGTATGAGGATTTTTTGTTTTCTGCCTTTTAAAATTTTGCTGTGCAGCTCTTTCAGAGAGTAACCCAGTTTTGTTATATGTGATGTTGTTTATTAAGTGCAGTATGATACAGTCCAATGCTGATGCATGTTCCTTTGTAATACTTTTTTTTTCTTTAAGCTGTATGCTTATTTATTAGTGCTGTAAGTTTGTAGAAGAGGATGAGATTGCCAGCTTTTCTTAATTTAATATTTTGATAGTATTTTAATGCTTGCTAAAGTATCTTAAACATGTACACTCACAAAGAATAGAATTTTAAAGCATATATACTAATATAGAACCATAGTGCCTGATAGTCTATTTGCAGTTGTGCTTAATCTATTTTTAGATTTTTTCCTAAAGATATTTTATATTGAAAAATTTTGAGAAAAATGTAAGCAATGCAATTATGTACATTTGTGATTCTTACTTTGCTAATAATACCTGTTTCATTGCTAATCACAGTATTTAATAATAAAATCTGGAATTCCATGCCATTTTCTCTTTTTCTGGGCACCTGTAAAACAAGACAGAAAATTGGCACCTTAAGTTTGAAGTATTTTTGTTTTGTATCCATGAGAAGAGTAAAAAGAATTCCAGAGGGAGGGTGGAATATATAATGAAGTAAAAACAGGTAATAGAGATTTAAAATGTAGATAGTAAAGATAGGAATAATCTCTGTAATTATATAGAATTATCTCCTAAAGGCAGACAATTTTTTTCACAAATGAAGTTATGATTACTTTTTCTGAGCAGCTGAGAAAATGGTCCTTAGCATGGTCTAAAAGATTGACCACTGGTCTCAGAATCACTCTTAGTCACTAATTCACAATGCAAATGGCCATACACCAGTTAACTTCAGTATTTTATTTTCTACCTAAACAAAAGAGCTTAGAGCCATAATAACATTCATCTGTTGCTCGACAGATGCATGTTACTTCTACAATGTGTAAATCTTACAGAGGCAGAGAACACACGTGCTTACATATTGTGAATATTTAAAATAAGCGGACCAACCCTTTAAAGCAAATGAACATATGCTTTAAGTGGTTCTACATGGCTATTCCTAATATTGTGCAAACCAAGGAATTTTATTTTCTTGAATTTTACTTTATCAGAAGCACAGATAAAAGTTTTGATGGAGACTTCCTAAATAGCATGAGCAAACATGCTAGGTGTATGTTAATGCTATTCATGAACACTCTCAGAGTTTTTGTTTCCAAAACTGACTGATGCTTCCAAGATGATCCACAGGTACAGGATAGTATTTATACAAGGGAATAATAGTAAAAAAGGAAATACAGTGAAGAAGAAGCCATCCGACCATGAGGATTTTTAAGGGAAGACAACCATAAAAATCCTAGTGGGCCACAACTGAAATAGTTTTTTCTGTAAGAAAGTCTTTTAAAATTGTGAATTACTTCTCTGTCGTTTTGTGGGCCTCCCAAGTTGTTCTATTGTGGTAGACTTGTTTTCAGTGGAACATGAAAATATTTACTCATCTATTTCATCATTTCCTATTAGCTATAAACCGTGAAGATAAGTGCTTGTGTTCCTAGTGCCTAACTGCTAGTTATATTTTGCTTTTGAATAATAGAAAATCTATACTTAAACACATCTATAGATTTATTGGTTGTGCTGGAAGGACAGAACCTTTGTTTTCTGTGCTGGTTTTATATACAAAATATATTTTCATTTTGTACTTACGTTAATTGGGATGTTGCATTGTTAACAATTGCCTGTACTAAAGATCCAGCAGATGGTTACATATTCCTGAAGGTTATGTTGGCAGCTCAGTCCTGTCATCTTTTGCTTTGCATTTAGTGCTTCTTAAAGCAAAATGCAGAATTCCCATTTACATGCATAAACCTCTGTTAGCAATATGTTTAACCATGTAACTGGTGTATGTGCATGCTCTAATAGTTTGGTAAGGTGGTAGCTGATGTCTTGTAGTAGGGACAGTGTAGTAACCTGAATATATGCAGCCTTTTCTTTTTAAATGGTCTAGGTCTTGCCTGAGGTAGGAAGCAGTGGAAAAACAGAGTTTCCATCTTTGTGCTATATGAGCAGTAGCAGTAATACAACAGATCTTTCCTGTCTTTAAAATCTTTTCGTATCCAGATACATTTGCAGAATTAGCTGTATGTGACTTTGTAATATACTTCAAATAAAAGTAACATTCACTGCTATGGCTTTTAAATATGTGTGTTCATTTTGATAAATGGCTTCTGTATACTCTGACATTCTGTATGTTTTGTGTTGCGGCGGGAGGCGGTAGGGTGCCACAACCTTCTGCCAGCGTCCCCGGGGCAGGGGGGCCACAGTCAAGGCACAGGCACACCAGAGGTTCTCAGGAGAACCAAGCTCTCCTGCCCACGTTTCCTGGGATGTTGGCGCAGTGCGGGAAGTAGACAGAGAAGGGTCCTTCATGTGTGGTTCCAAAGCATCAGACTTTAATCTAGTGCTCTGAAGGGGTCCAGAGGCAAAAGACAAGGACAAAGGCTTGTACAGTGATTTTTAAGGTAGAGGAATGGCGGTGGGGAAAGTAACAGAGGACCAATAGGTTGAGGGCCAGGGGGTGTTATGGGGGTGGATCTAGGGGAACCAAACCAATGGGGGATAGGGCAGGGATGGTCAGGGAGGACATTCCAATGGGGCATCAACGGAGAGGGAACCTTTGGGAAAAGGGGGTGGGGATTTACAAGCCAGTCAACTGGGTTGTACTATAGAACAAGGAGGGAAGGGGATGCTCTTTAAACCTGGGATTCTCCCCTCCAGGGAGTCCCACCCTCCTCAGGGTGTTGTGGTTCCTCCAGTCCCACAGTTTTGACTTTTCTTCAAGTGCAAACTTTCACAGGTTTATAGGCTTTCATGAAGCCCCAGTCTTATTCTGCTATTTATTCTGCTATTTGGCCACTTCCTTCAAGATCACTTAACTCATGGATGCTGAGGCAAGACTGCCTTTGTTTCCAACCAGTTTGCTCTAGATTAAGTAATAAATTGTTTAATCATCTAATAGAGAGCTTCAGTATCTTTCTCAATTATAGAATATTCTTTATGTGAGATGAGTAAAGACAACCTCATGATTTTATTGACTGTGGAGCCCAACCCTCCTGCTCAAAGCAGATTTCCCTAGAGCTCAGGACTATATTCATTTGGATTTTAAATATCTCTAAGGATGGACACTCTAGACATCTCTGGACAACCTATTACAATGTTTGACTGTTCTCGCAGTAAAGGATTTTTTAATTATCTTTAAATGATATTTTGTTTATTTCAGTCTGAATTGGTGCATGGGATTATTTCTCCCGTAGTTCAGGACTTGGCATTTCCCCTTGTTGAACTTCAAGAGGTTATTGTTGGCCCATTTGTGTGGCCTGTCAAGGCACCTCTGAATGGCAGCGTGTCCCTCTGCTGTATCAGCCCCTCCTCCGAGATTTTCATCATCTGCAAATTCCCTGAGGGTGTACTCAGTCCTATCGTCCAGGTCATTAATGGAGAAGTTAAAGTGTGGACTCCAGTATTGACCTCCGGAGTGCACCACTGGTCTAAAGTCTCCAGTTGATTTCATGTGAGTGGTTACAAACCTCTGATCCCTACAGCTCAGCCAACTTCCAGTCTGCTGCACTGTTTTACACAGTGCACACTTGAGCTGTTCGTCTGTGAGAATGTTATGGGGGACAGTGTTGAAAGTCTTGATAAAGTCAAGGTTAACAACATCTACTGCTTTCCCATCGAAGCTATGCAGTGCTGTGCAAGAAATGGTTTTGTCAAGAGCATGGTTAGAATTAGTAGAAAAACGTAATGAATTTTGTCAAATAGTAATTAGCAAAATAAGTACCACAAAGCAGATACAAGACATCGATCAACTTATTTTTATGCGTTAGGTACAAAGCATTTCATTAGAGACATTCTATCCAATTTAACAAACTTCATAAAAGAAAAGATGTGTTGTATGCTGTCTTCTCACAAAGATTGTTTTGAGGGAAAGGCATGAAACTTAGGTTTTCTTACCGTCTGTGATGATAGCCTGTTAGCTGAAATTTTTTGAGAGTGTGACTCATTTTACCATATCAGGATGATTTTTGTGTTTGCCTCAGTAAAGCTGTAGCTGCATTCATAGCTATTTCAATGATTTGAAAAGTTTGCTGGATGTTTGTCTTTGGAGAAAGTCATCCTCTTTGAGTTTTACATTTGTAATTTAGATTCACGTGGTCTTATCAGTGTTTAGTACTCTTAAGGAATCTGTCCCTAAAGGTATGTAATACTTAAGGTTGCTGAACTTCTTTTCTTGTTTCTTTACTTTTCTTTTTTTTTTTTCTTTCCTTCTTTGGTGACAAAATTTGTTTTAGATCTATCTTTGATAGTCAGAATTGAGGTTTTACCTTGCCTGTGCTATATAGCTCTGGTTATGCTCATGCTTAGTGCCAGTTTTATCATACCTGGCATGTAGTGCAGTTCTGCAGCACTGCACTGTAGCATTATCCAGGACTTTGTCTTAAACATTCCTGTCTTTTCCTTCTCATAGGCTCTTCTTTTATAACTTCTTCCAGGATGACCCATTTCCTAGCTGTTACTTTTTAAACAAAGAGGGAAGTAGCAAAAGCTCCAGATTTTCAATTGCTCATGCTAACTTACAGACATTAAAATCCCCTCTGGTTTTGTTTGCCTTTCCTCCTTAAGACTATGAGCATCTTTGGACAGTGAAATCACCTTCCTATGAGACACTGTTTTGCAGGTCTATGGCATGCCATGAAAGAAATATCCGGCATCTTTGGGCTCTATTCAACAGTGACTCTTCAGTAACTACCACTGCGTTCAGGACGTGCTTTCTAAAATAAGTTTTAGGTTTCAAGTCATTGTAATTAACAGTGACCCTAATTATTAATTACGTGGGAGATTGAAGCTCGACTATAAATACTACACAGATCTGTTCACTGAAATTTGGGCTTCAATAAAACCAGTTAATTAAACTTGCTCTTAAAAATTAATTACGTATGTGCTAGAAACGTGATGGTTCTTGTATCTTTAAAGAAAATTTCAAAAACAAAAAACTCAACATTTTGGCAGGGTTGAGAACAATTAGAAATTTTCTTTCCATTAACACAACTGACAGTCAAAGGTGTTTTCCACCTATATAAAGGGAAAGCTTCAAAGCACTCTTTATTGCTCTCTAAAGATATTAACAAAACTGACTTCACATTTAAGTTCTCTATTACATTTGATAGACTATTTACAACTGCTTCTTTCAGTCTCAAGCAAATGGTGAAATAGATTTCTATATCAAAGATATCAGAAATATTTATGAAACAATTAAATGTTCTTAAAATACCATCTTTATTCTTGGGGGTTTTTTTTAGAATCAGAAAAAGGAGGTACACCAAGTAGCAAAATTCACATTGTGCAGCGATGCTGCAGCAACACATGTCAAAATTTGCAGTCTCATATGTGTGTTAAATCACTGATTTTTTTTTTTTTTTCCCCCCAGTATTTAGTACTTTCTCCCCAACTCTGTAACATCTGTCCTTCAGTACTGCAACAGTCCTGGAGGAATTGGATGGTTTTGTTTGATTTTTTTGGCAGGTATATACCCTTCACATAATTTTATGCCACTGAAGGAAGAATGTCTGCAGAAAGCTTGTTCAGTGTGGCTTTATTCTTTTCATCTCTTACTAAGAAACTCTTAGGGGAAAAAAGACTTACACAAACTGTAATTGAAAATGTATAAAATGAACAATTGAATTCAATTTTGTTATTCTGATGACTTATTTTTTCTAATTTGAGAATAATCATTAACAAAATATTCCAAAGAGATACTATAAAGAAGACGTATATATTAATAGTATATTAATTGAAGGGTGCATGTATGTGTACTGTATAGTCCAAGTATAGGAGAAATACAATATTTGTAGTATCCCTTGAAGAATTGATTGAAAGACAGAAGATGATTAAAAGAAACCATGTGGTACAGGTGGCAGCTTTGCCATCTTCCCCTCACTACTGTGTCAGAAGTACATAATTTTGACCTTGGGGGGGACCATTTTTGTTTAGAGGGAATGCCAGTGAGAGTGCCCATTGGAGAAATCTGTTACTGGGATCCAGTCCATGCAGGCAGATTGAATGGCCCACATATCACTGAATACATACTTTTTAAAAAATCCCTATTAGTGTAAATACTCTATTTAGTGTAAATATTAGTATATTAGTGTAAATACTGTATTTTAACAAATCAAATTTCAACATAGGAGTGAAATACCTTCCTATTCACTTTTTAAGAGAAATATCTTGAATGTGTGTAAAAGACTTCTTGCCAAGAATATAAACATAGGAACTCAATTTTGTTTTGAAAGAATCTGAGTATATCTGTTCCCTGTTAAATTGTAATGTATGCTGCCTTATTAGCTCACCCAGCAACTTCATTTAGATTTGCTGTGATGGTGAAAGCAATTAAGCCTGCAGGGCTATACAGATCAGAGCTATGGAAATGGTGTAGCAATTTGCCATGATGTCTAAGTTGCATTGAGATTTTTTTTTATCCCCACATCTTAGAACTGGGGCAGGAGCATATTATGATGAAGAGAACCAAATAGACACCTAAAAGTGGTTCACTACCCACACTATTAGTTGAAAGTTGTTTGAGTGTAGTACAATCTGCTAGGAGGAATAGGTAATGATAGGAAACTAATTTTACTTTATGAAAAATCTTACAATAGGGAAGTATGTAATGTATAATAATTTCACAAAGTTTCTCAGTTTCATTAACATTGGTGAGTCTGCTGGCCTTTTTTTTGTGTTATTGATTGAGAAAACAATTAAGTGATGTTATGAGGCCAGTGCAAAATGCTTGTAGTAGTCTTTGCATTGGTTGTCTGATCTGTTTATCTTTTCTGTTTATTCTTAATACTCCTTCCTTCTTCTACAGAGGGAGAAATGCAAGTTTCCTGTTCACTGAGGGATAGTCCTGATGGCCTCAATGTGATCAGGCAGTCCAGTGGGGGAAATATGGTTGATTAGCAGTCTGCTACCCATTGTCTTTTAAGTCTGGAACTGGATAGAAATGCAGAACACTTTTAGTATGTTCCGCGGCGGTGCTGCCAACATAGGAAGTAATACATGAGAATAAATGCTTGCAGAGTGGGTAGCTTCCTGCAAGCTACAATCTGCTGCTAGTAGATTATGTCATGTGTTTGAAAAAGGGGAATGTGCATCAAGATGAAAGAAATAAGTGCTTCGTACTTGTCTCTCACTTCTCAGTTATTTTTCTGTGTTTTTATGTAGTTTGCTGTCTTTCTGCTCTGTCACATATCTGAAGAACTAACTCTGTCTGGCACACTTTTCAGAAATTGAAACTTTAAAAAATTTTCAGGAGAACTGTTCTCATATTTTTATGGGGATGGCTTTTTTTTAAATGTGACCCTTTTAATTATTCTAGTGGGACAATGATGCCAAAAAATTAAAAATTTTGCCTAGTATTTTCTTTTATGTTCCTAAATGTGGAAATATGAGTTGCCTTCAGTTATTACAAAAAGTATCTTACTGCGACTTTGCAGAATTCTCACATTTTCTGTAATTTGTAGGATGTAATTGCTTCAACTCTGTGGCCAGATCAAGTATGTATGTTTTCTTTCTTTTGGAAACTGAATTACTTAAACATCCCCACCACCACTTGGTCTGAATAACAATAATGCAGAATACTAGCGCTTTTTAAGTGAGTAAACTTGACTTATTTTAGTCCCTTGGTTTTTGAGTACATTATTGTTGTGGGATTTTTTTCCTCATATTAGCCAAAGATAAACATACCTTTACAGTCATAACAAGCCTTTGTTTTAACTAAAGATTACTGCGTAGTTATTGAGAATTTATTGTAATTAATTAAGTTTTAGATCCAGTTAGCAGATTTTCACTTTATTTTTCAAAAGATGGTAAGAGAACTCAGTAGAGAGAAATCAGCTCAACACCACAGATCAGCTCTCAGCAAGTGTCAACTGACGTAATTCCACTGATGTTTGCTAAAAGTATTTTTACCATAAGTAGAAGAGCATTAAGTCTGAAGTGCTTTTCATATATGTCTGTTAATTTGAATGGGAACTCCCCTGGGGAAAATGATCATTCATTTTAAGATATTCATATCTCTCACTTTGACTTAAGGGAAATGTGTAAGAGAAGGAAAGAAAATAAAAGGTTTTTTTATTATTATTTGCTTATAACACAACAGAAGAACTGAAAAATACAGCTTACAGATATTTTTCTCAAAGTTATTTTTCTTTTAAAATAATAGGAACATCTATCACAAGATGTTTTTCTTTTTTTTTTATACCTGCTTCTTTTATAAGCTATTTGGCTATACCATTTACATTTTAAAGTGGCTGTGACAGTTTCTTCAATGCAAATAGATTACAAAGGCTCATGATGTTCCAGCTTACAGCTGACTTAGGCAGTAAATAAAAATTAAGAGTATCAGGACACACCTGTGCCTTCACCTTAGCTTACAGGCAGCTCAGGCCATTCTGCAGGGGAAGGAACTTCCTCAGAGCTCTATGGCCCTGCTGTGCTGCCCACATCACTGGACAATAACAGAGTTCTCGCTCAAGGCACAAGTACAGGACCATGTTTTAAGGTAGAAGAGCTGGGTGTTTACATTTATAAAATTAATAGTAAAAATTATTTTTTAATTTGAAAACATAAGTTGTATAAATAGATTCATCTAACCACAAAAATGTTCCAAAAGAATAGTAAAGGCACACAGACATAACCATTAACATTAATGACAATCTAGTTCTTCTATTGTAAAAGGTTGCTTATCCAGTTTCTTCTATCTGATTGATGATGTTATAAGTGTCAGAAGAGTTTGTATTTTCTAGTTAAACTTGCTAGAATTGTTTATACTGAGATCAAAGATACACATATTCCTTTATTATGTGTTCTTCTTCATGTTCTTCTAGGTAAGTTAATTAAAATATTTCTCTAAAAATTACACTTAATACAGAGCACAATAACAGCAATCTTTGAAGATTCCAAAAACTTTATCTAAAGAACACCATTTATATTTACTTGAAATTGGTGTATGTTAGGGTAATTACTGCTGAGCCTTCAGGCTAAAGGAAGTACTCTCAGCCAAATTATACAAGGGTGTGGATTAAATGAAGCATTACTCTCTATTTGGCAGCAGTGGATATAGATTGCAAAATCAGGGTGTGACGTAGTACTGTGGAAAGTCTCTGCCAAAAGTGATTTGGCCTAAGTGTGCCCTTACTTTCTCAGTTATGTGTATCCTAAAACAACTGAATCTAATTAATTCCTAAGTAGAGAAGTCCTGTTAACTATTCTCACTCTGAGCTTGTCTGTAATTTTGGGCTGTTGTGCCACGAGACAACAACGTGCTTAAATAAAATTTCAGCTGGTTACAGGGTGGGAAACAGTCCTTCGTCCAGGGACTATGCAGTAAAGTATCAATTCTCTTGTCCAGCAGAAAGCTCAGGTCAGCAAGGATGATGTCTGTTCAGCAATAAGCATGAGTGAATAAAATGGGGAAATTGATCCCACCTTGTATTGCTCCAATCATTCTGTTCCTGTCATTTCCAGAGGAGCAGGGAGGACTGCAAAAGCCCTGGTAGCAGCCGTAGTGCACGGGAGGGGGACACTTCCATCTCCCAAGAGGTGGCCGAAGTATTTTGACTTTATTGCTGGTTTTGACAAGTTAGCAAAACCCAAGTACATTAAAAAAAAAAAAAAAAATCTATGCTTTAATCATACATTATCCATCCCAGTATCGTTTTGGTACACATGCATACTTTTTCAACTGCTTTAAAAAGCCTTTGCTAATTTTGTTGATAGATTTTTATGTGTGAAGCAATTAAACTTACATGGATTCATATGCACCTTGTTACACTTGTTGCTGAAGCGCCAATTTCAGTGAGAGCAGACTTCCCTGAAGTGATTAATTCTATTAATATAACACCTTTAAAGTTAACTTCGTGTGTATGTGGTCTGTAGTATGCTCTGCAGTAGGTTGTGGTACCAATGCGGTTTGGTCATTGTTGGATCATGTTGGTCCTGTAGAAACTAATGGTAGAGGATGGTGGCTTGGGAAAGCAGTAAGAAAGCAGAAGGCAGGTACAGAGCAGTGGAGGCTCTGTGGGTGTGTAACTCAGACATTTCTGTTGTCACACAGTAGTTTGCTGTTACATACAGAGCTGGCCTCAACCTGCTGCCTTGATCCAGATGAAATGAGCCCTTCACTGGAGCCTGCCTGCTCATTGTTACCTTGCTTACTGGAGATTGCAAGGAATAGTGACTCATTGCTTGTTGGCCTCAAATGAAGTGCTAGAATTCTCTTAAAACTCTGCTTCTGAAAACTTATATTTGGGTGGTTTATGCAACCTTGTGGCATGAAGTGAAGGAAGACATTGCAGAGGTTCCTTTCTCATGTTTTCTTCTCACAATTAGGGCACAGTTTCTTCAATTTTTACTTCCTCAGGCAAAGAAAAAAGATTCAAGTGACAAACAGGCAAATTCAAAAAAACTTTTAGAGTCTCCCCTGCTCACTGGACCCCAGGCTTTTTTCTGGTTTGCTGGACAGTCCCTTTGCAGAAGGCTCTTACTCGACTGTATAACAGATAATACTTGACACTGTATCTCCTCTAAGGATTGATTCCAGCATACTGCATCCCCATATGATTCTAGATATCACATCCCTTTTTCCTATCCTGTCAATCTCAACTCCAGCTGTCTATCTATGCTAGCTTCTAGTGCCTCAATGATTGGCGTTTTTTACAGATTAGCTGAAGGATGTTGCAGTGTTGATACAGGTCTTTCTGGGATCATTTCAGAGCCTGACTGGTCAAAGGAAGCAGACTGCTGTAGCTAATATGCCAAATAATAAAATGCATAAGATTGGAGCTTCTTTCAAAACATGCATTGAGCATTTTTTGGTGTGACAAATTGCCTAGTAGCAGAAAATGTGTTGAGAATTCATTCACCAAACTTCTGGTTGTCACTATGTGTCTGCAGAGCATATTAAGATTCACTTTGTGAGGTGTTGTATTTTCAGGTGAAGACCCTGAATAAGTTGCTTTTTCCTGCTCCTTGCATCTTTGAGTTTTCATTTATGGATAATCATATTTAAGCAGAGTTCACTTCTCCAGTAAAAAGGGATGGTCCTTGAAGTGGGGGGTTTTTGGTGACTGTCTCAATACAGAGGAGGTATCCATGAGGTGTGTCACCTCTTCTACTTGTTCAGGAGAATGTTGTAACAGAGTTCAGCATGTTGCTAGTTGAAGAACTTCTGTTGTGAGCCAGGTCCTAGCTAAAACCAAGCTAGTGTTTCTTTCCTATAAGGACTCCAAGTATATTCTTGGAATTTTTCATTTTCGAAATGGTTTAAAACACAAGTTCTGAGTATATATATTAATTAATCAGTGCCAACTTCTCACCTTTTGTGTCCAGCAGTTCTAATATAATGTATCTTCTGCCCAATTATATCTGCCTCAGATTTGGCTGCTTCTGCATAAAAAACAGCAACAAGAGGAGAAGAAATATAATGACTCTACTGTTATTTGAAAAATTTGAAGTGTAGTGCCCACCTAATGCACATCTATAACATGCCACATCATGCGTACTGTGATAACAGTACTTTATTGGAAGTTTGTTTTCCTTCTGGTACAGAACATAAAGGAAACTTCCATCTTTTTTTGCTACTCACACATGTAAAGGATCTTCAGCAATTTAAACTGTGGTTTCAATTAAGAGTCTTCCTGCAAATCAGCTTCTCTTACCAAAACAATTTTCAGAGTAAGTTCCAGGAATCACTCAAAGAGAACAAGGTGTGTCCAGGGTTGTCTGTATCACCAGTTCTTGAGTTAATAATTGGCACGTAAGCATGTGCAAAAACCATCTAGGAAGGTTTACTGAAAAAGACTGTTAAAACATAGGCTTTGAGACTTCCAAACTTAGGAGTGTTACTAGACAATTTTCCATGTTTTTCAGTTGTTTGATCCTTTTGAAGAAGCAAATGTTTGTGGCAGTTGAGGATGAAGTCAGTTTTAAAGAAACTCAGATATCATTCACAATCCATAATGCATAGAAATGGGTGGTTCCCTTTAGAAAAGGCTATGGAGAAGAATTTCCCATCCTTGCTTATTCAGACCTTAATCACCTTCCTCTTACTGATGGTTATGAAAACTTAGCACTTGCTGCTTTTGTCTGGGTTTTGGGTTATTGGAGATGCTGTATGAGCTTAGTCAGTAGTGATTTTAGCTGCAGCTGGTAGTCAGACCAGAGAGGATGGGTCATATAATTAAGCTTACATGTTAAAGTACTGCAGTTTTTAACAGTTTGGCACTACCTGTGTGATGATGTGAAAAAAGCTAGTATGGTATTGTGTATACGTACTTAAATTGTATTTCATGATACTGTAAAAAATATTCAGTCAACAGGTATTTCTTTATTCATTCAGAATTTAATTTGCTTTAATATTTTTGTTCACGTCTTTAGACTTGCTGTGCAAATAGTCTTGCTTGCAAAATTCATGTACGAATAAGATACAAATTCACTGGATAGGACTGTTACTTCTACTTTCTGTCTTACCACTGAGATAGTGGAAAACCATACTGTCTTCTAATCCCAGCTATATCACTTTGTGTTGCTGATTGAACCTTGGAGAGAATTCTGTTCCCTCCAGGATAATCCAGAGTTTTAGAAATGTGGTCTTAGCCCAAAATGTGGGCTCAGCCACTCTTTACGAATCTGCCTGTCTTGATTTGCCTTCTTTTACCTCTTCTCAGATCAGGTACTGCTGTGTAAACGAAAGGGAGTATTGCCTCCTAATTATATTCATTGGAGACATTTTCCATGC
>WEKY01025009.1:18281-49630 GCA_013390045.1 Picathartes gymnocephalus | reverse complement strand
TTTTTAATTTCTCACCCCACAATCATCTCAGTAGCCTTTGTCTGTGTCTGGTGTAAAGTGTGTTTTTGTTTTCTTAGATCTGCTTGACAAGCTTAGATCTTCACTAGCATTATTCCTGACATGGATCCTTAATGATCTTGACCTTTAAATGAATCTGTACTTTCATTTCCACCACCAAAGTTACAGTGAATATTTAGTATTTCACAGAACATGATGTAAGCTCTTGAAGCCAACACTGCCTGTCTCACTAACAGGAGTTTGAAATAGGAAATGATGGAGTAAATCCAGGTTGTTAAACCTTCTGGCTTATTCAAAAATTTATGAATTAAGACCAATGTGCCTCACTACAACAGTTGGTGCCTCACTACAACAGTGTTTAGCAAGTTGCTGCTGTGTCTCTCTAGTGTATCTCCAGTAGGATCTTGAATGTTTAAGATGGATAATAATGTAGTCACTTTGATAAAATACAGAATAATTAAACCACCAAAATCCTTAGCAGTTAATTTTGATTAAATTTTGAGTTTCAGGTACTCAGTATCTTGACCAATAGTGTGATGAAGCAGTAGCAGCCTTAGAGGCTGGAAATGTAACAGGTGTTAGCAACCCCAGATATGCAAGTGAATTTCAAGTTTATGTTAGTTTTCATTACACAATAATTGCATTTTTGGGAAGGTTTTAGTGCAGTTGTTTGAAGTCAGTAATACTCAGAAATCCCTGCAGAACAAGTAGATGCTACACAAAGGTAAAAACATGCTGGAATGACACGAGGCAAGGAATGACAAAGAAGCAATACAGGATTTTCGAAGTACCTTTGAGAAGAAGCTTTAAACTGAAATAATGTTGTGATGATTCCTGTGCTTTTCCAGACATGCAAAAATCTGGAGAGGAGGCTGTGTGAAGGGGTTTTTTGAGATAACACTGATGAAAAAGGAGATACTTGTACAGCTTCAAATATTTCCAGTGCTAAAGTTTCCACTTGCCCTGAGCATTTCACTAGAAATTAAATTTGAGAACATGGTATGTGGCAATTAATAGCACATTAAAACTACATTTATAAGCAGTGATTAGGCAGTCTTTAATTTCATTACTTCATATTCTGATGGCAAACTGAATTTATTAAAGTTTGCAAACACTGGAATAAGCACAAGTAAATATTTTACTCTGCAGAATTTCACTTGTATGTAATAATGTCTAGGAGAAAAGTCATTGGGGATTCTTTCTGTTTTGAAACAGGGATTAAAATGAATCCAAGTAATCTTGCTATTCATTAAGTAGCTCACTCGTGCTCCATTATAAATAATAAATGATACGATGGGAAGACTCATCATTATTAGTGAAGTTTGAATATCAGCAAGTAAGTTAATAGATACAAATAAAAAATGAACTATATTTAGTATAAAGTGTCTTTGAAACTTGAAAACTGTATGGTGAAAATCAGGATTGGATATCTTCTGCTGCCTAAAAATAGAAGTTACTAAGACCTACCTGGAGAGCTGATTTTTCCATTCCATTACTCTATTCAAACTAGGTGTAACTGCCAAGACTAGAGAACATCTATTTTCTTCACCCCTGAAAATGAGTGATTTTCCAATGTAAAGATAAACTCATTCTGTAAGATCCTCAAGATGTCAGCAATAGCTGCAGACTTCTTCCAACTCCTGTTAAGAGAGAAACCTCATTATTGTGGTTTTTGTATGTATGTATGTATGTATGTGTGTGTGTGTGTGTGTATTTATATATATATATATATATAAACATCATTCAATCAAGACATTATAAATAGATTCACATAAAACCCCAGCTGAGATCCTCTCCCCATTTTTGGGGTTGAAGAACTTAGACTTTTGTGGGAAATTCTGGGAAGTTAGAAGGATGGTGCTGTCAGTAGAAATACATTGTTCTTTCTCCTCTGCCCCCATCCTCTCCTTTTCAGTCTCCTGTGTCTGGAGGTCTCTTACTGAAGAGAAATCATGTTTGTGATTTGGAAGATGTGTGGATTAAAATATTGTAGGCGCTGTTGGATGCCTGAAAGCACCAACGACATGAGGAAATTTATTCTTTACCCTGCTAATTGTTGGAAAATATAAGGCCTTGATTGGTATGCAATTAGAAGTGTAACATTCTGTTAAACATATCACACAGCATATGGCATGTTAGTAGCAAATCCTCTAATTTAAAATGAAAAAAGTGTGCAGTTCTGCATATTAGCAATTTTTGCAGGCAATCAAAATTTGCCATTTGTCTAAATGTCATGGGGGGAAAAGCCATCCTTACTTATTTTGGTAATCTAAATCTGGTTTATGTTCAATAAAATTTCTGTTCTCTAACAGTAAACAAGTATAAAAGAGGAAAACCCAGAATATACTTAAATGTGCCACTGCTCCCAACTACTCAGAACTGTAGCTTTTATTAAAAAAAATTAATTTGAATAACATTACCACATCTGCTTTAATTCAAACAAATTAAAAGTAAACAAAAGCGTATTTGCAGAACCTCAGGGAAAAAAAAAAAAATCAAAGACCCGTGAGTGGAATTCATTAATGGGCAATCAGATGGTGCACTGGTTTGTCAATTAAAAATACAGAATGGCTCGATGGACAGGTGTTCCTTTCTGTAAGAACCCCAGTGGGTTGAAGGCTTGATACTCAGTATGTACCTTCTGATCACCTTCTGTCTGGTGGATGTTTTGGGAGAAGATGTTCACATACATATGGAGGCGCTCCAAGAAATAGCCTTTTATTTGAGGCTGAAGTCTTGCTTGTATGGGCCCAGGACTGACCAGTGCTTAGAACATGCAGCAGCCCATTTGTGAGGTTAATTGTAAGCACTGCTGATTGTTGATTGGTGTGGCTCATGGAGAGGTGGTGGCTCTTTGGGCCAGGATAAGATGGGAGCAAGTAAACTGCACCTGGGAATGGGATAGTTTCTTTTTTCCAGTGGATATGCAAAGTTACTGCATATCTTCAGATGCAACCAGCCTCAGAGGGGTTGAATTTCCTTGACTGATTGATTGAACATTCGCCGCCGTTTTTACCAGTGAAGTTAAAAATCTCTGAATGCTTCAGGCACATTTTTCTTAACAGAGTATTTGGCAAGCTTATTTTCTTCTAATACTTGTAGCTGGTCAATTTATTTCACATTTGGCAAGTAATGTTTATCCTTTTCCTCAAAGTTTCAGACTTCCTGGTCAGTCTTTCACTGTTGCCATGTTAGGATAACTCATCACTCAAAAAATGTGCCTTATTTCTGCTTTAATTACATTTTGTCTCCAGTCTTTTTCTGATGGCTGGGTATCACTCTAAGATGGCACTCTAGAGGCATCACTCTAAAGGTGTATTTGCCAGTGTATCTCAAAGTAACCCCCTAAGGCTGGCTTTATTAAGTATTGATCCTGAAATGGGAAGTGGGATTCCCATTCTGCTGCTCACCTTGTCCTCCCTGGCTTTGTCACCCTCCTACTTCAGTCCCCAAATGTGACTCCTGTGCAGCACAGCCAAGCCACAGCCCAGTCCTGGGAGAATTTTTGTCCCTGTCTGAAGCTGGGCAGGAAAGGGAATTTTTCTGCTCTAGCAGAGAACTGATCATTTGTTATGCTCAAGCACTGACATCAGTTTTGTTGTGACTTTGTACTCCATTTTGACATTGCATTATACAGTCAATTTGGCATCGAACTGGAGAAAATGAGAATACTAGCAAGCTGATTCCTCAAAGTATTAATTTTATATCAAAATCAGCCCTCCAAAACGTTGCTTGGAAGGGGGGAGAGAGTTCTTTTTCATTCTGCTTTACTCACCAAATTATGCAGTTACTTCATAAACCTTAAATCGAGTAAATTTAAAATCAGCTTGTGCTACAAAGCCTGAGGTTTGGTATCGGCTGTTCCTGTTGTGTATCACTAATCCTTTTAATGGAGAGCTTTTAGCAGTGAAGAGATTCTATTTATAGTAAAGCCATTAGAGCATAAAGCTCCTCATTGCTATTCTGCAGCATGGAGCTGAAATGTTTGTCAGTGGAGAAAAGCTATTTTTAGCTGCAGCATTGAAAACCAAGGCTGAAAGGTCAAGAATCCTCAGGGGGATATGTTCTGCTACATCAGTGCTACCACACAGCTGCTGTTTACTCTCTTATCGTTCTTCAGTAATAAGAAGATATTTTTATTGTGACACTGAAGGTATAAAGCATCAAAAGGATTTTGCGCATGAAATGAATGCTCGGGGAGTGATGTATCCAATCACAATAAATGTTCTGCTTCTTAGGAGGATGATTTTATTATCCCAAAGACTGTCTCAATACCCATTCTTCAAAAGATTCATTCTAGGAAAGTCGGGTTTTTAAATTTTTTAAAAATTTATTTATCTTTTAATTAAAGGGGATAAGACCTAATGTGAGTAAAAGACAATCTGCTGAAATAGTGAAGGATTTCAGGCACACACTTTTCTGCCTGACATCTACACCATTCATTTTCTTAGCAGTGCAGTGCATGAACCGGAGACATAAAATCAACGTGGAGTTTGCCAAAGGAAAAAGAGCCTGGACATTTGTGTTGGTAATTTGAGGAGCAGAATTGTGGATGGTGGGTGATCACATCTGGCACAGGACAGCTTGTAGTACACTGGGTAGGTACTCAGTGAGCACAAAAAGATCATGTGGTCCTATTGAAACAAGATATGATAGATGATATGTGAAAGGGAGAGGAGGGAGGGGGAAAAGTATAATTATAGGAATACAAGTCTGCATATATTAGCTGAGTCTACAATGTGGAGGCTTCAGAGAGTTTTCTAATATAAAAATCAGTGGGAAAGAGATTAATTGCCACATTGAGAAAATTAGGGTTGTATGATCAAAGGGAAAGCAGAGAAGAAATGGCCTGTTGACAGATGGCTTAGAAAAATGAAAAGATTTTTCTGAGGATATGAATTTGGAGTTTTGTGCTGCTTGGGGAGACACAGGCACTGTCATCATATTTTAGTAATAATAAGCTGCTACATAACTCTTTTTATTCACCAAACATGTAGCATAGGAGAAGTATGAGTACAATAATACACTGATAGGTACACTTTCTTCTCAGGGTATAATGAAATTAATTGTACTTCTCTGAGAATTTATTCAAGGTCTTGCTGCTGAAGGCTCCTATCTTCCAGCACATGGAGTCCATTACCCCATTTAAAACAGTTTCCTTCATATCAGGAAATTATTTTAATTCTACTCTTTCTGCATACCCAAACCAGTTTTTAACACCATGTTTCCCAAGCTTTCTGTATATGCAGTATTCAGGTAAATCCATGTGGTTATAACTGATAAATTGTTCCCGCTGCCAGGCAGCAGCACAGAGTGAGCACACATTAACAGGCAGCCCCTGTCCTCAGTACATAAATAAACCAAAAATTGAAGGATTGTCAAAAAACAATCGGGGAAACTGAAGGGACCTCAATTCTACAATTGTTTTCTTTTATAATTGAATGAGATTTAGATAAATGGGCATTGGCTGAAGGGAAAGACGAGAAAGGGAGGGTATGGCTTTGTGAAAAGACAGGGCAGTAATGGCTTGTTCCTATCAAAACTGCCAGATGTTGCTTAGTCACATTATCTCTCATCTCTCACTCTTATGCGAAAGAAACTCAGGTACCTGTTTCTGGCTGTGTCACTCCATGGCACAGTGACTCAATTCAACTCACTAATACAGCAGGAAAAAACTAATCAAAACCAAACCAGAAAAAATTGTAGCTGCTGGTTTTGGGTGGGATCAGGCTGGGAGGTTCGGTCAGTGTGTCCTGTACCCCCCGGCGTGGGCACGGAGGAGGGCAGGAGGCAAATCTTAATTCTGCTTTACCATCATGTGAACCACGAGCCAGTCAGAGCAACAGGGACAATAGGTGGAGAGAGGCTCATTTGGACTACAGAAGGAATCAGCAGAGAACGTGATAAAAAAATGACATAAACTCATAATCCACGATCCTAACTGCAGATTAGTAAGTGCTTGTTTATGGATTTCACATTTATTACAGCTTCATATGTTTGTAGATTTCACAGCCCAGGCATTTGTGGGGAAAGAAAGTAAGTTCTAGGTCACAAACTAGTGACCTAGAATAAAATAAAATAATGTTTATCTTCTGTGAAAATGCATATGGTTTTGCTGTTCTAGCTACTAGAGTAAAGCTGTATGTGAGATTTCCTCCACCACTCTAGTTAGTGCTTTTTATACTCATTAGTCCTGTGCAATCCCATGTAGGTTTGCATTCTCTCTTGCTTTCTTAGAGTATTTCACTCCTGTTAGGGCTTAGACTGGCTGTAATTACTTTAGTGGTTGTCTTTTTTGAAGTTTTACAATCACTATCACATCCTTTTTTTCTCCCCGCATAGTTGCTGTTTTCACAGTTATCTGTTCACATACCACTCAATTTGCTGTCTTAGACAAACATTTCTGGGACAAACAAAGGAATTTTTTTAATTTCCTTTTTTTTTTTACCATTGGTGATTTTGGTTAGTAAAAACAAAGAAAGGTCTTTTGGAGTCCAGTGGGCGAATGCTCCTGCTTGGTTGTGCCTTGGTCTGAAACTGAAGACTGGTAAATTTGGTATCTATTGACATTCACCTTCACTGTCAATTTGTAAAATTCAAAGCAAATCTGTCACCAAAACACTTCATTATCATTAAATTCTCCCCTGAATTTCTTCTTTGTGCAGAGATAGGTTAAAAATAATCTCAGAGTAAAGACATTCCAGCCTGTATTGACGCAGAGTCAATGGACATGCAGCAGTTGATAGTTGTCTTTTACTGGTTTCATACTTTAAATACATAGTTTCTGTGGGAGAGTGGAACTGTCAAAGCTGTGTCTGTAGTGAAGGCAAGAATACTTGCCTATAATTACTGTTCTCTGAATGATTTTCTTTTTGAGAGGGACGTTTTATCTGTTCTCCTTTCTGCTTTATCTGAGACTTGTATGTTCTTGTCTTCATTTGTTTGTTAACCAAGGGGAATTTTTATCTTCTTACTGTCATGTTTTGAGATTTATGTGATTGCCTCTAATTTGAAACTTGGCAAACCTTATGAAATATGGAAATGTGACCTAGTTCTGACCTCATATACCTACGTTGCATCTTGCAGCTATGCTCTTGGCATGTTTGATGGCCCTTCAAGTCCCTTTATTTGCAGTCTGTCATCACAAAATAGATTTGGCTCCTAGTTACTCTGTAAAAGGATTAACGATTCCTGACACAGCTGAAGTTCCAGTTTAGGAATATCATTTTAACTCTCGTTGCAACATCTGAAATATCAAGGATTGTTATTAGAGACAGACTGAGTTGTTTCAGGAGGTGTGGGGAGACCAGTGCAAAGCTGTGTATGTTCATCAGAGGGTGTCATCTTTTCAGCTGCACTTCTTTGGCTGTTACAGAGCGGTGTCTGGAGAGTTCAGTTTATCTACTTGAGTTAATCTGTGACTTCAGTTTATTGTATATATGCAGCCTATGCTGTAGATCCAGTTCAAATTAAAACAAAGTGCAAGCTCTTGGCACTTCACTCCCATCTGAAGAAGCAGTTGTTTGATGGTGGCAATGTTGGGAACACTTTTGCAAATCAGGCTGCAGGCAGTGGTTAACATTTTAATTGTCCTGTCCTTCAAATTTGCTCATTTCGGGAGTCTTGTCGATGCTAATGCTGTCTCCCTCATGCAAAGCCAGGATGACTTGTGATTCCAGTCCTATTTGTTAAGTGAATGTATTTCATTTGCAGCTAATGACTTGCTGCTGGTGGATAGTTAAGTGTAAGTGCTAATATGTTTTATTGTCTGTTTAAAGCTCTCATGAATCTCTGGAAGAGTCCTAAGATGGATTTTTGCTGTGATTTCCTGCTTGTGGTTGGGTGTCATTCAAGATTTGTAAGGAATTACGAGCTGTAAGGTTGCCCTGTCTGACTGCATCTCTCTGTATGTGGCGTTTCAGCATTTGGTATCCAATGCAATTCAAGCTGACAAAATCTAAATTGGGATATTTAAGGGGTAAAACATTCTGGAAATGAACTTTGTTGTTGCTGTTGTCAATTAAATGAGTAAGTCTCAGTGTAAAATCTTCCTCTTTGTTCAAGATTCTCACTTGTGTGCTGTTGACATGCTGGAAGTGCAGATAAAATGTGATAAAAGGTACTGTTACTATTGCCTGCCCACATATGTAATTCGTTTGCTGCATAAATACACCTACAGGCTTGTTCCATACAGAGGCCTAAGTAGCTACATATCAACATGTACTGGTTTTGTTAATTCACAGAATTCTTCTGTGTTGTGTTCAAGACAAATATAGATAAATAAGCCAAGACTTCATTAGGGAAATGGTTTCTGCCAAGCTGTATTTCAGTAGGCTAAAAAGATTCCTTCCAAAACATTCCTTGACACTTCTGAAGGGAATACCTGTGACTTCTAACATAATCAATCTGTTCCTACGGGGTAAAGCTTGAAGATGAAAGGATAATTTTGCCTTTTCACCCAGTAACTCTGAGTCTCAGAACTCTACAGTGAATACAAACAGGTCTTTAAAAACATGGAAGGGCAATGTTGGTATGGTGTGGGGGAGCACAGCCTATGAAGATGTCTAATTTGGACATCATGCTTTGCATCTGAGAACAAAGTGAAATACGAGCTAGAAACATGAAACATGACTGTGAGTAGATAACATCTTTGATAGGTCAAGTGTCTAACTAGTTACCAAAAAAACCCATTGTAAAATTCTACTGCAGAACTGCTGGAACTCCTCTTTCATACTGTGCCTACCTGAAGAAACGTCATTATCAGTCTCTGCAACTGCATTGCTGACCAAGGCTCCAGTAGAATTTTGATAAAATAAATGAGCAAGTCTGTTTAACAGCAGAAGCAAGTTCTATCTTCTCCATTTTATCTGGCTGCTTTCCTGAACTCCTTCTCCCATATCAGCTTTCCAAGTCAGCTTGTAGGGGATGCTCTACAGCATCTTCATAATTTTGTTGGGCGTTGTGTGGTCCTCCCAAGCTGACAGAGCTCAAGTCTTGCTGTTCCTATTCTCTCAGGATTCGTGGGATGACGTGGACGATCTCATCCTTTCTGGCTCCAGTGAAATAGTCAAATGGGTATCTTTCTTTGAGGGCAGGATGAACTTCTGACTTTCCTCTTCTGGCCAACATTATGTTTATAAGGCTGAAAGCTCTTGGAAAGATTAAAAAAAAACAAACAAAAAACTGAAGAACTTGATATTGGAGAAGGGTACAGTTTTAGGTAAAAAGTTTGTTGTAACTTTTAAATTGTCCAGCTGCACTGGTATGGGAAGATGGTTGTTTTCTCCATGTTGCTTACCTCTTGTGGATTTGTGATGCTGCTTTTCTGAGAACACCAAAATGTTTTTATCATCAGTGAACGAATCATATCCCTGTGAGAAGCATAATGTGCATATTACATATAGACAGACTGAGAAAAGATCATTACTTTGCCTCAGGCTACAAAATAAGACAGTAATATAGTGGGAAGCTCAGTCTCGCAGCCTCCTGGTTTAACCAGTGAATGACTCATTATACTGGCTGAAAAAGCTCTAGGAGTGAATGGTGGTGAATAAAGCTTAGGAAATGATTGGTCAGAACAGAGTGTCCTCTTCAGGGTTTTTAATAACCTGGGACTTTCACACCCATTTTGAGATGAAACTAAAACTACGTGACTATATTTTGCTTCTGGCAACATCCCTGATTAATAAGCAAAGCAAATGCTTTGTGCACTGACTTGCTGTCAGTATCTTTGGTTCAATGTATAAGAGCAGTCTATTCAGTTGTGGTTTGGCTTTTTGGCAGATGTTATTATTTTGCTCCATTTGCCTGCCGCTGACTTGGCAATGAGGTGGCATTAGGCTTCTGTCCTGATTGAGAGGACTTCTAGATAACTTCCCCCTCAGCCTCACAGCAGTATTTATATCCAGAGGCCTTCCTGATCTTGGAATTGCAAGAAGCTAGCTCTAGGAAGAGATTTTAATTGCAGATGGAGTGGCGTGCAGTGCCTTGGCTGCCCAGGTGCCAAAGCCCCACGGTCAGGAGAAGATTTCTTCCCAAAGCCAGCAACAGCTCTTGGGGCACTCTGTCAGACAGTGACAGGCACTGCAGCAGCAGCAATGACGGCAGGTGTCACAGGTGGAGGCAAAGGAACAGGGAGAGACAGCTGAGGTCAGGTTCCAACCAGGCTTATCAACCCAAGCTGAAGGGTGGACCCACAACTGCCAGGACTCAGGAGCTAAATGTTTAAGAGGTCTAAGCTCAAGAACACAGAAATAGACTGTGCAACAGTTTTTATATGGGCTGTAGCTCAGGGGAGGAGCTGGGAGTGGGTCCAACAGGAACAACTTAAGGGAGGAGCTGAACGACAACTGACATAAACTATAACCCATGAGGAGCTAAGGAGGAGGGAATACATTTGAACTGAACAATCAAGGACCGAGTAACTCTGAACTTTCCAGAGAAAGGGGAAAGGGTTACAGGAGGCTGACATCTGGGGGTAGGAGTGTCACCAGAGATTAGGGGAGGGAAAATGAGTGAATGACAAGGGAACAGTTCACAGGGACAGGGGTGATCTGAATGAACCACTTGAACTTACAGAACTAGAAAATCCACCACAACAATAGAGCATCCACAAATCTGTGCTCAGTTTATTCCAAGCCCAGTTCCTTATCGAGGCTCAGAGGAACTTTAGATGGGATGTCAAATTCCCAGTGTCTTCCTGACCCTGCAACCTGCTGCTTTCATTCTCCTTCCTCAAGTGTAGTTTGAGGAGGACTTTTTATTGAGCTGAGAGCTGCTACAGTCTTTGTGCATCCCCCACTTCCCAGTTGTCTACTGGATTTTGGCTCTGGTGTTTGTATGGCTGTGGGGAGTCGATCTCTCTGGAAAGAGTTTTCATCCATTGCCAAATCTTCCTCTAGATTATTTCCTCAATTACTTTGTGTATTTTTACTTCCTAATTTGTTGCAGCTGTTCTGTACTGGTTTACCAGACCTGTCCAACAGAAGACAAACCCAGTGAGAAATGCTGATAGCTTTCTACGGCATTAGTGATTGGAAAGGCTGGTGGGATGGTTGCCTTGATTGCTTTGAGAACTGCAGACTCAGATCCTCTGTTCCCAAAAAGAGACAGAAAATAGATTGCTAATGACATGGAATTCCCTTCATTCCTATCCCAACCCTTCTTTATGCGATCCTCATTAAAAATTGTGTTTTATGATTGGTGCCCCTGTCCCTGGGCTTTGGTGTGCCAACCTCAACATCTTCCAGTGCTGGAGTAATTTATAGCCCAGGGTTCTTTTGTGCACAGGAAACCCCACTGCAGAATATCCTTTGGTCTGTGTACCTTTTCAGCTGGATATTTTGAAATACAAAGCTCTTAAGAACTGACTGCTCAGTCTTAACCAGAATTTGCAAGTTGTCTGAGGATTTCCTTTTCCTCTAGAGTTGTATGACTAAGCATGAGAAGGGAAAACAGATTAATCATCACCGAAAACAAACAAATAATGACTTAATAATCACAAATCTAACTGAGAAAGCAGTATTAATTATTCATGGAGAGTGATTTATCTTAAAACATACTGTTAGACTGGCAGCTGAAATAAAGACAGATGTTTCTGCTTTGTCCCAGAGGGTTGGAAATACAAAACTAGAGTTAAATTTGATACCCACATAATGATGTGGGAGGTTATGGAGGTTTGTATAGTTGTTATTTGTGTATGAAGTTTGCTTTGAATCACAGATGGAAACACTTTATTTAGTATCTATACTGTTTCTAGTTTCCCAGAATTGTAGAATCATAGAATCATAGAATGGATTGGACTGGATGGGACTTTAAAACTCATCTCATCTGACCCCCCTGCCATGGGCAGGGACCCCTTCCACTGGACGAGGTTCCTCCAAGCCCTTGGCCTTGGACACTGCCAGGGGTGGGGCAGCCACAGCTTCTCTTCTGGGCAACCTGTGCCAGGGCCTCAGCACCCTCACAGTAAAGAGTTTCTTCCTAAAATGTAATTGAAACCTTCTTCTCTGGGTTGTGGAGAGACTGCACTGTAATATCTTTCATTTAACACTCTCGCTGCGTATTTTTTAACAGAAGTAAAGGCAAATGAAAAATGCCCTGTATTACAATTTTAGTTGATAGTTTATAAAATCACTCCTGGTAGTTACATTCCATTTTCAAAGTGCTTTGCAAACACATAAACCCAGAGTTTAAGAATATAACATTCAGATTAAAGGTAGAGACCCTAAAGTAAAAAGGAGTGAAAAGGAAGGAATAAGTTTCTGACAAATCTTGAAGTTCCACCTCTCAGAACATGTGGTTTTGCCTTCCACCTTTTTTGTAAATCTATTGCGATGGTTTGGATAGGTTAGTTTGATGTAATTTCATTGAAGGGGTATTGTGAGTGAGCTATTGAAGTTTTAAAGAAGTTGAAAAGCACTAACACCATGTAGGTTGACTGGAGTTCTGCCATCATCCATTCCAAACCCCACTCAGGGCAGGGCCAGTCCTATTATTGAAAAGAAATGCCAAGTCAGGCCAGGTCTGAGTGCTATCAGCATTGTTTTGTAGCTTCCCAGTGCCAACACGTGGGCTAGAGCCACGTTGGATTCCGTGTTTCCACCCCAACTCTCCCAGTTAATTTCCTCACAGATCTCTGCAGAGGCCTCTTACATGCACTGTACCTTTTCTTCAGTAGTTACATTATTTATATTTAGAATTTGAGGTGAGAGGAAGGATTTAGGGTTATGGTGAGGAAAGGAAAAACAAGTTGTGAGAGTTAAAAAGCTGTTCTAGAATGGGAGCTCGGGATCTGTTGCCTTAGTTTAAGGTGTTAAAAAGGTGCAAGGTTAACACAGGAAGCCTTGTTGGTAGATAACTGTTCTCTCCTTGTGTAATTTCATCTGCTAAAGTATGTGGCATCATCTTGGAAGTATGACAACCTGATCTTTATTTAAAAAAAACCCACAAAATAAGCCGTAATCCAAAGCAGCAAGTATTTGTATTCAGTGCTTATCGTAATGATCAGCACATACACTGAAAATAATCCAGATTTACTTGAGCCCGTTGGGCACATTTGTGGTATTTACAGTTACATGTTTGTATTTTTCATTGTCCCTGAAATTTGGGGTGTGTACTGCTGCAGAGTGTATTAATACATATAAATAAATCATGCAGTACATATAATAGCTTTTTCTCTATTTTAACTCCCATTTTTCCCAGGCACCCTGAGACCACTTCCTATCAAAATCTCCATCTGAGAGATGTTAATAATTTTTCTCAAATATTTTCTTTAGAGAGTTGGTTCTTTCCTGGAAGCTTGTTGCCAAGCTAACTTCATTATGCTATTATTATTTAGGTTTTCCTTCCACGAAATAACACCAGAACTTCTAAGAACTTAATCTTGTGAGAATGGTTGACCTTTCAAGGTATTGAAAACCCACGCACTTTCTTAAGGAAGATGGCTGCATTTTATCTGTCTGGACAGACTGAGAGAACTGCTTGAAAAGAACTTCTTCCAACTACTTTTCTGTGCTGATGCCTAAAATAAAATTAGTAATAATTGCCAATGCCTCTTCACACGGCTTAATAATAGAACCTATGGTGGAACATCCTACCAGCTGAAGGCTACATTATAAGAGAGAAAAGGCACATGGAATTTTAACAGCCTCAGGCCTTTTCAGAACAGTTGATTTTTAAAATTTTGTCTATTGAAGACAGTCATTCATTTGTTTCCGCATTAGCAGTGTTTGGATCCCTGACTTAAATACACTGCTGACTATGAGTCTTAGCTTTTAACCAGACTCAAGTACCTGATGTTGTAGGAAAAGGGCTTTTGGCTCCTAATTATGCACATTCTTCTGTATTTTTTGTGGAAAAATAATTTCGGAATTAGGCCCTCATTGTCTGGGAACATACAACTTTTGTATATATCAAGTTAAAGCAAAACATGAGACTGATAGATATTTGATTTCCTTGGAAAAATAGGATTTTACCACATGATGAATTCTAGGTGAACAATTATTACGTGTGTTGTCACACTGTGGCGCACATTCCTGCCAGCTACATCAAATTGGCCAAGGTCAATTGGGAATTTTCAAGATTTAGTGGTTTTTGTTCCTTTACCCTGTGTCTGCTTTCACATTTTCCATAAAACGTCTTTGCTGCTGTTCCTATTTCTAGACACAGTTTTATGTGTTTTTATTGATGGTGTTCCTATTGCATGTTTACATGTACAAAAAATGCACTAAGGCTGTATGTAGGTCAGTTGAGATCACATGGTCGGTGTGTGTTTGTGCAAAAGAAGTTCAGATTTGGAGGGGAAGAAACGATCATGGAATCCAGGATACAGAAACTTGGTAATTTAGTCTTTTGCAGAAACAAGTGATATTTTCACCCTGCATCCACTTGCTGAATATTCCATAAATAGATTTTATTCATATCCCTCTAGGAGAAACGTGGCTGCAATTTATGGAAAGCTCATCATGCTTCATGGAAAAGCTGAATGCTGCAGCTTTCACTAAAGCTCACTGGTTCATAAATGTTGCAGTGCTATGAGCAGTATAGATGTTCTGGGTTGGTGGGGGGTTTTTTGTTGTTTTTTTGTTTGTTTTGTTTTGGTTGTGTGGTTTTTTTTCTTTTTGTTTTGTTTTGTTTGTTTGTTTTTTGTGGTTTTTTGGTTGGGTTTTTTTGGTTGTTTTTTTTTTTCCCTTTCTGGCAGGCAATATGATTTTATTGCTTGAAGATAATTCTTGTAGGGTTCAAAGACGAAAATGTGAATTCTCAATGAATTTTTGAAAGAATTTGATGCTGGTTAATCAAAAGATTTTCAGAACAATCCGAGAAGCTGATTGACAAGGTATGTTTTCAGTGGACTGTGCACTTCTGTGGCTTCCACTCAGACATGTGTGCAATGTCACATTCCAGTCAAGTCATCCATTCTTGATCTGCCTGTCAAGAACTGAAGTTCAGGGAGAAGCTTATGCTGGGGCCCAGCTCTGGGTAGCTGCAAACCTCACAACTTTCATATGTTCACAATGGTAGAAAAATGGATCAACAGAAAAGAGCTTTGATGTGTAGTGACTTTTATTTTCAAATGATGTCACAACAAATTATATTCTCCCCTTGTACCAGCAAGTGCTTCCATCCTGAGCAGAAATCCTGTGGCAGTGGGACTGGTGCTTTTAGTGTCCCTGCAGTGTCCTTGGCAAAGTGCTTGACGGATTAGCAAGAGAGTGGTTCTATTACACAGATTATGGGTGATTCATTCTTCATAATAACAGTTGATCGTGGTGCATTGCTACTTACCATCCCAGGCACACCAAATTAAAGTTTGAATATGGTTATATTAAAGCCATATATTAAAAAAAAAAAAAAAAGGAAAATAAAAAAGAAAGAAAAGAGGATTCACTAAGGAAGATTCACTCTAGTTTCAGCTTGCTGGTTTTGTGAAGCATCTCCAGCCTCAGGAGCTTGTGTGGACACCGAGGATTCTGAGTCATGTTTGAGGAGGGAGCAGCTCTCTCTCTTGTGGGTTGAAGTGTAAATGACCCGACATAAACTAGATGTGAGAGTACAGATGGAATGCAGAGATTACAATATGGAATGGAATACAATATAGCCTGATACTGCTTTAGGTGGGATGTAGCCTACAGCAGGTTTCCCTCATTCCTGCAACCCAGCTCCCCACTCTGTTCCTTCCCAAGCTGAAAATAGGATATATACTTACTTGATGCTGTTGCATTTTGGCTTTTCACTTAATTGAACAATCTAGAGTATCAGAAAGAGGTAAAAAAGTCCTAAAGAAATATAGAAACTAATTAATATTTCAAAGGAAGGACTTCTTTTTTGTCTTTCTTTTTTGTGTTTTAGAAAATAATTAGGTATCATGAATATTTTGGTTACTCTGCAATAAGCAAATCCTTAAGGGACGAAAATATGCTCTAACTAGCTGCTCTGCAAATGTATAAAATTCATAATGTGTTTAATTAAAACTTCTGTATTTCTTAATTAGTCTTTGCACTGAATTCTACAAACATTTCAGAAAGGGTAGTTCATAAATCCTGTAAGGTACATATACTATCTTTGTCAAAATCTGATGTATGGCTGTTGAGAATTAATAAAAATGTTGAAAACTAAATAGGAAGTTAGAAAAACTATAAACAAATAGCTCTTTGTATTACTGGGACCTTGGGTAGTGTTAGGACTTCATATTTTTGGTTAGAATTGTTTTGTATTTGTGATATTTCCATATTCTTAAGCATGCCAGAGATGTGTGACAAAGGATAAATGGGAAAGCAGTGCTGAAGAGGGCAGAAACATGGACTTTGAGTTCTAAACTGACCACAGGCTGCTGAAGAGATTTCTACTTGATTTGTTTTAGTATTTTAAAAATAGAATAATTAGGATAATTTACTATCTTTTCCTGAAACCATTTTCTTCCCAAACTCTGAATCTGTGGGTTAACAAACTGGTGTGGTCCTGTCAGTGCAGTGACAAATAAAGTCAGCAAATTAACTTAGAAATTTTTGTGCTGCACACATCAGTTGCATAACATTTAGAGATAAATAAAGTGAGTTTATCTAAATAATGCATGCACTGCAAAGGCTGGTAGTACAATGCTTTTCAATAACCTGTTTCTTGAGTGATCATCCCCGAGTCACCTGAAGTACCCTTCTTCCCTCTTTGCTGAATTTTATTATACACCCTTCTGATTTTCCAACTCAGAAAAAGTCATGATGACATTATGGCTCTGTTTTTTGTTACTGAAATTTTCTCAAAGCCCTTTAGCAAAGTGAAGCCGAGCCAAAATTGGTGGCATTCATCAGCCCCAGTGAACAAGCAGGGATCACTCTTCACCACAGAAAGAATTTTAATGTTTCATTTCAATCCAGAATTAAGGACTCACTCTTTCCTCATCTCCCTCTCCCCAATGTATTTACTTGGCCATTCATAATACTGACATTTATGCTGACTTGTGTTCCTTGAAATTGTTTTGTAGCTCTTTAATTCCCTTGTTCCAAATTACTCTGAGGTGAAAATTTTTGCTGTTCTCTTCAGTGACAGAGGGTGTTAGAAAAACCAGCTCATCTCAGTATAGGCTTAGTGTCAAAAATCAGCTCCAAAGGGTTTAACAAGAAAAAATACTGAGTAGAAAAATAGTGAAGTTGCACAGACAGTAATATATGATGTTACAACTGAAGGGAGAGAGAAATCAATTGAATGTTTCCAGTTGGTATGAAATCTGAAGTGATATGTAATGCAGGAAAAAAATCACAAGTGGTAATTCTACCTGAAGGAGAGGGCAAGTAATTGGAAGAGAAGAAGTTGATTTATATGGGTTTAAGATCCCGAAAAAATGGCAAATAAAATAAAAATCAGTCTGGTTGCATTTCAGTTTAAATTTAAAAAGTTAAGAGTGAAAGATATGAACTTGAGAAAAATAAAAATTCTATTCTAGATGCTTCTGAAAATCTTAGTTGTTAAGTCAGGCCACTCAGCAGTTTCATTCAATAATTCCATTAGAATAAAATCACCATATTTGATAAAATCAGGTGTGCTAGAAATGCCTCAATGAGTTTCGGATTCCCAAATGCTGTTATGCTTGTGGCCTGAAAGCTGCTCCGAAAGGGCAAAAAAAAGGAAAGAAATCTTAAAAAGTCATTTATTTTCTCTGGTCAAAGCCAACCACAGCTCTCCTCATGCATTGCCCTCAGAGTAGCTGCTTCTGATTTTCATTTTGATGACACCCTGAAAGTGTCCAAGGCCAGGCTGGGTGGGAATTGAAGCAGTCGGGGATAGTGGAAGGTGACCACTTAAAGGAGATGACCTTTAACATCTCTTCCAAATTAGGTTTGAAAGCCCCAGATTTTACCGTCTTAATATAATTTAATGTACAATACTCCTTTTGAGCCAAAGTGTGACCATCAGCAAATCCAGGAGAGCTTGAGTTACGATGCAGATTTGTTTCTGCAAAAGAGAAAGAGATTTGTTTCTACCCTGGAGAAGCACAACAGTTGCTTATTTCAACAGAAATGTAAAATTCTGCAGCAGCTGATGATGCTGGCCCTGTCCCTTGATCTCTGGGCAGGGGAACATCCAAGACCTTTCAGGTTTACAAGGAGGGGTTTTAACTATACCTATCAGCCTTAACAAACTCCTGCCATAAGAACAATTACCAGTTTCAAATTACAAATTGTATTTTAAGACTTTCAGAGTGAGACTTTAGCTACAGACTGTGCTTTCAGTTTTCCTGGGATGCAGAGAAGCCTGAAAAGAAGTTTGTGCTTAGGAAGACAGATGCTTTCTGGACTGTAACCTTTCTAGTTGATTTTAACTTGGTGTGATGCCTGAAGAAAACCCCGTGTAGCTCATCTCATCTGCTCAGGAACTTAGTGGTGATGATGGTGATGGAAAACAAGCAGAGATCTGATTTTAGTTCAGAAATGTCAGGTTATTCTTGATGTTAGATGCTGTGGCATTTGCCTGCTGATGGGATTATGGAGAATTAGTTTTCATGTGTTGACAGTTTCCCTTATGGGCCACTTTCAGTTGTGGATCGCAGTTCCATGAGTTAAAAAAATGTTTGGAAGAGAAGAATGTGGAAATTTATTAGCTGTATCTCTGTATTTTGGAACAATATTGAGGACTGTATCTATTGGACTGATTAATTTTTCTTTGCTCTTAATTGCAAAAATCCATTTGAATTTAATTAACTTCTTATTTCAATTTGGCAATGCATCTGTACATGATGGCTAGCACAAGTGCTTTTGAAAATACAAATCAAATTGATTAATAAGCATTTAATCCCAGGGAGACTTTCTTTTCTTTCTGAAGACTTTCTCTTCCCTCCAGTAATTGTTAAAAATATTTGAAAAACTGCTCTCTTTAAATGAAATATTATGCATGTTTATGATCATATAGAAATAAAAAAAAATTTGCAAGGCCTTTTTTTAAAAACCAAGTATGATGCAGTTATAGTTATGACTTATTTTGATTATTTTCTAAACAATTTTATTTTCCACTACTTCTGCTTATACATTCCAATTCAGAGTCATTGAGCCTTGTTTCAGAAGAGGAGTTTGGCTGCATTTTCCCCTGCTCACTAAGAACTTCATATTTAACTTTCCACTAATTCTGTGAGTGGGCACCAGTATTTGTTGCAGTTCCTTGTGCGGTTACAGGAAAGTATGAAATGTAAAACTGTATTCAGAAAAATAATTTTCACTGAAAACATTTTTTACAAAACAATCATTAAAAACAAAGTATAAAGTGATATGCACACTAAGCCAAGTTCCCTTGTGGTTTTTTTTATAGTTACATCCCTCTAATGTTCTGTAGCTCCTGTTCTGCCTAAGAAAGCAAGCGAAATACAGCCATTTTCTCCATAAAAAGACAGGCTAGACTCAGTTTAGGTTTATTTTACTGAATTTGTCCACTCTGGGTGTCAGGCACACCTGGCAGATAGTGCAAGCCATACCATGGAAAGTGTATCAAAATCATGCATGGTTAATTACAAAATGCTTCATATTGAGAGAGGTCTTAATGATGCAGCAGTTTTCATTTAATAATTGTAGAGCATCAATCCAGGATTATCAGAGAGCCTTTAGGTTGCACAGTGCCTTGATCAACCGCCTTGATAAACTAAGAATATCCAGACCTTGAGTCCTTCTGGGGTTCTGCAGATATTTTCTAAGGGAAAATTCTGACACTGTGTCAAAAACTTCCCAAATTCTGCTCCAAGAAATCAGGAGCAGAGCAATAGAGCCTTTATCTGCCAGCTCCTCATTCTACCCCTTATCCTGCAAGCCCTTCTCTCATTTCATTGGAAAAATTGCTTTTGCCTTCCTTGCAGGAAAATTGACCTTTAGGAAATCTCCCACTGCTTCCCTAATTTATGAATCGTTGTTTGACAGTGTGGTTCCTTTTACCCCGTGCATAAATGGGACACATCTGTAGAGACAGATCCTAAAGGAGACCTATAATAAAATCAGAATTAAAACCAGAAGCAGTCTCACACTTGAGTGAACTCTTTTTTCTTAGGGATGCTCATTCAGGCACCTTCTCCTGGTGCACACTGAGCTGCTTTGACTTGAGTTGTCTTGGGCTTTTTCGTGGGCTCTAGGCAGGCTGTAACTCTGCTGCAAAGCTATCACAAAAGGTATTTCTTTAGGCTGTGTATTTTACTTTTTCTGTCTGCACCAAATTCTTTCATGACATACCAGGAGAGCTTATCTTCTCTGCACTACCACTTTCTGTGTCCAGACTAAAAATAATTTTCACGCCTACAGGGGTTTTTTTGCCCATTCTTCCTCTTTTAGGAACAAAGCTGACAGTGGAAGTTGAAAGTGGAAATATCAAGAATCATCAAGTATCAAGAATCAGTGCTTACTGAAATATTTTACAAACCACACATGAGTGACCGTGTAGGGGACATAAGGGTGAAAAGGGCACAAAGAGGTCCTGCTGTACCATACTTCGTGTTGCCTGTGGAGTGAAACAGCAGGTGATTACATCCAAACTTCAGGTTTTAGCTTACTCTTGCCTCATTTGGCCTTTTTTTCTGTCTTTTTCCACCAATCTTACTAAGTTTAATAAATTTATCAAATGAAGCTCAATGTAGTGTTTTAGTCCAGGGCATAAATATAGGCACCTGCCTAACTTCAGGAAGCTGGAGTCAACAAAATTGTATTTATTATATAAAATGCTCCATTTAACATTCCATTTCTCCTGCATTTTTAAAGTTAAGAGAAAGGCAGCTGTTTCACAGTCAGAACATGCTGGTGTTAAAACCAACAGCCTCTCTGGTCTCATTTACAGTTGTTTGGAAACACCTTAATTTCATGCAGAATCTTAAGGAGTGGTAACCTCCTTTGGTCACCTGCATGTGCAGCCAAGTCCAGTGTACAGACACTGGTGTGAGAGTGAGCCTGCAATGCCATGGAATTGTGGAATCATGGAAGGATTTGGTTTGGTACGAACCTTAAATTAAATCTAATTTCTATTTAAAGAAAATTTCTAGTTCATATTGTAGGAGAACTGGTGGTAATTCCACCAGAAATTCTGAGGCTTGTGTCCTGTCTCACTTCAGCCTTTGCAATTGTATTTGTCCTTGCTTTCCCTGCTAACTCCTGAAGCAAACTGGGCTTTTATTACTGCAGCATATTCTTGCAATTTCACAATTTTCTACAGTAATATTTCATCCAAGACAAGNGGAAAGAAGATTCTTCTCTCTATTATGGTCAGCGATCAGTCCATTCCCTTGTACAAAGCAACCCTTACTTTAGAGAAGAGTTCCAGTGAGATCTGTTCTTTTTTAAGTATCATGGGAGTTCACAAAACCATCCATCAATTGTTTTTGAGGTACTGTTTAACTTCTTTCAACAGTATCTCAGTAGTGGCTGAAGTTACTTGGTTTTGGTCAGAATTTTAGGTGATAATGCTGAATTTTTGAGGTTATTGTCTGTTGTTGCTGATGTGCAGGGCAACATTTGAAAGAAATTAGAGATGATTTTATTTTGCTATCAAGTAACCATCCCAGCCTGTATTTAGGAAATTTTTTTTAACTGCTGGAAACCTTTATAGAACTGTCAGTATTTTAAACCTTGTGGTGTAGTCTGTGTCTGCTTGATAGTGTAGAAAAATGGAATGGTTATCATGGCAGAGTTTCCCTTCAGAACTGGAGATTAAGAGCCCCCACGTGCAGCTGGGGCTTTGAAATTTGGTCTTGCCAGGGGTATCTTTGATGGGTTCACGTTCAACAAACTGTTTCCCATGAGAGCGTTTTCAGATTGATCTCCTGAGTGATGATTAGCCCTATGCTTTACTTGTATGCCCTGCTCCGAAGGCTTGGCACAAAGTCTGGCCTTTCTTCACCAGGCAGTGTAGGAAATAGAGGGGCTTCTTCAAACACTAAAAAAAGTGTGTTTTTCTTGTTTCCAGGTTTAAAGTTTCACCACTGTTGGAAGGCACAGTATCACTCCCAGTTTCATTCTAGTGTCATCACCAGTAATACGTGTACAAAGTTCTCTGTTAATGTCTGCAAAGTAGTTGAAAGCTTTTTAAAAAATCTGAAACTGCTCAAATATCGATTAAATCAGCTTTAGATTACTGTGCTGTTCTGGCTGGCTTCCCTATTCTTGAATTTATGTGACCTCAGTGACAGGTCCTCTGATTTCCATCACACCCTGGCACTTTGATTGCAGCAGGATGGATTTACCCACGCTGCTGCATGATCTTCATGCCTGCAGGTGGGAGCTGTAGAGACCTGGGATGTTCTTCCTGAACACATCAAACTGTGTAGCTTCAGCACCGCTAACCAAGAGGGAACTAAAAAATCCTATGCAATAATATGTATTTTAACATATATTTTATCATGGGTTTTTTTTAATATTAATATTCATTTTTATGAAGCCGTAGTAATAAGATTTTCAGTTTGGAATGAGAGTCTGAGAAATCCTTCATAATTACACTGGAAGATGCACAGTTTGTTAACATGTGTGTGGTATTTTGTTTTAGGTGCCTAGAGTGATGTTACCTGGAGTAAGCATCAGTAGAGGTAAAAAACCAATGTACTGCAAAACATCAGAGGAAGGAGTAGGAATGTGGGAATTGGTTCAGGCTCTTGCTGTTTCATTTGTGCTGGTTTTAGAAGGCATTGTAAGTGCTTCTCCTGATTCCCAAAGCAAATAGCAAAATCTTCTTGCTCATAAAATATAAATAAATTATAAATCTTTTTGTACTCATCCCAGTGGATGTTCCATTATATTATGTGTTCATCTATTTTTCATTATTTTTACCTTAAATTTGTCAGTGTTTGCACTCCTAGGAAATGTGTGCTCTTGCAAGGGGAAAAAAGGAAAAAGGAAAAAGTTTTCAAATGTTGATGGCAATAGAAATGGAGGAGATATACATTAGTAATAGAAATGGGTTTTATTCATTGGTTTCCGACCACTGATGTGTTTTACTGAGGATTTTGGTAGCAAAGGGAGTGGATAATTTTGACATTTAGCGGTGTTGCCCTGGGCTCTGATTAAGCTGAGAGATTTGGAGACACAAAGCAGGTGGTTCTTGTATACATTAATTCAGTCTTTCCTGAGCTCCACTGTCAGCTCCTTCTCTTTGGGGCTCTGTGACAAACTGAGGGAGAGGAAGGTGGCTGTGAGTGCCCCTGGTTTTGAAATAAATGCCAAATGCAACCACAGTTGTTAAAAATGGCAGAAAAATATCCTATCCATTTATCAGTTTGGGGTGTCAGAGTGAAAGCAGTGAGTCTGCATTTGTCTTGGCAGGTTTGCATGGTGCAGAAAAAGGGATTATTGCAGAGGCCACTCTGTTCTTTGCATCCTAAATTGTCAGAAAGGGACAAGATAAAGAAATCCTGTTTTCTTGAGGAAGCAGTCCTGTTCTTAACACTTCTAATAAACCCCAGATACTCAGGGAAGGCTCAGGGGAGTTTTATTGCAGTGCTCCAGCCTTGCAGACTTGTTGCAAATTGTGTCATTTGTGTGAAGGGTGACATGGGCTTAGAGAAAACAGTATTTACTTTCTTATTTGAAAATCAGTTTTCCTAAGATCTAGAACAAGAAAGTATAATTTCAACTTGTTTTCTGAAGTATGAACTTTTAACATTATTTTTAGTTATGAAAAGTTTCAAGAAGTGGTGAAACAATGCTGATGGATGCTTTTGCTGGTGATACAGGTTTTTGTTTGTTTGTTTGTTTGTTTTGTTTCGTTTTGTTTTGTTTGTTTGGGGTTTTTTTTTTGTTTTCCGGGGGACACATAAAGTTCTGCAAATTTTTCAGTTCATTTGGTAATCTCAGTTCATGAAATAAGAGTGCCCCTGTCTGTTCTGCAGGTTTGGAAGTCATTAGTTGTCCTGGATCAACTGGCTTGTGTAGACAAAACAAAGATAAAAATTACATTCTGTTTAAATCTATTGTGTGCATTGCTTGAAGTCTAATAACGTGTAATACACCCACACAGTGTCAAGTGGAATAATCCCTCAGTGATTTCCAGGATGCTGAACCAGTGACTCTGAGCTGTCATTTTATTGGTGGAATGAGAGAACACTTAATATGTGGGTTTTATTTTCCAAGCATTCGTTAGCATTATGAATTCCTCTTGGGAAGAAAGGAAAGGGAAAACATAAAGTGTTGACTTGAGAATATGTCATAAGGTGGAAAAAGAGTTGGAGCTGAAAATGTGAAATATTGCAGGATGGTGTGGATTGCTGTGTTTAGTTCTCAAGAAAATATTATTATTAACTTACTGCTGGGTGTTGAGGGAAGGAGTCTCTGGTCTGAAAATGGCACCTCATTCCTTGGCAGAAAGGTCAGCATCAATCACCGTGGAAGGGAAATTATCAATCGAATGTTCTGCAGGGTTTCTTTCCCAAAGTGAGGCAGAATATGGGCAAATATGGCCTCACTCTGAAGCTCTGCTTTCAGGAAAATGTGCCTGCTTATTGTAGGCTGCTGCTGTAATGAGCAGTTGAAGTGTTTTCTTTAGGACTGCTTTAAAAACTGTCCAAATTGTGTTCATTAATTAAAATAACTTAGCTGAGTAAGTTTCTTTTGAAGTATTTATCATGTTTCATGGCAATAGGGGTCTAAATAAACAGGATTTTGTCATGATGAAATGACAAAGGAAATGCAAATTAGATCTTTAAAAAAATGAAAGAGAGAGTTGCAGTAAAAAGCATTAATAATAAATACTTTTAAAAAGACTCCCGAGATGATTGGACAAGGTTTAAAATTGATAGCTAACAGAAGGTATTAGTTATTTCTAATTTCAGCACAGGAGGAGACAGCTGGCTGAAAACCAGCAGAGGAAAAGTTTTAAATTCCACATCTTGTCTCTAGTTTTTCTGTTGGTTATAAAGGGGAATATTCAACACAGACTTAGAATTTTTTTTTTTTTTTTTTTTTGTGATTCTGATACGCTGATTTCTTTAAATGACAGAGAAAGATTTTTTCCTTTAATTAAAAAAATTAAAATACTGTATTTCTTTTGCGTTTATGCCCTGAGTGGAAGATTGAAACTGAACACAGAAGTTGCTGTGGACGCTCAGATGGTGTTTCAGACCTGAACCAAGTCTGATATCTCCCATTTCAGTTTCAACCACTTTAGAAAACAAAATAAAATGCAAGTAACAGCTTTTATTTGCATTAATGTTATCTTTGTTTCACCTTGCCAGAGTGCTCTGCACTAATGATGCTGAGGTGTATCCCCAGGCCTATGTTGTAACATCCTGTGAGAGCAAAACTGCGTGTGCCTGATTTTGGGAAGAAATGCAGATGTGGAGTGAAGCTGTAGATCTGATCTGAGTGCTGGTCTTGGCAGTCAGAGGCCCAGGACTCCTGGGTACTCTGAAGGGCAAATCTCTTACTAGACATGATTATTGGGAGCCAATTTAGAAGTTATATTCAAAATATGGAATCAAAAGTATTTTTTAATTCAAATAAAGTATGGAAATGAAAGTATTTTTTTATTAAGATGCACTTAACATGCCAAAAATACAATATGTATTTTATTGAAATTCTGTAGACACAAACATAAATGCCTTTCTTAGGCCAGCTTTTCCCTCCCAAGTTCATCCAGGTTATGTTCTGGTAGGGATCTGAGAGATAGTTTTTGCTTTCTCCCTAATCAGGCATGAAGACTGAAAAGAGTTGCTTTTTCCCTGCCTGTGGCCTCCTGCAGCTCTGCCAGATCTCTCCCTGTCCGTTTTCCTTGTCCTGTCTACTGTAGACTCTAACCCACATTTTACATTTTTGTCATTCATTCACAATCACCACAGCTAAGATAAGATAAAAAAGTCAGCATGGTTCTGCTGTGGAGTTTGAAGAGCTGAAATTTAAAAAGGGAGAAAGAAAAGAAAGAGAAAAAAAAAAGCGGGAGAGATGGAGCTAAGAGATATTTTAAAGATTTTTATATGAACAAGGTAAGATGTCAACCAGACACCTGGTTTTTTTTGAGAAGTTTTGACCAGATTTGACCAAAGATGGAAGGTGACATTTTGGAAATGCAAGGAGGTTGATATCTTTTTTCCTTTGTAGGTAGGGATGAAGGAGGATACTTGAAAAATGAAGTGTTGGATGTAATAGCTAAATGGTATTTGCTTTCTTCCTGCATTTAGCTTAATTTGAGAACTGGTGAAGTTCCTCACCTCTATACCATTAATCTTTTGAGAAGCCCTTCAGCATATTATACTTTAAGAACTCTGCTCATTTTGTCAAATTTGGTTGAGATAATAAAATGTATTTTTAAAAATGTACAAACTTAATTTGGAGACGATGTGATTGGCTAAACTTTGTTTTATTATGGAACATGATACACTTGAGCAAATCTGAGTCAGATACAGAGAGAGTTTTGCCTTTTGCACTCAGCAGGCATTGTCATCAAACTCAAACTCAGCTGGGTTGCTCCATGTTTTGCCCCAGCCAATCAATTAGCAGAACATTAATTTTTTATAAATGTCACACTGCTATAAAATCACTTTGTGTCAGTTGATTTTCCCCTGGAACTAATTTCTATGGCACAGGGAGAAGTATTGAAGTGTGTAATATTTTGGATCTGAGCAAGATTTGTTGCAGTAGCATTATAACCATATGCTTTAAACCAGATGGGATATAAGTTATTTTCTTTGGGCCTGCTTTCCTTCACCACAGAACTTTAGATGAAAAAATGATTGTTTATCAATAAAGTCTTTTTTCTCATCCATCCTGATGATATTAATCATCACATAAGAGAATCACATCTCTATCACAGGTTGTCCTAAGCAAGTACTGATTGATAAAATTATTTCTTTCTTACTAATCCAAGGCAGGATTGGTGTCTTGCATTGTTCAACTGTTGCTACTTCTATTTTGCTGCAATTTTTGCTTTGGGTAAAGAAAAGAATTGGGAGCAGAAAGATGTCTAAAGGTGAGCCATAATGATTGAGGTCTGAATTTTTTATCAAACCTGTCAAGTATCCCTGAAAAAATTTTAACCTCTGAAGTTTTGGCTAATGCATTTGGTATTTTGTTGTGATTACAGGGAAATATACTGAACTTCTTGACATTTTACTTGAATATTTGTAACTTCTTACTGTCATAAGGTGAAGATTTTAGAGCTACCACTGGGCTCTTCAGCACGCTGGAATAAGTATGGAAAAACCAAAACTGGGGGACCAATATTCACTGTTTTTCCCAGACTTCCTCTGTCCTGCCCATGCAGTGGGAAGTTGTGCTGAGCAGCTCTCTGAAAAAAAACTCTTGTCTTGAAGATGCACTTTCTTAGCACCTCACTCAGTATTCACGAACAAAACTCCAGTTTCCTTTCCCTTTTGGTGTGAGAACTCCACTGAGTGAGCAGTGTTAAAGGAGACCTCTGCTTGTGATGTGAAAGTATAAAAATTCCCATTTGCTCAGTTCTTAAAAGTGTGAATTCTAATTTACAAATGCAGGACAAAAATGCTTTTCTTCTCACTTTCATCTGAATTTCTGCCTCAGAAAGGAGTCTGCATTTTCTAAAATCTCTCAGCTTTCTAAAATCGCTGCACTTCTACAAAGCTCTGCTCACAGAGATGATGGGTTTACAAGCAAGTTTTTAAATAGTTCTGCAATAACATTGCCCATTTTTCCTTAATATTCTCATGCTAATTTTTCTCTACAGTGAATGTAGAGCTGTGCTCACCTGGGAAATCCCAGCACCTGTTTGTGCTGCTTGTGCTTCTCATTCCCTTTGATTTTCTGTTTCTAAACAACCAGCTAAAAGACACTTGTTACTTTTTACTGAGAATCTGATTAAAATATGGCATTAAAAAGAAACAATATTTCAGAAATACTTTGCAGCTGTCCTGGTGCATACTTGCTTTCAGCTAAGGCAGCTGGTTTTTGATATTGTTCGTTCAGGAATATAAATCCGTATCTTTTAAAATAATGTTTTGTTTAGGTTTGGTATTGTGTTCATTGTCTATGATACCTATATCAACCCTAGGGTTTGTGAAGGTACATAATTGAAAAAGTGGCCTGGTAAGTTCACACTCAGGCAGTTTAATCTGCAGCCATTGGTGGACAAGAAACCTTGAGTCACAAAAATATGAATGCTATTTATTACTGTCTTTCTGAAATAGTCTCATATGGCAGAGCCACAGTGCTCTGTGCAAAAGGAGGCATAAACCAGGATTCCACCAAGAATAAGCACTATACTCATGCTTTACCCTGGTCAACAATCTGTTTGAAATGGCTGGGATGTAAAGAATATGAGGTGTGCCATGCTTCTGCTCTTTCAAACAGCTAAATTTTCTACGTGGAGTTGGTTTTTGACACTTTGGTGAATTTTTTATATGTGCTGCTCATCAAACTGACAGTAATGCAGGTTCTGATGTATTGGTATGTCCAGCTCATCATTTGGAACTGTTTTACAGATTGAAATTGTTGGTAGACTTTTGAGTTGAAAAAGATTAATTGAAGGCGCTGATACCCTCAAACAAGAGAATAAAGTTAATGAGCAGGAAGTGGTCAAAAAAAAAAAAAAGGTCTGGTTTTACAGGAAGAAGTGACAGTCCCTAAGGAGAGAGAAGAACCAGGTTATGTATTTTGGGGAGTTTAGTAAGGTTTTTGTCATTCCTTCTCATAACACTTGAAGCTGAAGACACGTGGTTTAGTTTATCTTTTGTACAGGAATGCAGAATTCCTTGGAAAACCACCTGTAGAAAAATTAGGAGTGGTTCATTGTAAGACTGGCAGGATTTGTGGAATGGAGCTCAGCAAAGATTTTCTGATGAGTATTTTCATTACTAATCCTGATGGTGGACTAGAAGACATTCTTATTAAAATTGCAGGAAAGCTGGGAGAGAAATTATTTGAAGAACTGGGCTGAAAAATGTAAGAATTTTTATAGGAATGAGGACAAGCTCCTGAGTTTAGGAGAGAACCCTTTGTTGTTTCTCTGGTGTGCCTTTTCAGCAGGGTACATAGAGGATTCAGAGTACAGTCATGGTTTTGATTAGACATCTGCACAGCGGGATCTGAGAGAACGAGAGAATCTTATTTTGACTTGACAGAAGACCAGAAGGTACATGACAGCCCTCTAATATGTTACTTCTTGTACTGATTTTGGCTGGGATAGTTAATTTTCTGCACAGTGCCTTGTAAGGTGGTTTGTATTGGTGATGAAAGCAGTGTTGATAACATGAGGATGTTTTAGTTATTGCTTACAGAGCGCCAAGGTTTTTTCTGCTCCTTCCTCTGCCCTGCCACAGGAGGCTGGGAGTGCACCAGGAGCTGGGAGGGGACACAGCCAGGACAGCTGATCCCGCCTGACCCCAGGGATATTCCATAAACCCTGGCAGGTTGTGCTCAGCAGTAAAAGCTGCGGGAAGATGGAGGAAGGGGTGATGTTTGTCTGCCCAAGTCACCATTCCGTGGGATGGAGCCTGAACACCTGCCTGCCCATGGGGAGGGATGAATGAATTCCTTGGTTTGCTTTGCTTGTGTTCACAGCTTGTGCTTTCCCTATAAAACTGTCTTTGTCTCAACCCATGAGTTTTCTCAGTTCTACCCTTCCAGTTGTCCTGACATCCCAGTGATGGGGGTGAGTGAGCAGCTGTGTGGGGCTGAGTTGCTGGTTGGGGTTAACCACAACAGCTCTGTTGTCAGAGAGGACAAAAATAACAGATTTATTGTTTTTCTGGTTAAAAAAAAAAATTGAAATAAAGTTTTAGGAAAAATGGGTTTTTTATATATATACAGTGCATTTGGAAAAAAAAAAATCACAAATTATGGGAAGAGGTTGTCTTGGGAGGTTCTTGGTGGCTTCACTGTGGAAGCCTCTGAGATCCAACAAGACAGAAATGTCTCAGAAATTATTAGGTGTTGCAAGATACTCATGTGGGAAGAGGAGATGGAGCAGATGTCTTCTCCAGGATCAAGATCATCTGATTTTCATGACAGCTTTGTGAGGTTGCCCTGTGTGGTACACAGAAATCTATGTGATCACCCATCCTCACCATTTTAATTGGTGGGTGTGTGTTCACGCATATAAACTTGTCAAGCTATATCCTCCATTGTTGATGAGTGCATAAATTAGCTCTTTTATTTTTACATTTATGAGACTATAAAGGCTTCCTTTGCATATCAAAACAGAAACTTACACATTTTCTAATGGCTTGTGGGAAGCAAATGAAGCTTGAATTTGGTTCTTTTCTTTTTGACAACTGTTACTGATAGGAAGTGTAATGAAAGCAGCCTGTTGTTAGGCTTTTAGTTGTTTGGTAGGCTGTTTCCAGCCTTTAATTTACAAGGATGAAATAATTGACCCAGTGTCCTTACAGGGCTGACTGGGAATTAGTGGCTGCAGTTATGTTTTATTTAACCAGTAGCGCTGTGCCTGTGAGGATGAAAGGACACCTGTCTTTAATAAACACAGAGGATGGGCTGGTTAAATGGTTAAAGATTTTTGGTGCTTGATAACTTTCTGATTGCACAAAAAAACCCTTGTGAATGATGAGCAGCAATAAAGTCAAAGGAAGTTAAGCAGAAAATATACATTAATATAACTGCTGCTGAGTTTCGCTTCTCATGGCAAATGCAGAATATTTTGCTTTACAGTCCCATAGCTGAGCCCCAAGGTACTTGTAAAACAGCATGATTTTGGGTGTAATAATTGGAATTATTTTAGTGGTATTATTGCTTCCTTTGGTTGGATCTGATGAACACACAGGTCAAAACATCTTAATAGTTGCTATCGTCACAGCTGTGAATATCCTTTGAACAGAGTTTGAGGATCACTACTAAACATAAGTGAACCTTGCAGAGCTCCCAGGGCATAGCCACAGCATCATAGAAAGTTATTGGCTCATTTTTTTTCTGTTGTTGCAATTAGAGTCAGATTTCTATCAATTTAGCAAAGTTGACTTTCATGTCAGTTGTACTGCATTTAAATTTTGGTGAGAAGTTTATATGAGCTCCATGATTGGCAGAGTGAAGGGTATGGCCTGGAGAATTTGAGACATCAGGAAAACAACATCTTGCTGGCCATAACTTGATTCCTCCCCCTCCTCTATACACACATTTTCAAGCTGTTCCCCATCCTACAACCCTGATCTTGTTTGGGTATGTCTAATCAGAATTTCTAAATAGTTATTTGCAATTATTAATTTGGAGAGTTATGTAAAGAGTGGATTTTCTTGTGTAAGAAAGGTGATGGGCAGCTGTCCACAAAGCGAAATTCACTATGAAGAAAGCCTAGCATTGTCACTTGTCAAGGAATAATCTAAAATTAAAAGCCTAGAGATTATCACTTGAAGCATCAAATTGCCATTTGCCGTTCCATTATACCACCATTGTTGTGCATCTTTCTTT
>WEKY01025002.1:0-38968 GCA_013390045.1 Picathartes gymnocephalus | reverse complement strand
CAGGATATTCTGTGATCCTATGATTTGTGTTTTGATTTGGGAACAGAAATGAATGTCAAAATATTAGAATTTCTCAGAATGTCATGCAATGTAGATAAATTGTGTCCTGTTACAGTTCCTTCTGATGAGAACTGTTCATTAGTAACCAACTGAGAAGCTCTGCTGAATTTTTCTGAAGTGGGACGACAGACATTATGTCTGTTCCTACCACCCATCACAAAGTGGCTTTGAAGCTTTTGGGCCAGGCTGAAATGCCAGTGTGTGAACTGCAGCATCTAAGCACAGAGGTTCTTCCTATCCTTGCACTTCTGCTAAAACAGTTGATGCCTCCAGAAAAGGACCAAAGAAGAAATGCCAGGGGAAAGTGGTATCTTTGGCCTTCTCAGCACGTGAAGTTCTTGCCCTTGCTCTATTGCTAGACTTGCATTCCAGGAGAGACATTTGATCCCCTCACATGAAAGCTATTGCCAAAATATTTCTGTGGTTGGCCTTTGGTTTTGCAAGACAGATTTTTTAGCCCTCTCCTCACCTGGCAGTGTGTGCCTTTCTGTTCCCTGACATCTGGCAGAACTCTGTGATACAACTTTGTGTAATATAAGTGTGATTGAACACTAATAAAAGAGGAATTTGGGTTTCTGTTTGTGTGGGAATTCCAGTATTTAACTTTTAATTTCTGCACAAATGTTTGGAATAAGTTAAAATACTTCCAGTATGAAAAAAATATATACCTGAAAATTTTTAATTAATTCATTGACAATAAGAATATCCTTTTAATATTTATAAGCTGACATGCTGAAGTGGCACTGTTAATGATAATTATCTGCATATAAAATTAACTGAACAATCAGAGTTTATTTCAGTGCTGAATCACTTTTCTGTAGGTCACCTTGTGAACCACATTTCTTTTCCTTAGCTGATCATTCTTCTCAACATATTTTACTGTGATTTTTTTACAAAGTAGAAAAACACCTTGATTTGAATACTCATATATCAGCTGATCAGTCAAAATTACCAAAACAAAAGACAAAATCATATGTTACAAAAAGCCGTATTTTTTTAAATTCCGTTATATTCTTTAAGATTTGTATTTTGAAAAAGCATTTATAAAAATAAATTTTGGGAAAAAAATAAAATGGTCTACTTCAATATCATAAGCCATTTGCTGTTAATGTTTTCAAACCTGAGATCTGACCTGTGAGAGCTATTGAGAGATCTTAAAGGACAGTTTGACAGAACAGTAAAGTAATGTTTCTTTCCTACTGGGACCTTTCGCCACCAGCTGATTGAGTCCAAAGTACTGTCAATGAGCTGATCTTCAAGCTGAGATTGAAACTTCAGACTTCTTGCTTTAAGTCCACCATTTGAATGTTATTGAAATAACAAATACAAATAATGAAACCAAAATTAGTGTTTTTCCTGCATCAGGCATCCCAGATAATACCTGGAACTGGCAAAAAAGAAAAAGATAATTTTAATTATATGAAGATCTTCTACATTATGAATTTCAGCCCTTAATAACATCAGTGTCTAAGGACAGCACTAGAAAAATTCCCTCTCTGTTTCAATGTCTGATCAGAGTAAATTCTTGAAACACCATCTTTCGTGAATTGCATTAGATGGTGAGATTCCCAAAGAAACAATTTTGTGTCCAGCACTTAAAGGCCTGTTCTCCAAAGAATGTGTCTTTGAACAAAGCAAGGTACAAAGCAGATACTGAGATATGGAGATCCCTCTCATGAGTGTTTCCCACGAAGGTGGGAAGACAATCTAGATGCTGTTTCACATGGAAATGCCACCAGCACTTGAACAGCACAAGCTTCTCAAAAGAGGGCATCAGTATTCTGAAGAACCCCATGAATGAAAGAGAACAGCACATTACTATAAACTTTACTTAATAGCATGACTATTTAAACCTCTATTTTTTCTGCAGTAAAACTGTTATTATCTGAACTCTCCATCTTGATTCCAAATATCTGGATTTTATCAAACTCACTCATTTTTGAGAAATTACAAAATAACGAAATCCATTTAGAAGGAGACAAGGAATAAAATCCTTCAGGAAAGTTATAGTTCCCTTTAAAAACCTGGAATGAGGCACCGATCTCCAGTGCCAGATTGCAACAATGGCAAAGGAAAAAGTCATCAAGGAACATGCTGACTTCATATCACACCTTATGGTAACAAACCCAGCTGCAGTTTCACACAGGGGAACAGTACTTCTCCCTCGTTACTTTAAAGTCTGATCTGTTTTAAAGTTCCTGCTAAATTTGACGGCTTAAAGGGACATTTAATGGAATTGCTCCTTGTACCTCGTGTCATGCTTTAGCTCTGGAAGGAAAAACTTGCCGGTTCTGCTGAAGTCCTGCCAGGAGCGCGGCAATGCGCGCTATGCGTGATCATCCATTTGGGACAGGAGCGAGATGGTCACTTGCACAGACCTTTTATAGCCATCTGAAGATCGAATGACCTGCTGTGGTTCTAATCAGGGCTCAGCTCGGCAGGAACTGCCAAAAGGAAAAGGCCAAAGGAGAGAGAGAATTCAAAGCTCACATCATAACAGCAATCAAGTGGGGCCATAGTTACAGGCAAACCACAGAAATGAGCAGGGTAAAAGAATTAGCCAACTATCACAGGCACATTAACGCTGGTCGCATTCCAAAGCACTCATTACAGTACTCCAGTGTGGCTCTCTGTACAGCTGGTCAAATAATGCTCATCAAATAAATGATTTGACAAATTTTGCAGAGTTTCAAAAATAAATTATCCAAAAAAGTGTGCTTTTAAAATTATTCCCACAGCTGTAGTCTTGCGAGTCTAGAAATATGTTCAAACTCTCCTCTTTCCCTCAGCTTGCTCACGCTCTACATTTTCTTAATTCATGCTCCCCAGTTGCACCTTCTGAGCAACCCTGCTAAAGTCTCTGGGTGCGCATTGCAGCCTTCCTAAGCAGCTCAAAATAGCAGCACAGCGTACCTTGTTCAGCTCTCCTGGGCACCACTAAGTTTTAATAATAAATCCGCATGTCAGTACATATGACAAAGCCCAGAACCTTGCCAGTTTCTCCCACACACCTTAGGCATCCAGTGGTACTTCACCAGTGCTCCACTGACATTAATGGCACCATGTTGGTTTACCCTGTGTGAGGATCTGCTCCACCATCAGTGACTCAGGACAAGGCACATTTTAGAAAGGGTCCTGCTTACTTGCCTGCCTGAGTATGGTTCCCTGTTGTCTGGTACATTCTGATTTGTTAGTAAGTACAATTCTGCAAATTTATATTTTCCCACAATAATCTCATTTGATAAAACAACCAAAAACCAGAGCATATATTTATTGTCTCTAATGGATTTTTTTTTTATTATTTTCATTACTGGATCCAGAAAAATGGCTTTTTATACATAAAAATGCATACTAAGTGCTTGTCTCAAACAAGTATAAAAGAACAGGTTCAGCAAGTTTTTTCTGAGTGTCTTCAAATGATAACTCTGTTAATACAGACAAGGTGGTGCAGTTCTCCCTAACTGCTAGACCCAGTTCTTGATTCAGTTCACCACAGCTTTTGTTTGAAGGCCTTTCAGGTGAGAAAAATGTAGGCCAAGTTCTTTCCTTTTTTTTTCAATACCATTAGGAACAGAGATACAACAGCAAAAAGAAAGTTTTTTCTGTATAAACAGAAAGAATTTATTTTCCTAGTCCTGCTAGACCAACTCATTCAGCAGTACAAGCACACATTTAATCAACAAAAAGAAGTGAGTGTAGAAACTATTCAAAACTATGCAGGTAAAATTATTACCTTTTTTTATTTTTTTGGTAGATTCAAAGACTATTTGCAAGAGGTCCCAGATACCTGGCAGATCAGGTCCTGTTCTTGCTTCTAGCCAAAGCTCCCTCCTCCTGAAGTGAGATTACTGGTCGATAGAGGGAGGCTTCTGACCATGGGAAGCAGGAGCCTGGCCAGGACCGAGGTCAGGCTGCCGAGTTTTGTTGTCTGATGAAAAACAAGTGAATTTTCAGTCTTGCCACTTTTAGAAACAAATGCAATTCCTATTTATTTAGAAAAGCTTGTTTTTTGTTGTTGGTGGGGCTTTTTTGTTTGGTTGGTTTCTTGTGGTTGTTGTTTTTGTAGCTGCTTTTAAGTAATAATACTTTTTGTGGTGCATTCATTTAGAAAATTAAGCCAAAGTTAGCATTTCCCCAAAGGAAGGGAAGAGCATAAATGTTTTTTATCACTTGCTCAGCAGTCATGATAACGAGGGAGGTACAAGCATCACGGTTACTAGCAGAACTATATTATATAATATCATATTTAGATTCTCAAGGAAATTACCACTTCACTGCTCTCCACTAAAAAATATGTATCCAATATATGCGAAACACAGGAATACAAGCCTCTCAAAATTTCTCATTCCTTTTTGACTATTTCTTTTTCCAAACTTGACAAAATTACTGTGGCTAAGAGATGAGAATGGAGACGTGCACTATTTCTTTAAATCCAGAGCAGAGGAAGGTCATATGCAATAGTAAGCCTAGAGGGTAACTTTGGAGATAGATTGATTTTCCTTAATCTAATAAACTTGAGAGGCAGCAGGAGGGTGCTTGTACTGATCCATATCATTCTGGTAGTTCAAACCCTTCACAAATACTCTATCAAAATGGGTGTTAAGCAATGTTGCAGTCTCACTGGGAAATTAAGTTGTAGATTGTTCTTACGATTAGGACAGGAAGAGTAGCGTGTGCCAAAGGAGGCTGTTTTGGTGATTTTAGGCACATGAACAATTCATATTTGTTAGAATCTGGACAAAGATGTGCCAATTCACTCCATAAAAACTCCCAAGCAGTCAAAGAAGTTCACTAAAGTCAGTGAAAAATTAAGCATAAGGAAAAAAGGTCCAGTGATGGAAACAAGTAAAAACGAAAATGTGTATCTAAAATGGAACCATGATGTCAAAAGCAGGAGTAAAAAACAAATAAAGCTTTTTGACCTTTCTAATTCTGTATGTATTGCAAGAGTTCTTAAAAATCTTATGTATTTTACCTTTCTCTTTCCTCAGTTGTGTATTTTTGCACCTTTACAGGAATGGATTCCAAAACCACTTTTATTACCCCAGAAGGAACTTTTGAATGTACCAGAATATTCAGTTTTTAAAATATGGGAGAGGGAGGGGAAAGGAAGAAAAGGTCCAGGAGTGAGAGAGGCCAGAAAGCACCAAGCTGTTATTTTACAGATGTAGGATAGCCATCTCTTTCGATTTTTATAGGCCAGTCCTGAAACACAAGGGACATGCTTCCATCCTACAGGATTGCAGACTGGGACTGTTAGACTTGTAGATCCAAAGGCTGCAGCCCTTTTGGGGGCCTCTCTCTCATCTTGCTGTCCACATACACGAACCAGTTGTAAATGGGGTAATTAACTCTGGCCTCATGAAACCTCAGGCGTCTTCCAAGAAGCTGCGGGATGATGGAGCTGGACCTGATCTGTGGCCTCGATACAGAGTCCTGCAATGTTTGTGGTGCTTCTCAGCTAAGTGCTAAATCACTGCAGGTACAACAGCTGCTGCTGCAGCTTCATGGGTGAGGAAAGCTGGGAGAAGCTTTCCTTTCCCAAGTCACGTACACAAGTCCTAAGGGAAACATAGAGAACAGGGCTGAAAACACACTTATTTGGGGCAACAAAGGAGTCAACAGGATAACAAGGCAAAGAACATGTCAAAGATAAATGAAGCAGAGTAGGTGTAAGCACAGATGCAAGAGAGGTTGTTAGGAAAGAAGACCCCACCAAGATTCTAAAGAGAGAGAAGTGAGGAAGAAATTAAATAGTGAGAAAGAAACTTAGAGACCTACATGAAGGCAGTGTGTCACAGAAAATGTGCTGTAAGAGCATCTGAGTGGGTGAATAAGGGTATTGGACCAGCATTGATGCGGACGAAAGCAAAAAGAATTCTAAGTTCAAAACATCACTAGTGCAACCAGTGATGTCACTCAACATAAGGACTGGGCATCAATGAAGGAGAAAGAGGTAGACAAATAAAAAATTCAGAGAAAGAAATTAGAGAGACTGGAGACAGAGCGAGAAGGAGATTCATCAACAACAATCATCCAGGATCCTCAGTGCAGCAGCTGAGTCAGTCTTTTCATCAGGGGAAGGCTTTGGTCTCAGTGGCAGGGAGTAGAACCATAAAAAGATCACAAGGTCTAAATGAGCATTTCAACAATCAAGCAGGGATTTGAGAGGAAGCAAATAGAGAGAAGAGGGAAGAGGCATAAAGCTGGACAGACTAAGTCAAGAAGAAGGAGAGGCTATAAGGAGAGCTTGGTATTTAGAATCTGCATATTTCTTCCTTGAAGTGACGAGGAAATTTAATTTGGAGAGGTTTATACTGTGTGGAGGGCAAAGGGGCTGTAGACGATCTGTCCCATGCAAGTTACAATTGAGCCATCGGTCTCAAATGGCACAGGAAGAGTTAACTTCAAGTTCCACCAAGTGTCTGTACAGCTGCTGAAATGCATCTGTCAACAGCACTATTACTGTCATCAGATCAGCACAATGTCCTTGACCCTGGAGGTCAACTGCGAGGCATTAGCTGCTACACAGACAGAGCTGTCATGCTCCTGTGGGAACCAAAAGGTTACAAGACCAATTGGATCAGCCCCAGAAGCAAAACCGTCCCTCCTCATGCAATAGTGACTTAGAGGTGCAGGTGGAGCAGTGTGATAGAGTTCCTCCAGCACCTTTTCCCTTTGGAAACCTAGATTTAAACACTCCCTTTCAAACATGCAAGGAGAGGAACTCTGCTTATTGTCCTTCATAGTCCCCATTTATGCACATCACTAAACCATTGTGTAGTTTTCTGGGTGCAAACCTGTACTAGACATTGAATGGTTGAAGGCTGGAAAGGAGTGGGAAGTAGATTTGCCCAGGGGAATGCCAGGAGTGACAAAGTTTGGGGGAAATAAGTAGCATGGGACGAAGGTTTTAGGACTGCAAGAGTGAAGAGCTGCAGGACAGGACTAAGACGTCTGCGCTTTCAACCATAAGGAGATGAACACAGGAGATAAAAACTCTTTTTAAAGTAACTGGTGGCATTGACATTGACTTCAACAATGGGGTTTTTTTATTATTTTGTTTACACTAAATTCTACTGTAGACTACTGTAAATTTACTGTAAAATTTTACTGTGTAAAATCTCAGTAAAAGTTCTCGGCTGTCATAGAGGCAGAGGGCTCTTAATGTCACATTTCTCTGAAGGGATGTGAAGTCTTAAAGCTACGATTTCATTAGTGAACAATTTCATTAAATCTCCTCTGCTGATAAATATAGACACATAATCCAGTGCTGTTCAATTTTCATGCCTGGTAATTTCAACCCAGCTTAACTGAAATATTATCTAAATTGCATTTTTAAACAGGTGACTGGCAGTGAAATGGCAGCATTTCCCTCAATAGTAGAATACAGCAGCATGTAAGGGAGATGAGAGAAGGCAGAGGAAGCAGGGAACAAAGACAGGAAAGGTCAAAGGGAAAGGGAAAATAATCAGGGTGGTTTTGGGTTTTTTTGTTTTGTTTTGTTTGGATTTTTTTGGTTTTTTGTGAGTTTTTGGTAAGGTGATTGTAAACAGTTATTCTCATAGCACATTTTTCAGCTCGTGGAGGTGCCTCCCCTCATGGTCTTCCAGCTTACCTCTCCTCAAGTGTTTTTTTTTTTGTTTTGTTTTGTTTTGAGACAACCCACAGTAGGCAAGACATATTTGTGTTACTTAAACCAGGCACAGCCTCCCACTATGTGCCAAGCAAGGAGAGGACTCTACTCTTTTGTTCATCTCCAGGTTCTGCAAATCCTACAGCATTCGTGGAGTCAGCTTAGCCCTCACAGCAGATGGAAGCTCCCAGCCCACAGCAGCTGTGCACAGACTTGATCTTCAGGTTTTCACACACAGTCCTCAACCTCCCCTGCCCAAGCCTTCTTCGCTGCTTTCTGCTTTTTGTTTTTTGGTTTTTTTTTTAATGCAGAAAGTAGTAACCCTTTGGCCCAGCTAGCCCCCTGCTATCAGATTCCAACAGAGGAATTCTGGGCACGAAGCTTCACAGAGCAAACAGGTCTCCCGCCTTCTCTAAATGTCTCCTCCTCCCTCTCTCCCTCCCTCTCTGTTGCTGGGAATCCACCCTTATCCAGTGCAGCGGGGATGATATTTTTGAATTGTGTTTATTTGTTGGCACCCTGGTGTGAAAGCGTTTCCCATCAACTGCATATTAATCTTGTCAGCAGTTTGTGAACATTTTCCTCTCTGCCCTAAGTAGTCCATGACTTTTGGGTCTCTTGCTCTCTTCCATCCCCACTTCTCCTTGTTATTAAAGAGAAACTTATCTTCCTGGGTTTTGTTAAAGTGACGTCAACCATGTCAAAATAGTAAGACAGGGATTGCTTTAGACTTAGGAAGAGTGAAGTTAGGAAAGCTGGCTTTTAGAAAAACACAGATGGGGATACAGGTACCTAGTCATTACATGTTCAGATGATCTTTAAAAGTCCTCAGTCATTTGTCCCTGTACTCATTGGAACCTATGCTAGGTTTTCCCTATCTTGAAAACTCCAGGGATGTTGCAAACACATAAAACCGTATAACTTGAAATTTTAGAGTCCATTATCTGTATTCATTGATACAGCCTTTTATTTACTTTATCCATCAATACATTCATACTTCTGTTACTTGATTACCCAAACATGCCTGGGCATTTTTCGCAATCCCAGATTCATGATCCCTATTTCTTGGGTACATTGTGATTTTATTTCAGGATTGTTTTGGAAAATTGAATTGAGTGTATTTACACTGAACAGTATTCCTCAGGAAAAGGCACTATTAAAATCTCTCTGATGATATGATGTTGGGAATGCATGGGGACACAGTGGGAATTACAAAAGAGGTAACTGAGAGCGCAAATCACACAGGGACTGCACATATCCATCTCCCCCACCTCCATCAGAGAGGAAGGTGGTCTCCCCACCCCACTGGAAGAGTGGAACTAGCAGAAACCCTGTACCTTTTTTGCTAGTGAAGATTCAGATGTCCGGATGGGTCCTGGACCCACTACAAGAACACCCAGCTCTATCTAGGATGGATAGTGCCAGCTTGAAATAAGCTCTAGCTGATTAAAAGTGGAACCGCTTGCTTATACAGCACCGCAGGTTGTATTTGCCATTTTATTTTCCCAGGACCCTTGCTAAATAGCCCAACCAGTTGCAGAGGCAGAAGGAGATTCAAGGCAATACCTTCTAGTTCCTCTATGGTAAGAGACTCAGGTATTCAGAAAACTCAGCACATGTGGTCTCATCCTTCCAGATCTAAAATGCAGATGGGCATAATTCGGAGAAGCCTCTGAACTATGCCCATCTGTGAGCTAACTAAATATCTTCAGTAGCTGTTTGGCATTCATATGCTGGTAGTAACTCTCAGCCTTTCCACCTGCATTAGGGTGTGACTTTTGCAGGGACTTAACCACTGTGCCATTACAACTTATGCTTTCATAACTTCACAATCAGATCACTGTTATGAACCAGGGAGGGGCTGATACTTGGAGTAAATTCCATAAAGATGTGAGTGGAAGTATTACTTGCCTTGTAAAGGAGCATCTTCCTGAGACAACATGTCCCACAGCCCCAGGATTTGTACCACATGCCTATCAGGCTTCAACTTTCTCCTTTTGACCCAAAATAGCCAGAACGAATATGCATAAAACATCCCCTCTTCCCAGTATCCTGTCCCCACTGAAGCTAGGGACGGCTGACAAATCCAGACCCAGAATCTCCATATCATATCATATCATATCATATCATATCATATCATATCATATCATATCATATCATATCATATATCATATCATGTCATCATATCATCATATCATATCATATCATATCATATCATATCATATCATATCATATCATCATATCATATCTCATTTCATTTCATTTCATTTCATTTCATGTCATATCTTTTCTTCTTCGTGGTGTCCAAAATTCCCCAGATCTGTCAGCCTTTTTGGTACACTGTATAAATTGTTTATATGATCAGCATTTCAGGAAAAGGAGCAGCTATAGAATAAAAGACAATGAGTTTTTATCTGTGTGAAGGGAAGTGGACAGTGGTTTGAATTGGTAGTGTTGAACTACCTGTATTTACATTTCTCTTGTTGTTACAAAGCATTTCACAGTAGGCAAACAGATTATGATCCCAAACAGAGAGGCCAATGACGGCTGAAAAATTAGCAACCTGCTTCCTATGGACTGAAAGTTAACTCTGATTTTTCTCTTTGACAGCCAGGTTTTACTACCACACCGTGGAGCTGTCTGCTTCAAGGCAGATTCTGCCTTCCTTCAAATATCAAGAGAAAGGATCATGCCAAGCACTGAAAAATGCAGCAAGGTGAGTAATCTGGTACTGTTTGAAGAGTAGAAATGCAACAGGTAGAGGGCATGTGACCCTCTAAATGCTTTAAATTCAACTAATCCCATAACTTAGCCTCTTCCCGCAGGATTTCATTTGCAAGGAAGATTTAATTCCTTCCTGTCTGAATGCTCATCTCCTCATTCTGCTAACAGAGCTACATCTTTCCATTCTGAGCTGTGATAGTGCCTCTGCTACCCAATTTTCATCAGATGTAAGTGTGCCATTTTGTTATTTATGTCAACATCAGCCTGGCTGGGACTAATGAGGCTTTGTGTGCTGTAGGGCTGAAGCTTTTTCTTTTATTTATGTTAATGAGTCCTGCATAAAAGGTTTGGCCAAAGTCTAAAAACGTGCAAAACTGATGACATAATTGTGGCAGAGTCTACAGGAATATGAAGCAGGATTAGGATACTATCAACAAATCAGAATTTAAGTATTGTTCCACTGGGCAAGGAGTGTTTTCAATTAATTTGTAATTAAATAAGGGAAGCAATTTAGTGAACTCAGAGAGATATTCCAGCAAATGGTTTATCTCATCAGTCTCAACCACACATTCCTCCAGAACAGGATCATTGTTTAGATCTTGGGCATGTTATATGATCCGACCTATAGGAGTAATTCAATAAAACATCAATATTTTCCTTCTATTAACCCTCAGTGTCATGCTGAATGGAGAAAGCTGCCTCTGCCTCCCTTCACAGTCCCCATTAGATCTGTACCCTCTCTAACTGGTTGGACAGGTGTTATCACTAAGCAGCCTGGGGCTTTCAAACACAGTCACACCAGACACATTCTCCAGCCAATTTGCAGCACAGCACTGATGCATGGAGGAATGGAGATGAAGCAATGGAGTGACAGAGGATAGAGAACAATAAAGGGAAAACACACATTGCTTTCACAGTGGAAAACATAGTGCCAGTTGAAGAGATTACCAACTGACAGGATTTGCTAATTTTTTCTCAAAATATTCTTTAAAAAATCCTTTTTCAATGAGACCCAGAAGTACAAGTTAGTTTAAGAGGACCTGAGAAAAGACGAGCAATTCCAGATGGAGTTCTATGCATTAATATATTCAGGGCAGGCAGAGCACGGATTTGTTGATTGTTTAAAGGGCTTAGTGCAACAGCTGGGCACATTTTGTGTATGACCAAAAGTAAGAGCACAAATGAATGCTGATGTCCAGACATCTGGCTTTATAGCTATTGTTCTTGGCTTTTTCTTTTTTTTCCATAGCCAGAATTATTCCATGAAGCAGACAGGGGCAGGGCGAAAGAAAATTATGACATGACAGAGGAGCCAAGAGAAGAGATTTAGGAGATAATTAAGAGGTAGTGTAAGAAAGAAAAACAAAATGAGGTGCAAAGTGAGTACAAGGAGATACAGCAGGAGGTGAAACAGGTACAGAACTGAAAAATAAAAATGCTGGGGACAGGGAATAAGAGAAAGGATTGAATGAAGGAGGAGGAGACAAGACAGGCAGAGGAGTAAAAACGGTACCATAATAACCATATGCTCTTAAAGACTTACTGCAACTGCTGCTAAAGATAGGAAGACATAGACATGTTTGGCATAGATTTCTTCCTTTTCAGGTCTCCACGCATTTTTCCTTCTCCTCTCCCTCTCTGTTCCTAGCCTTACCTGGTCATGGTCATATCCATGACAAGACACTTGCTTGGAAAAATCAACTTAAAAAAAAAATTATGGACTTTTTTTTCTCATATTGATCATACTCTTGAGGGTTTTTTTGGTTTTTTTTTGGAAGCTGTAGTAGTACTAATGTTCAAAGGAAAGTGTAGTCCCATCAGAAGGAATGGCTTTTGAGTCAGGACTGTTCCTCATTTTCTCATTGTGAAAACTATCAAAGCTTGGCCAAGTTCAAAGGTCACTTTTTGATATGCACAGGTCAGAGCTGTGCATGTGAAGTCACTGAGGATTTTGTGCATTCCATGCATACATAAGAAATCAAGTAGGTTGCTTCTTATAGTAACTGTTCCTATAGTTAATAGTGCTAGGACAGAATCCCCTCAGGATTGTGATGATCTGCTACTGGCAGATCAGAGAAAACGGTGGAGAAGACCTACTGAATGGAAGCAGATGTGAAGGGGAGAGGAAATAAGGAAGGAATAAAAACCAATTGATACAGAGCTGGATATTGACATAGGAATGCTCAGGACAGGAATCTGAGTAAAAGGGAAGGCCACATTCAGAAGAAAAGAGGAGGAGGCATCTGAAAAGGAAAGACTCAGCTTGGGGAGAAGGATGGAGTCACAAGTTATTTGGAAACCTGTCAGATGAAAAGGTGTGGCAAGAGAGAAACCAATTCTAGTAAGAGAAGTGTGCAAGGTAAAAGAGTTGGTCTGAGTAGAGCCCAAGGCTGGATAGGGAGAGGAGCATACAGAAAACAGAAAATAGGGTGAACACTAAGGGTGATTGAAGATTCTGAGAAGCTGGAGTGGGACAGAGCAACAGAGACAGACAGAAACACAGGTAGGGAGAAATTACTGTAAACTCAGAGCGGCAGAGAAACGCTGATCAGTGAATTAGTCAATGCTAGTGACACAAATCAAAGAAGGGGGTCAGACACAAGCTGAGTCGAGAAGCTGGGGCAGGGATGGGGAGAACGGATTGAACAACAACATGTACCTATGAACAGGAAAAAGGAACAACTGCAGCGAGGTCTAGGGAACAAAAACAGGACACAAGGATCACAGCTTGTTTGGAGCTGGCAGAGGTGATCCACTGTGATCACAGTCCCCATGGAAACAGAGTCTGCATCTCACCACTCCTCCCCTGCCACACATTCTCTCCAAAATCCAGTAGTACGTGGTAGTACAAATTGCATGACCTCATCTCTTTTTCATGCTCCTTCACCATCAAATAGCAAATCTCTGCTGTTACCAGTTGTTTCAGTTAGCTCAAGTGACAGGGGCTTCTGAAAGTGACCTTAAGTTATCAGTTGTTAAAGGAAGTCAGTGTGATCCTACATAACTGGTTTATTTTTTCTTGAGCTCACCTTTCCTCTTTGAGACCTAGGAACATAATTCAGTAAAATATTTTAAGACAATACAATTGAGCTGTTAAGGTCAAAAACTCTTAAGTTGTTTACAATAAGGACAGCATTGTGAGGTATGCATCAGGTCAAAAGTATGAGGTTATGCTATTGTATGAATTTAACCCTGTTTTTCATACAGTTTCTCCTGTGATGCTATATTAATTTCTATTTTGTATCTAACGGTGAACTCAATGTCCAGCTTGATTTTTAGTACCCTGAGACAGTGTTCAAAATATCTGGAAATAGTTCCATAAAAAAAAAATTTTTTTGCATCCTTCTTCAGCTACACATCCTGCAAAGAAAATGACTATGACAGGAAACATAACTTTTAGAGGTCCTTTCCTTCTTTAGAAAGTCCTCCTTTCCCACTCCAGCAGCTGTGGTTCAGCCTGTCCCTCTCAAGCTCCTAGAGGTAGGTCCCTTTAAGCTAAGGAGTGGCCTGGGTAATTTAAAGTTAAATACTGCTTGAAAAATCAGATCATATTTTCCCATTTCCATTTAGCAATGGCTCCTTATCTGAGTGTGACTCAAGCTTCTCTGCCCATCCCTGAAATAATCATGTGCTGTTATGTCCTATTTAGCTCAGAAACCTGAAAAGAGATTGCTTTCCTTCTGGAGAGACCAGGCAGGACTGGGTTACAGAACAAAGCAAAACTCTGGGCACATAAGAATTGCCTTGATTGTGGTGCTGTGGTTTTGTATTTATAGTCTGCCCAACTACAGGCATGGAACACAGCCACAGACTTGGCTTGTTCATCTTTGTTTTGGTTGCACCAACACCTATAAATGAAACAAAAAACCCAGAAAACGGTTTCTGATCTTAACCACTGCTGACTCTTTGCCCAGCTGTACAACCTCTGGCTTTCCCTCATATAATTATGGAAGGACCAGAAGCTTGATCCTCAGTCATATATGAACCTTTCCCTCTGCAGAAGGGAAAAAAGTAGTTCTTATGAGGAGCCAAACAATACAGATGATAAATCCAGAAGAAGCCATTGTGATCATCTTCTCCAGCCTCCTGCATAACACAAGGCATAAAGCTTTCTTAAATTATCTTATCTTTGAGTTATAGTGTCTATTGCAGGATAATAATACATTCAATTTTGCCTGTTCCACATTAAATATATGCTGCCTTGTTTCCAGTCTGAACCAGTCTGTCTTGAGTTTTACCCACTTCAGAGTACCAGTTTGTTAGCAGTGAAGAAGTCTGCAGTGAAGAGATCTGGTCCTCAGTTTGCCTTACCTGTCACACTTGAATGACAGAATAACTCCACTGAATGGTGTCATCTCAGCAATGCAGCTCCAAGAAAAAACATGGGACTTGAATACCAGTCATGAATGATGCCCTGGCTCCTTACTGAGAGAGACCATTTCTTACAAAGCCCGTGGGGATTCGTAGCAGGAAAGACACGATGACTTTCAAAACACTGAAAATTGTTTATAATTGAAGTGGTCACTTATAAATAGCTCCCACTTGATGTCATGTGGCCAGCTTAATTAAGTAGTGTGGAGCGTGTGCGGTCATTCAGCTCAGATAGAAAAATCTGTATTGGGTCTTCGCCCTAATGTGAATTTCCTGATCTGACAGATGGGGATTGAGTGTCTGTTTATGCCAAGAGGAGTTTGCTAACATTATTCCTCTAATTACTAATTATACCAGTGAAAGGGGCTTTACGGCCAGAGCCCTGGATACGTGAAACTCGATCATCAGAGCTTTGCAGGAAAGATGGAAGATTGATGGGTGACATCAAACAGCTGACAAGGAGGCCAAGGCAGCCAGACGGACACCAGCTGCTCTGAGGGGCTTTGGGGGGCGGGAGGGGGCAGCTGCTAGCGGGGGACAGGGGTCCGTGGGGAAGCAGCACTAAGGAGAACAAGCCATTTTAAAATTTCACACCCCCCTGTCATTTCAGATATTAATGGGTCTAATCTCCCCAGGCTTGAGGCTGCCTGGGAGAGCATGTCCACCAACAGGTGGTAAGGCAAAGGGGGGAAGAGCAGTGGGCTGAAGGCAGTTGCTGCTACAGAGGGGTACCAGCTTCAGCTGCAGCAGAGGGCTCCACAGGATGCTGTGAACAGTGGATCAAAGAAGAGGAGGTGGAGGATCTACAGCAGCTCCTCTGGGCCTCAGGTTTTTCAGATCCAAGCCTGAATCTCAGTGTGTCTGTTCCCTGAGGCCTCAGGAAACTTGTCCCAGTCAGCTACAGAGTGAGGCCAAGGACACAGTGAAAAGATCCCTTGCAGGCTCGTTTCCTTCTCTGAAAGAGACAGAGGTTGCATCAATACCTGTTCAGGGCATCAGACCTAAATCATCGTGGACTGTGACTCAGTGGTGGCATCAGCATGTTGCCTGATTCTCTGAAAGATATTTGGGCCAGGCTGGTCTGCGTTTCCACTGCCCGGCCAGCATCTGGTGGGCTGGGGACTGGTACTGCACCGCAGGGCTTGTACAAGTTCAGTCTCCAGTGATCCTGCCATAGTGTACTTTATGTGGTCTGCAAACCACTGGTTTTCTTAGCATTCTTGGGAATCACAGGGATTGGCTGCCAGAGCTTCCCCTACATACTGTGTTGCCTAAACTTCAGATTGCAAATTCAAATTGCAGTCACCCTGCCTGTGGAGACTCTGTGGAGACACAGAGACTCCCACACACAGGAGCCTTCTTCTGCTGGAGGAGTTAAACCACCATCTTGAATGACATTCCCTGAGTGGACACAAAAGTCCTGGTGTTTGCACAGCTACTACTGTCCCCACCATGTAGAGGATTAATTATCATGAGCCTACATCATTACACTAGCAAACCAAAGCCCATATCCTGCCCAAACACTCTATAGTACAGAGCAAGCAGAGGGACCACTGGAAACACATAAACTGGGAGTTTATCAAGAAGCTGAGAGAAAACAGCTTTCACTGCCCTGGAGCAGTAGGCACCTGGCTGATTTGTATTATGTTAATTAGAAATCTATTCTTGGCAAGTGAAGGCTGCTTGGTTTTGCATTCCATGAATATGAAGGAAGTATGGAGACAAACAGTGAACTGTTCCTATGAAAATCACTTTTTGCTGGATGTAACAGAACACAGTAGCATTAACATAGGGATGAGTAGATCTGTGATATTAGAAACTTTTCCACTAGTACAGTAAGCTGAATTTCAAAGTGGTATGATAAACAGTGTACATGTGTATCAAAACATAAATAAACTCTACTGCCATCTAGCCAATAACCAAGGTCTCTACCATAAGCTCCATCTCGGGTAACAAGTCTACCTTTCACCAGATTTGTCTGAGTATTCTCATAATTTGGAGTGTTTTCCAGAGCTCTAGGTCATAAGTTTGAAATAACCAAATGGTAAGATAGGAAATACTATAGTTTCATGGTTCAGCATGTACACACATCCCACTGTTTCTGCTCCAGGTGACGTGCAGCTGGAGAGATCCACAAACGTTAACTCTGTAACACATATATCTGTTCCTGAAGGATGGAATCCCCACTGATGTTTGCTTTCCTAGGCTTGTACTTCTCACAGACACAAAGCAGAGAGCTTCTGTTAGCTTAGAGAACAGTCTTGCTCTTCCACTGCTATCAAGAATCTCATCTGAGATTTGCAGCTCCAGCTTGATGAAAGCATATTGAACCACACTGAAAATACGGATATTTAACATTACAACTAGCTTTGCTTTGTCTTGTTCTTTCTTTCTTAAATTTGTTTCAGACCTACTACTATACAGAAGTGTCTTATGCACTTAGAAAAAAAACCACTCAAAAAACACCACATCAAATTCTCATACATAAACCAGAAAGCAGCTGGGCAAAACATCCCCAGCTTGATCTTTATCAGACTGATAAGCTGTTCTTCTAAAAAGTCTAATTCAAGTAAGTTACAGAGCTTCCAATCTAGGTCAGGAACCTTTCAAAACTCAATTAAAATTCTATTTCCCCATTGACTTGAGGAAAACAAATGGATGAAAATGTGTGCATAATGTTTCTTCCTTTCAACAATTCTTTAAATTCCAAGTATATAAGTGGAGGTCTAGATACCAGCATGGGATGATGGACAAATGAATGGGTTAGGACAGGTCAAGATATCTCAGTTTAAAAAGACACTGAATACGTAGCATAGTCTTAAACGGTGATATTGCCATGCCCCACCTGTAGCACATTTGCATTAATAAAATTGGAATTATTTTCTTTCGTCTTCAAATGCCTGCCTTTAGTGCATTCTCACCCTTCACCACACTTCAAGCTGTACAGGCTGCTTTGTTCATGTGTTGGAGCAGTGACAGAGTAGCTCCCAGGGTTCTGAGCTCTGTCCTTTGTTTCTTCCATGCCTTCACATTAATTCCATAGATAAAATCAGGATCAGAAATGTACTCATTCTTTCAGAAGATCACTCTGTTCCTGGCTGGTTGATGAAATATCAATGATGGAATAAATGAAGCCTTGAGGAATACCTCCCAAAGGCCAAGCTGCATAATCAATAGTCTTTTATCATGAACATCTGGGGAAAAAAAAATTGGTTTATGGCACTGTGAAGCCTTCCATCATTTTGCCATGTTCTGAAAAGCAAAAAAAGGATAGTGCCTTCTACAGGGAACTCCACTGTTCTTGGCAGGAAAGATCTCCAAGTCTCTGATTTGAATAGCATCCTAGTACGTGTAGTGAATCAACTGTCTAACATTTCCTTAAAATCTTAGAACCACTGGAGGAGAAGTGCTGCCGATCGTATCTACTGCATATTGCAAATCCACTCATTCCAGGCAGAGAAGAAGGGTAATCCATCTCAGTCTGCCCTGTTTTTTTCCCTGTCAGACAGCACTGACCAGACACGAGGATACCTCCAGTGATCTGGGGCACGTGGGCAAAGGTGTGCACGGCAGGTACAAAAGCTCAGGTCGTTCAAGGTGTCTGGGGAGCTCAGTGCATACAGATCTGGGCCTCAGCCTCTTGTTCAAAGCATCTAGAATTACTTATGGCAAGGTCTGAATGAGGTAAGTGTTGAGCTTTAGTAGTCAATAATTTCCTTGCTTCAGAACTGATCAGCTTTTCCCATAGCTAACTTACTGCCACAAAACAACAAAGATATATTTGCTCCAGCTTGGAATCTCAAAAACTGGGCTCTAAAAAGGAACATAAAGTGCTGATTGAACCTTTTGTGCAAAAGCTGTTATGATCTCCAAAATATAATTCCATCACCTCTGAAATGAAAATCATTCTAGGAGTGATCAATTCAGTTTCAGAGTAGCCTTTTATTCCATCCAAACTCTCACACTTTTTGGTGGCATAGCTCTGTCTTTCTAGTGTTGTCTAAACAACATTACACTAGAAGACTTTCAATTTCAGTTAATTAATCTTCTGTCCTGGAAAACAATATTTGGTGTTACAAAATAAAAAGATATTTTAGATTTCAATTAAATTTTGCAAATGCTAGCTATTTGTCTAAATGGAAACCAGACAAGTTGCAGTTCATTGATTCACATTGGTAGTAATGGCACTCAGAGTTTAGTGGTGGGAGTTTCCAGTAAAAATAACTAATTTGTCAGTGTTTTCTTTAAATTATTATTGTTTAGTCATCAGAGGATTTTGTGGGATGACAAAGAAAAGCAAAGATAATTCAAAGCAAGTGAAAAAATATGCTTTCACCAAAAAAAAAGCTTTCTGTTGGCATTTAACTTATATTTTAAAGAAAACTAAGAAATCTGCTTTCTTACATTTTGCTCACAGGCCTAATTTGACATACCCAATGACTGTCACAATGGCTTTACAACAGTTACATACTCCAGGCCTAAGTGTGCAGTTGAGAATTAGAGTTTAGACACCACTGCTGGTACATTGGGCCAAACTGCTGAGCTCAACTGTTTATCTCAAATCTCTCCACATTATTTTCAAATGCTGACTACTACCTCTCTTGAAAATCATTGGATACAAGGTAAGTATTAAGGATGCATTATCTGAAAGCACTGGCAAAAGCAAGTCAATGCATCTGGAGGATGGCCAGATTTTAGTTATGTACTGTACCTTTTCCATTAGTGGCCCTCCACATCTTGCAGCCCTGCCACAGTAAATGTTTTGCTTTATCTGAAGTAATGAGATGGAGAGAGATGGAAAAAGGCCTGCTTTTTCATTTTGACTGCTCTTACTGGGAGTTAAGGAATTTGACTGATGGGAATTAGTGCTAACACTGTTAATTAAGAAAAGTGCTAATTAGAAATGCTTTTGAACAATCTTTGCAATGATATTATATAAAAACCTGACACATTTTATTTGCTTAAAGCTTACTGAATCCATATGAATGGCTGGTCATGGCAGAAGTTATACAATGTTGATGATAAAGTGTTACCAAATCTTCTTTGTAACTTTTATTTATTATACAGCATCTGTCAGTAATGAGTGGAGCTTTTACATTAAAGCAGGTGTTAGCATCTGATAGGGATGAAAATATTGTTTATCTTTCCTAAAATTATTTAAATTGATCTTTAAACAAATAGTGTTCTGAGAATTAAATCACCCTGACAGAGCCTTGGTTTGCTGTCATTTGCAGAAGAAAAGCACAAATTATTTCAACTTCTCATATTATTCAGACTTGCTAAAATCCTGCACAAAGATGTGGACTTTGATGGGGCAGAAAACTGACTTATTTTGTGGTTATTTCACATAACTGCACAGTGTCCTTCCAAAGAAGCTGAAGAATACTCCTTCCTTATGGATAGTTCCACAAAGGTAAGCCTAATTTCACAGTACTTTCCAACTCTCACTGTCTTGATAGGAGGGTGCAAGATGAGGCCCTGGCAGGCAGAGATTGCCAATAGCCTGCTCATCCCCATCACCTGGTTCTCACCATGCATTTCCTAGTAACTGGGGCTACAACAGTTGCAGGGGACACTATACAGGCTCTGGGCTAGATCTCGATGCCCTCAGGAATAAGTAAATTCTGAAATTATCTGGAGCTGCTATAGGAGCACTCACAAATTTTAGGCTTTGAACTCATCAGCTATCGCAGAAGCCAGCCTTCCCATATTCTTTTATTTCATATAATTGCCTGGGAAATGGTGGTAGTGGGGTGCCCAATAAAGAGCAAGAGAGGAGGCATTCCAGCAGAGCTGATGAGAAAGAGGATCACACCTGCATAAATATGTTCATTGGAGCACTGTGCTTGGAGTTCACAGGACGGGGTTCTTGGCAGGTGTAGCTCAGCTCACACAGGACCAGCTGTGTCTAGAAACAAGGATTGGCAAGAGAGTGCTGGTGAAAGATGAGCGCCTGCTGGGCAGTGCTGGATTTGATTCTTTATGGTGCCACAGTGTGAGGTCCAGTTTGAACTTTGGAGATGCAGGATAAGAAAGGCTTGTGAAGTAGGAATGATGCAGATGGGGAAGAGAGAAGCACAGAATGATTTTCTAGTCTGAGGTAAGGAGACAGTAGCTGCACTTCAGGTTTATGAGAGAGTAAAGGATTTAGTGGGTGACACCATATAAGGTATGATAGTGTTTTGTGATATAGTCCTAGGACTGGGAAGTTTAATCATTGCTGTTCTACAAAGCAGATTTTAGGCACAAGTATGACTGAAAGCCAAAACAGAGCAGGAAATAGTCATTACTCCATGTACTTCTTTCCAAAACGTGCTCACTGAACCAGATCTGTTGGGGAGTGTATATGCTCAGGAAAATGGTTTAGAAAGAAATGACGGGGAAATAAAGTTGAAGCAACAGTTTTGGTACAGTCTATAATGTGGCAATTTAGTTATTCTGCCATTAGACATTACCTTCAGAAAATCCAGTTAAAAACTATCCAACTAAAAGTTCACTGCATGGGACTACCAAGGCCAAAGAAGTACGGCCCTAGCCATTTAGTTACTCCAATTCTAGTACAGCTTACACTTATTTTTTAAAATAATCTCTTGTTTTTTTAAAAAAATAAACACACCATGTCTTTCCACCTCTCTTCATCAATATTTTCATTGCAAACTCTGGCATACAGCTCAAGTCTGTTTACCCTACATGGTGTTAAGGTTTGTTTTTAATGGATTAGAAACTTTTTTTCAGCAGTAATGGCATCATGTTTCAAATCCTACTTATTTAGACTTTGCTTCATTTGGCTGTTGAGAAAGGTTAGCAGTTAGTGCTCAGCACTACTGTGCAAGTCACCCTTTCTGGATGGTGGTAGGAGTGAGGACTGCTACAGAAGCAGATCTCCATGAAAGACTTTATAACCTTAGGGAAACTACTCCTTTTGTGCCAGAAGAAAGCATGCAATGATGCAGGATTTGAAAATGCAGGAGAATGGAGTGGAGAAGGGGAATGTTGCATTCTGGAAGAGTGGGAGAATGTTTTCTTTGGATTTCTTCCTTTAGGGAGAAGAATAAAAACTTGTGATCTCTTTTGGAAAGGGACAGGAATAAAGCCTGAGATACCTGAATTTGGATTTATTTTGCTGGCTGACAGCACTGAACTACTTCCAAAATTCAGTTACCTAGAGACAGTAAACTACAATACCAAATGCAGGAGTCTTTCTTTAGAGAGACTCTTGTCAGCATCCAGATGGAATTTGGAAGTCATTTTACTGACAGATGATAATGGACTTCATTTTGAGCTTTGCCAGGAATCCTTATACCATTTGCTTCAGAGAGGAAAAAACATTCTCCTTGCACATGCATCCACATGGGAGAGCACACTAAGAAAGCATCTTTTCCAAAATTAAATACAGGGCCTTGCAAGTTTTGAGGTTTTTTCCCGGTAAAACAAAGTTGGTGGAGACTCTTAAATGTAAATGTATTTGTATAAAGTTTGATCTGTTCTGTGTGTTATACTTGTGATAAACAACAGAGGCTACAGACACATATAACTTAGCTTGACTGGAAATATTTGAGTGAAGAGAAAAAAACACTTACTGGCCAGGCATCCACTAAATGCAAGAGCTGGAGGGAGAAGGGAATACCTACAATTTGCTTTGCTTCCGGCCATGTTTTTAGACGGACCAGCTTAAATAGGTAAGGCCCAGCACGGGCCCAGAGTGGCCCAGCATTAGAGGGCAGGCCTTGCCATGTGGTGGATGGACTTGCCTGAACTGCACTGTCTTTACAATCCAGTTATTCCCTTTCCCACTAACCATCCCTTCAAGTTCTCACAGTTCAGCAAGCATCTAGCAACCCTTATTTTATCAGGAAGGCCCATTATAGTCTGAGAAGGAGGTATTGTTTTATTGTCTCGTGATTAGAACTCAGTCTAATGAAAAAGTTATTGACCTTTGGCACTAGAAAAATAAGAGCACCATGTCATATTCAGAAGGGGAATGTGTTAATATATTTACAGTTGGCTTAACCTTTATCCCTTTCAGGACACATGCACTTACAATTTAGTGATGTAGAAATAAGCTTTCTAGATCCTAAAGCCAAAACAGATATTTGGTCCACATCCACAAAGCCAATGCAGCCCATGTGGGAAGCTTTATGCAAATTATATAAACAAATTTAGAGACTAAGAAATAAATTACAAAGAAACATTTGGTGACCAGAGCAGCAACTGTAGGCAAAGACCTCCTACATCCAAGCTGGTATGTGAGAGTTCAGTGAGGCTGTGGTAACACATGCTATAGCTGTCAAATCTGTGTAACTTGTGAGAAGCTGGTGTCGTGAGGGGTTGCAAACTTCAAGCAAAAGCTGTTCCCAGCCCAGATGCTGCAGTGCAATGAAACTGGAAAGGAAAGAAAGATGAGTTTTTTATTCCTCCCCTCCTTCCCTTCTGAGGGGAAAAGGGACTGAACAGTGTTCTCTTAGGGGGCTTGGAGGGGGAGGAAGTGTGCTTTTTTCTTTTTTCTCAATATCTTTCTTCTTCTTTTAGAAATATAAGGAGGATGAGAGGATGTTTCCTTAGCAGTGCTAAGGCCATGTTAGCTGTTCTAGAGAACTTTTCATGCCAGTTTTCTAAAACACAAACAGTTTTCTGAAGCCATAATTCAGGAAGCCTCCCTGTTTCAGAAACATTTAAATCTTATGAAAGCAGTATAAAGCAATTAAGTGTGTTCTTAAGGACTCAAGCAGAGAGACTCTGCTTACTTCTCAACTAAAGCTGAGAAGTTGATGGTTCTTACTGAAAAGATCATTTTTTCCAAATAATTTTCAAGCATTTAAAATAAGCACATTTTTAAAACAAAGCAAGCATGATTAAAATTAATTCCCCTCTCAGTTAATCAGGCTTTAATTAATAAAAACCAAAACCTTTACTGGTTCTTTAGTCAGCCATAGTCTTTCAGAAAATGTCAAGTAGAGAAGAAATGACATGTCCAACCAGTAATGCCTTTCCACTCCCCACACTTTACTGAAGAACAAATAAGTGTAAATGTTCTTTAAGGTACCCTAAAACAAAAGGCAACCAATGTTTCTTCTTCCTGAAGGAGGTAAAGAGTACAACTCATTTTTAAACACTCCTTCTATACTACTATTAAAAGTGTGGGCATGCAGACATGTTACTGTGTCTAGCTACTCCACAGTATTAACCATGCATGCTTTCTTACCTTGCTGTATAAACTCATAATACACAGGCTTGTTAACCTGTCTCCCAAGGAAAGGTAAACTATGCTTCATTTACACAGAGTATTATTCAGAATTCCTAGTGTACTGTAAATTCATGTCTGAGGTTACTCCACACATATATTCACAAGCAGTGCTTTTTAATAAGCCAAAAAATTAAAGGCTGAATTTGTCATTTTTAGGTTGCCACTCTCCCTGAAAATCTCACCATAAATATTCCTATCATACACAATTTCATCACAGATAGTCCTAAATCTTGCACTAAAACCAAATTTCACCAGTTGGAAATGTCAAGCTTAACATCTGCACATTCCTGTTTCATGCAGAAGGTACCCCAAACTTCTTACTGTCTCTCCAAATCTGAAATTTCCCTATTCCTTTAACCAGAGGCTTACCAGTATAGCTGAATCACATTCAGTTTTGCTAATACAAGTTTTGAGATTGCAGCAACTTCATCTTGTAGTTATCAGAAGGAAGCTGAAGGTTTTCAGATGGCTCAGCTGCAAAACAAGCAGCTGGGTGTTGTGTAGTCCAGACCATTTGGAGGAAACAAAGGCTGTAGCTTCTCAGTATATCTGATTTGTCTGTTTGTTGCAGGATTTAACCAAAGGGGTTTCAGTGATCTGGTTCACAGCTTGACCTACAAGCATCTTTGGCAGCTCAACTGAATGGACAGGGACAAGCAGCCAAACAGGAGATGTCTTCAGCTGACTTCACTGATGGATAACCCATTTTAGGACTATATGTTACAACCCTCTGTAATAGAGCATAAATACAATTTCTTCCTCTCCTTTGTTTGTGAGTGGTGGAGGTAATTTTAAATGAACTGGTATAAAGTACCAGTGGTCAGCTGTCCTACTTTAGTTTGACTTGCTATCTGCTACAGCATCCAACAATAAGTTATCGAGATGCATTTACCAAGGTGGTAAGAAGCAGAACAAAACAATTTCCTTCAAATAGTTCTTATGCATCAAGCAAACTCACAGCAGATAGAAACAGGTCAATTCATGGTTCTCACAGCTACTGTTTGTGTTCTCTGTTGGTTTGCTAACATCAGTCTCTCTGGTTTTTAACCTCCCAATGAACTGAGCATATATAGATCCAGGTATGGGCATAATTAAACAGTTATCATCTCCCAACAAAGTCACGGTAATACACATTCCAGCCACACCATCAAGTTCTGGGTGCACAACCCTCTCCTGTTGCTCCTCCCAAAATTTATATTTATTCCTGAAAACTGAGCCATTAAAAATCTGAAGGGTGGTTCATAGTTAGGATATTTGGCACAGTTATCTGTGCATTCGACTTCAAACCTCCCTACCGTTCTGCTACATCAGCTGGTGATCCTGCCCTGTTTGTCCTTTCCATACTCTGTCAGTGCACCTCAGCAGGCACAGCCTGTGCATCCAAGACTTCAGTGAAGAACAAGGGTATGGTGGGAACATCATGCAACCTATTTTTGTGAACAAGTGAAGCCTTTTTTTTTTTTTTCCTTGGCAATAAAAGGAAAACTCAGAGAAAAATGGACACCAGCCAAGAGATAGGCTGGAGGGAAATGTTAATGGTTGCTGGCAAATCTACTGTGCAGCTTTTCCATGTTACCAACTGCATGACTATCTACAAATGCTGGGAAGATACCCTTCTGCAAAGTAAAATGATGAGAGACTTGCCTGTTACATCCCTTATGAAGCTAAATTCCTACTTCTTCACTAAACCCGTGTAGTAAAAGGTGTTTTATACAGCACATGCACTAGGTCAGTATCATCCCAGAACGAAATCCTGTCTAAGGCAGTAACACACTGCACAGTAGGGTTTTAAGCTCTGACGAAAATAAAATAAAGATTTGGAGGCTCTGAGCAACCCTGGTCGGTATAAGGGGATGGGGGAAGGGCAGCATGTGGTTTGGGGTATTTTCACCAAATGTTAAATCACACAGAATATTTCACTCGTCTCCAGTGTGAGATCACCACATGACTCCTCTGTAATGAATTCTTTATCTTGGCAGCTCTCCTGTTTTCTCCCAACAGTGCCTCCCTCTCCCCTCCTGGTCCCAGTGCCGTAACATATGGTAGTATTTGGAGAGCCACTTGGGCCTGGGAGCCGGCCTGGCTGCCCACACCTGCGCTCCCCCCGCCTCGCCGCTCGCGTCTCGCTCCAGCGCCGGGCCCGGAGCGCGCTGCTTCACCCGCCTTCCTGGGCACGCCGAGAGCTGCCACGAGTGCTGCCATGTGGCCCCGGGGATGAGATGTGACACTCGGTGTCTTTGTGAGTGTGCCCCGCCCCAACACTCCCCACACAGACTCTCCTTCGGGCGCTCGTGATGGGGGCAGCTCCTTGTCTCAAAAATGATGATGATGGAAAGCACCCGAAAGCCCCACAAGAACGCCACAGAATCCATCAGGTTGGAAAGGACCACTGGATCATCTGGTCCAACCTCGCTGCTTAAGCAGGGTTCCTAGAACCGCACGGCACAGAATTGTATCCAAATGGTTCCTGCCTCTCTCCAGTTGAGTGAGACTCCACAACCTCTCCGGGCAACCAGTTTCAGTGTGTGGCCACCCGCACAGCAAAGTTCGCACTCATATTCAGGTGCAACTTCCTGTGCATCAGTTTCTGCCCGTTGCCTCTTGTCCTATGGCTTGGCACCACCGAGCACAGCCTGGCGCCATCCTCTTGGCATCCCCTTTAAATGCAGCCACTGATGATGTCCCTTCCCGCGGCCCAGCAGGCCCAGCTCCCCCAGCCTTCCCCCGTGGGGGCGAGGCTGCAGGCGGCCGCCCCGGCCGGGCCCGGCGCTGCCCCGGCCNGCCCGCGGGCGCGGTCTCCGGGGCGACGCGTGAGGCCGCCGCTGCCGCCGCAGCGCCATGGGCCCCAGGCGGCCCAAGTCCAGCGGGGAGTCGCTGGTGCCCGGGCTGTCGAGCTGGGAGCCCGCGCTGGTGTCCGCCCGCCTCGAGGAGGTGAAGGCAGCCGAGGGGCAGAGCCGCCGGCGCGGGGGGAAGCAGGGAGCGGGCTGGAGGCGGCTCTCGCCGCTCCCCCGCCCCCGGGGGTCGCGGCCGCCGGGGGCTCCAGGGTCCCCAGGGTGGCCCTGGGGAGGGCCGTGAATGGTCCCGATGTGCGGCGGAGTCCCCCCCCCGCCTTTGGCCCCTTCCACCGAGCGTCGCCCTGCGTGTTTCTTTGCTCCTCTCCTCAGCACTTTCCTTTCTGGGCTCTGGGTGCCAAGTTTCGGCTCGGAGTGAACGTTTTATAAACTGCTGAACAACGAAGTTTGATGGAGGTGCTGACACAGCATTAACTGTAGCGTTGAAAATGTGAGGCTGTAATTTTCCTGCCTGAGTGTGTGCGGCTAAAAGGCACTTTTTTTCTTTTTTTTTTTTTCTTTTACATAGTGTGAGGATCTAAAGGCATATTTAGGTTTCCAGGTTCTGTGCAAGCAATGTAATTCTCATAAATCTTGACTTGCAAGAGAAAATTTGGTTTCAAAATAAGGTGGTAGTTTAGCAAACAATAATATTTATCTCACATGTGTTTATCTAGCATGGCTTCTGCAAGTGAGACAAATTGTTTCCGTGGCTTCCTTGTTTTGTGGATTCCTGTTGTGCCCTATTAAAACAAAAACAAACGAAAAAAAACGTTTTTAGCTGCTCTGGGTTTGTGTTTTGTTGTTTTGTTTTTTTTCTCTTTATATGCCAGCAGCACCGGTTAAATATGAGGAACTTTTAAATCAGGAGGAGGCTTTTAAACTGGCTAATTGCTTTTCCCGAAAATGCCACAGATGTCCGAAAATCTCTTAAATACTTTTAATACTGCTTTTACTTTTATTTGGTTGTAACCATATAGTAGAAGTTTAGCCAAACAAGACCACTTTTTGAATAGCTTAGGCTGTTGTTTCCCATTTTTTCCCTGGAATGCAGATTTTTCAGTAGAGTTCTGAGGTGCTTGTGCCCTTTCTTACTTATGAATCTTGTCCCTACCCTCAGAGAACCTCCCTGAAGCATAAGAATGGGCTGAAGGTTCAATCTCCATCACCTAGTCTGTTCCTGGTCTTTCTGCCATGCTTACTAGCAAGGTGCCAATTAGTGATTATGGTTTTTTTATGGTGGTGTTTATTGTGGTTGTGGATATTGTGCAGTGAATTCACTGAACAAAGCGCTTTGTATGCTCTGCTGCCTCTACACGTAATTTATTACATTTCTTAAATGCAAACCATTATATTGAAGTATTTTTAAAGGTAGGAAATAAAATGCTCAAAATTTAGGAAATGTCAAAGTTGGTATTATTCAGGACCACACATTGAGGCAGATGGAAAAAAAAAGGTTGAATGTTCACTGAATGGGGCAAGAATTCTGTAGGAAAAAGTATGTGATCACCTAATTAAAGATTATCGTAATGCCTATACCCATGGGGGCTGACTTGAGATTCCTTGTTTCCGTAATTCTGGTATCGTCTGACTGCTTTCTGTTCCAGTTAAGCTAATTTCACTTTCTCTGCCATGGTGTTCACAGACAGAGCCTTGGGAACTTGGGAAAAACTGTGTCCTTGCTGCGGTCAGCTTCAACTCAGGCTTCTGAGATGCTGGGCAGCCACTGAAATTTCTTACTGCAGGAGTGTTCTTATTCATCTCTTACAGTCATGGGCAAGAGCATACTTGGTGCAAAACTGTCAAATGCCAGCAAATTTCTTCTGAGCATGTGTGAATCAAGATTCATCAAGTGTGGCCGAATGTGGGTGTACTTAATGTAAATAAACATGCTCTGTAAAAGCACATCTTTGACACAAGTACAGCTCTGCTGACAAATTTAATCCCTTCCTCTTGAACACGGAGGGCATTGAATATCTTAACTACTTAATCACATAGGGGTTTTTATTAAAGGATAAACATGATTTTTAAAAATCAAATCTCATTCTGCAGTTAGTCTAACCACACTATCCCTCCCCCTGCCCACACTACCCCAGTAGTCATATAACATACAAAGTTTAAACTCAAAGATATAAAGCTCAGGAACAGAAAGCAGTCTGTAAAAGAGACTGTTGAACAGCTTGAGTTGTAGATCTCACCAGACACGGTGTACAAAACTTATTCATCCTCAGTATTGTGTATGAAATACCATATGAATCTGAAATTATTTGGGAGATGACAGGAACTCCCATCAAGTAAATAAATGTCCTTCCTCATAATTTGTATGTAAAGAATTTTAAAATCTTTTACTTGTATCAATTTGGAAAATATTCTTTCCCATTAGTGTAGGCAAAGGGAATTTACTAGAACCGGTTTTAAATTGTACCAGATAGACCAAGTGGTGAAATTTCACATTTTAATGTGTTTATGACTTACACTATTTTATTAGTTCAATCTATGAAAAGCATTTTACCAGTGCTGTTAAGATTTTTATGGACGGGTATACTAACTACAATATGATTTAAATGGTATTTACTAACCAAGTAATTGCTTTTACTAAATGCACTGTGAAAACTGGCAAACACACAACTTAAAAACACATACAGAGGACATATGGATTTTCCAGAGCCTCACATTATAGTTTATACATATATATATATATATATATGTATATANCTTGTTTGTAATGTGTAATGCTGAAGAACATGGAGTTGCAAACTGTATTTGCCTTCAGATATTTATCATCTATTTTGATTGGGTTCACTACAGAATTAAATTGCAAAATATAAATTAAGATTCTTAGGTAGTTTTAAACTTTGCATGTGTTAATTAGCTAAAGGGTGATATTTGCTAAGTGAAAGGTGAATTCTGAGCAAATACAGCCCTTAATTGAAATAACTGTCATTTATTATTTGTTCTTATTAACTAGTATAACTAAGCATAGCATCTGGTAGCCATATTCTGTGCTGACCTTCCATGTGTATGATTTCTCTCATTTCATGGGCATTTTAGGGCCTGAAAATTGAAATGAACTTAAATCTTGTGAAGCCTCTAAAAATGTTCTGAATAGGATGGCTCCACTTTTGATTGCTATTCATACTATTTCTGCTTCGGAGAAAAATTAGCATTCTGTTGAGCTTTGATATTCTCTCACCTGCCCATGTTGTACAGCAAAAGCTCAGGCTCTTACAAACAAGATCCATTAGTGAAAGTGGGTGTGTCAGTCAGCAGGTAATGAAAGTGGGTCTGCAGCTTTCTAAGCAGTGACGTCCTACCTTAAGGCTACAAAACTCCTGATGAACAACCTTTCCCAGTAGTGCCAGCTGTATTTACTGGTTTACAAGCTCCCTCGTTGAAAGTAGAGTGCTAGAGTTGTTACGACTCTTAATTGTTCATAAATCACTAATATGTTTGATGCTCAGATGTTTTTCAGTTGTTTCTTCTCAGCCCTTACAGGTAAATCCAAAATTCTGCTGTAATGAAATTAATGTACTGGTTGTTGTCCTAAGGAAAAAAAAAACAAACAATCAAACAAAGCAAACACACAACCTGAAAAAAAAAAANCCAAATTAAAAAAAAAAAATCCCAAACTAACAAACCAAGAAAGCAACCAAACAAAAACCAGTAAACCCCACAACTTTAAGTACCACAGAAAAAAAAAAAAAAAAAAACAAAGCAAAACCACATACCCAGTTTGTCTGGAAATGGGAGGAGGGTAAGATGGCTGCTCGATGCTTTTCTCGGCCAAAGAGATATAGAAACTGGTACTGCAAAAATAAACAATATACTTGACTTGTTCAACTGTCTTCCCTGAAACAGCTGCCCTTTTGTGTCTAGGAAATGAAACAGAGAAAACAAGATCTCTTTAAAAAGGAAGAAAAAAATTGCGTGCTACATCTGCTTTTTTCTTCAATGTGAATTAAAGTTAGATATTTTCTTAACATACCTATGCTATTCCAGTAGTGCTGTGATGAGTAAGATATACAGGCTCTGTGTACTGGTTTTTCACAGTTGGAAAAAATCACATTACGGAGGAACACAATGGAGGCTTGAGAGCAAAATCATGAGAATATGAGGCACCTTCTGTGTTTTGTGTAAGCAAGGATTCTGGACAACCATTTGCTGCTTACATGGAGCTTTCAGAATTAGGTCGATCTTGCAGATTTGGAGCCTCTTCAGCTGAGGGACATAGAAGTTTCCCACATGGATGGTTATTTCTAACACTGAGAGACTTTGGTGCATTTCAACTCTTGACATGGCCAAGAGTTTTAAAACCAGGAGGACAGTGTCATTTGTAATAATGGTTGTCACTGGATGTTTTCCAGTGAGGGCAATCTGGCCTGCCCTTAACTGGAGTTTGGTTCAGATTGTTTAAACAGTATTCAATTGCCAATGCCACATTTCCAGCTTCAATTTTTTTTTAGTTCACATTTCAACCAGCATTGTTAATTCTGTGGGATATCTGCTCCCTGCATTTTGGTCTTCTTTGTGCAGTTTGTAGCACTCGTGTTGTATTCTCAATGGCAACCTCCCTAGTCTGTTTCCATGATTTTCCAGTAGTTATTTTTATGGTTTTTCTATCCTGGTCATTAAGCTGGGAACATCATTTGAGGTAGCCTTAAGGTCACTAATCTATCCTCTTTCAGATTCTTTCTCAAGCCTTGATACTACAATAACATTTGAAAGAATAAAACTAAGTAGAGGAGCATTTGTATATTGAAGGAGAAAATATTTTTAAAGTAACCATATACATTTTACTACTTTTCCTTCACATTTTTGTGCTATGATTTTAGGTGGTGAGCTGTAGAAGCAGGGTCTGTTTCTTCTCTGTCCTTTCAGTGCCGTGAACATTAAGGATACTCTTACAGGATCAATAATATAAAGGTAGTACTGCAAAAATATTAGATTTTTAATGCCAGAAAAGAGTCTAATCAACCTTAAACTGTGTATTAATGCTGCACATTGACTATCCTTATTGACTTCAATTCACGTTCTCAGTGTGCAGCTTTTCTGAGAAGAGATCTTTAAGGGCTTCAAAACTGGTTAGTCTAGAAATAGAGGACATGCTCTTAATGACTCTGGGAAGTCTAGATCATTATTCCCTGTGAAGGTGTGTGTAACTACTTTGGATATCTACTAGCTACTTCTAGCTCCTATTCCCAGGTATTGCACTTTTTTTAGAAAAGCAGTTTCTTTTCTTCATTTAGCACTTGGGAGGTATAGGCTGTCTCTAATAATATTTAAACTTTTGTGCAAAAGACCTTGTATTGAGCTACATATAGTTATGTAGAATTAAGTAAGGTTATAGTTTTCACTACTGGTTCAGTTATCTTGTAAGAGGCTCATTCCATGTATTCTATTTTTAATGTCTTAGCCAATGGTTTGCCTATACTAGAAATATTCTCATAGCTGTTCTATGGAGAAGCTTTATCACCTTGTTTCTTTGAAGCAGAGCATTTTCAGTGGGGCAAAGATGTGGCCCACTGATGATAATTTCTCCTTGGATAACAAAAATCTGGGGTTGGATAATTTTGTTTGGCCACGTCCTAAGCTTTTTTAAAACACTCCTTTTGCACAAGCAGGACCTACCCTAATGTGTTACTTTGGTGCTTTATCACAGGCTGTTGTGAAGATGGGCACCACAGTGGAAACCAGGAAAATTCTCTTCTCTTAGAAAGGCTTATAGTACCTTCGTGAAGGAGAGTCTTACTGCTCAACCGTAACTCTGAAAGTGCCTGGGAATTATTATAGGGACTAGAAGATAAGGATTCGGAGAAGGAATCGGAGGATGGAGAAAGCCTGAAGTGAGATCAGATAATGAGACTAGCTGAACAAGGTGGCAGAGGACAAGAGGTGGGGAGCAAGTCACAGGTGGGGGAAACATTAAGCCAAGTGCTGTAACTCAGATGAGGAACAAAGAGTGGAAAAGGAAGGAGAAATTAACTAGGAATAGTTGTGACCAAGGGGTGAAGAAATCAAGAAGAGAGAGGCTGATAAGGAAGACAGGTTCCACAGATGTTGTTGCAGTGATATTAATCAGTGTTAAGCAGGTTCAATTTGTGGGCAGAAAGCTATCAGTGTGTTTTAAGGAGGAACTAAAGAAGGCATAAGGCAGAGTTTTAGAACTCTCTGATAGATATTTCTTAATATATCTGAAGCACTGCAGGAAGTTGTGGGTGCAAGCTCTGTATTGGTGCTGGGCCATGCTTACCGTAGGATCCTGAGTAGGACCTGACATTCCTGATTCTTGCTGCTCTTGTGCTGTCAACATCTCTCTGGAACACTTAATGGATCATGTTTCCCTCTCTTTGGTCCTCACTGAAGTGGGCAGTGTAACAGTTGCTCCATTAGCTCATGCCACAGGTAGATGGTTGTTCTAAAGACTCTGTGTCTGCTGGTGGGCACTGGGAACACCAGAATACTACCACATGAGAGCATTTCAATCTCAGTTCTGAGAGCCTAGAAAATTATGCATTTCCACAAAAGCATGGGCATCTACATACCTCCTGTTCAAAGAATCCTGAAGTTTTACTGTCCAATTCTTGGCAGGTATACAGATAGCTTTAATCCAGATTAGCTGCAACTCCTGTGCATGTTGATAATATTGGAATACCTAGAGATCTTTCATAATATTATGCACCAGTAGCTTGCAGCTTTAGGCAGAAGGAATTACCATGCCCCATCCTTCCCTCAGACTTAAAAGAGGAAAATGAAATTTAGTGTACTTGGTGCTGCCACTTCTCCACTGATCAGTGTCTGCAGCTGGACACTCATAAATTCCACCATTTTTGCATACTCTTAAAGCATCAGTGATATGCTTGCACTCTCTATCACTTCATAGTTTTTAAAACTTGAGGTTTATTTTGTGCTGCAGTAAACCATCAAGGAAGTTCATGATGTGTGGAGCTGTAGGCACCCTTTTGGATTAGTTATCTGATCTGTAGCTGCTAGAAGTTTCACTTAATTACCCTGGTGATCTTTAAATCTTTTTTGTTTTCCTAAATATTCTGTGGTTAGAAAAATGGGGCATACTCATATGATGTTATCGTTTGTTACCTTAGGAGTTTGACAAACTGTTTCCCACCTTGCAAACATGTACTATTTTGAAACTTAAGTCAACTGTGGCTTTCTCCTATCCCAAGCCATCAGTTACTCAAATTGTAGATATTTAGGTAGGCTTTTTATCAGCTAAGAATAGGAACAAATGGGGAGGGGTACTGTAAAACTGGAAGAAGATGCTTCTCTTACCATTTGAGTATTTTTCTTAGAATGGTCCTTTTCCTATTTTGTCATAAACTCAGCTCAGGTTTTGTTCCTATTCCACAAGGACTTTGCATGTAATATAAATATGAAAATATTCAGTATCCTAAAGCTACCACCCTATATTAAATCTCTTAAAATCTTTCCTTGCTATGATGCAAACTGGACTGTGACTCTCCTTAGTCTGGTCCTGATTAGTGTGACTGTCCTGGGACTGCCTTGATCTGACTGAATCCCTTTCCATGTCTACCTTTATGCAACTGTATTGGTAACCTTGTGGTTTACACATGTAGATATGCATTGAAAAAAATTAATTTGGTGATTCCTGTACAGCACAACCATTACAAATCCTCATAGTTCAGCCACCACCAATGCTGATAAAAAATACTCTAGAGTGAGATGTAGATGTGCGAGAGATTGTGACTCGCTCTGTGAAAGGGATTCCAATAGGCATGTGAAAGAGAGTAACCAGTAAAAGTTGCTTAAATTATATAATTTTTAAGCTTTTGTGGATGTACATCACTAAATAAAGTTCCAATCTTCTCTTGTTCTGCATTTTTTTTAGTGCTGAAAACGTTTTTTCCCATTAAAATAATTTATATGCTACTGAAAATGTTTGAAAAAGTGATAGTGTTTTTAATTCATCAATATTATAGTGAAATACGATTTGCCATTGGTAAGTAATTTTTCTTGATTCAGAATATTTAGTGAAACTATGCAAGGCCATACTATGCATAAATATACCTTCATAAAATATCATAAAGATAATGCTATAATGTTCAGAAAATAGTGTCTGGGTATTACCTAATCAGAGGATGAGGGAGCTGAAAATTGTTTCTTTTTTTCTACATCGAATAATCAGAATAACACATATATTCAAAATCCACTTCTTGTTTGGTACCTGAACTGTCACATCTGCAAAGGCCGTTTAAAAGTTAGCACATCTTTATGAAACGCTTATGCAGCTTTGCCTGAGTGAAGGTTTGTTACGGTTGTTAGTAGGCATTTGTGTTTTCCAAAGCATGATGCTGCCACCTGATGGCAGAAAGAATTGGGACAAAGTAGGAGGGGCATTTTCGGGTGGCATGCGATTTCAGTGTGATTAACTTAGTGATGTTTAATATGTCTTAAAGTGACATAAAGCCGTCTCTACAAGATTACTCTTTGAAACTGCAGAGATACACTTTTGTTGGCGTGAGTTTTAATACCTTTAATATTTTATTTTGGATTGTAGGATGACTGGAAGCCTAGCATCACTTTTGTTGTTGGGACCAAGACTGAGGATGAAATCCACACCCAGGCCCTGGCGCTTGCTGTGCAGGTGCCACTGCGAAAACTCTTCAGTGTGGTAACACATGAAGACATTTTCAGACAGGTATTCAGAGAAAGTAACTTTTAATAATGTACCAAACTGGAGATGTCACTTCTAGATCCTACCTTCTTTGGTCTGTGGTAATGATAAACTCCTCTGTGGAAGTTTCAAAAATTACAATAATTCATAGAATCATTAAGATTGGAAAAGACCTTTAAGGTCATCAAGTCTAACCTTTGAACACCACCTTATCAACTAAACCACAGCACCAAGTGCCACATCCAGTGATTTCTTCCAGGGATGGTGAACACTTCCAGGGGTGGTGACTCTACCACCTTCCTGGGCAGCACATTCTAATGCTTGACAACCCTTTGTGTGAAAAAATTCTTCCTGATGTCCAGCGTGAACCTGTCCTGGCACAACCTGAGGCCTTTTCCCCTCATCCTGTCATTCATTGCCTGGGAGATGAGGCCGATCCCCACCTTGCTACAACCTCCTTTCAGGCAGTTGTAGAGAGTGATAAGGTCTCCCCTGAGAAATGGATTTCTCCAGACTAAACTGCCCCAGCTCCCTCATCTGCTCCTTATAGAACTCACTCTCTATACTTTCTACCATCTTCATTGCTCTATTTCATAGGAGTTAAAAATGGAAAAAGAAAAGCTTACTGTATAAGCTGCTCTGCTCCCTGCAAATGAAGTTTTGTTTTCTTCAAGGTGCTGATCACAAAAACTCCCTCCCTAAGGTACAGGGTTGCCATAAGATGATTCCTCACTGTTTTGGAGTGTGAGTGTAGTGTTTGCAAAACGGAATAATGAGTAAAATAATTTGGGTAAACGTAAAATCTTCTCACAGTAGGATGCTTTATTTACTTGCAGATTGCAGAATCTGGGGGTCGAAAGGGAAAAAAAGCTAAGGATGTGCCTATGTACAATGAGGTAGGTCAAAACGTATTGCAGAGTCAGTACTCTTTTACACTGAAGTGAGTAGAACTGTGTGGTTTTGTTATACATTCTTAAGTAAATGCTAATTTATTGAATCTAGCTGGTAAAAACATTCGACCATCTAAATACTTAAACTGCTTTGTTTCTGTGATACCAGCAGTATTCTGTTGGACTGCTGATGTGAGTTTTATTATTGAAGGATGTGTTACATGGTCATATTTTGATGGTGATGTATCAAATTACAGAAAACCTGTCAGACTCTTCTCTCTCAGATGCTCCCAATAATTTAGAAACTTATACCTTCATTTATATAGGGAAATGCAGTCCCCTATATAAAACACTATTCTGTTTGCTAGTACCTGTTATAATCTTGGTTTGATGTAACCTGATTCATCTACTGGACTATTTCAGTGGGGTTTGGAATCATGCTTAGTACAAAGAGTACTGCCTCCTACCCTGTTAATGTTTTACTTACAGCTTGTGAGAGGCGATAAAGTCCTGTGATTAATTAGAAGATTGTTTAAAATTTTCTCAGGTAGAGTTTTAAGGTCCTACAGACCTGGAACATAAAGAATTTTGGATCCCTCTAAAAAGGTCTTGTTTGCATTTTATTTCTACAATGACTAATAAACTTTTTATGTGTCTCAGGTTTTGGTGGACTTTATAACAGTACTTTTAGATGCGGTCTGTTTTTCAGTAATGCCAGGCTACTATCTGAACAAGTCCCTCTGGAATTATTTACCATTGACAGGACTGTGAATTTTATGCAATTAACCCTCTTCATTTAGGACTAGGCTCCCAGGCAAACTCACCTTTATATTACCTGGTATGTAAAACTTCTTCAATCCTACTTGACACAAGGATTTTGAAGTCTAGCTCTAAGCAGAGGCTTTGTATGATACCTGTATTTAATTACTAAGAGCAATTTTCCTTGTGAAGTGGACACTTACTAAATTCCAGCTGTCAGTGCTGTGTCTCATTAGCTACTTACTTTACTCCTCAAAGACATTTTTTTCTTCCCCTCCTTTAACACAGAATATAAAATGCCTGTTCTGACCTTTTGCTTGGACTCGGTTTCCGTTCAGGCTGCAGCGAATTAAAAGATCGATCATGTTGCCACAGCATTAAGATCCCACCTCTCTGGGCAGAGTTTGCTCCTGAGCATTCACATACATTCCATGTGCAGTTTGAACATTCAAAGTTTTCACTGCTTTCACTGCTTTCTTCCCCTAGAAAAGATAAACAAATACCACATTTGCACAGAACACAGGGTTGTGAAAAGTTCTTCTAAGTGGAGCATTTCTGTCATTGCCACATACAGTTCTCTGTGGCAGGATTCAACATGCTGCCATTTCCACAAGTTTCTATATTCATTTTTAGAGATATTGTGAGATTCCTGACATTGCATGGTCTTTGAACATCTGACGTGTACATGTGTGTGAATTTGGTACTAAGGACCTGCATGGTAATGTGGTTATTATTGGTATTGGTAGTAATATTGTTACCCATGCCATTGGTCTTGCACTTTGCATCCACTGAAATGCAGGGCTTTTAATCAATTTCAGTGCAGCAGTCTGCAGTGGCTAGAAGTTAAGAACCTTTAACGAACAGCTCATAATATATTGCAAGCTAATTATATATCATATTAAAATAATTCCTGCTCTCTGTTCTAAGTTATTCCCCTTCAGGCTTTCTACCATTTTATTGTTTTGTATTTCGTATCACTCTTATTGCACAAAGTGAAGAGGATCAGGGCAGAGTTTATAAATATGTAGCTAAAAGATTTCAAAATCCAGGAGAATTATGTGTCTAAAACCTTTTCTGACTCTTACATGACTTGATGGGGGTAGGAGTCCTGTTTGGTAATTTTGTACTAATTCCAGCACCTAACTGAATGATGATAGGCTGATTCTCTCATAAAGATGCTGAGTAATAACTTTTTTCCCTTAGGTATGAAAGAGAAAATTTTATGCTTCCTGTAATACATCAACAGATTTAATAATTTATCATGTACAGATTTTCTAACAAGACCTACAACTAAGAATATATGTATTTTATTAGCAAGGTGTGTATCTTTTACTTTTTACACACCTGTTTGTTGGGTCAGTTTTCTATTAAGGTTAATAACATCATGTATGATAAAGATATTTTACCACTACTAAATATGATAGTGTTGTTAAGATCTGATTATTGAGAGATGCCTCTGCCCAAATTAAGGTCAGAGACCTGCAAACAAGACCATGTGCAGAAGTCAGTGGTACAGATTTTATTTAACAATTAATTAGAAATGGAAGAGAGAGGAGGATGGGGAGAGAGAGAGTTCAAGTAGAAAATAATCACCACTCATGGATCCAGCAGCATCCTGTTAGTCCTTCTCCACTCTGTGCTTTTTGGTGGAGGGGATCCCAAGGTGATTCAAAATTTTTCATTATCTCTACAGTTTAGCAAACAATGGAATTAATGCTTGTTGACTATACAGTTCTGTTATGCTATTGTTTAAATGATTGCCTCATCTCTAATGCTGATCAGTCTGCATGCTCAGTCTTTCTC
>WEKY01024997.1:0-16449 GCA_013390045.1 Picathartes gymnocephalus | reverse complement strand
AAAGCGCCAAGCCCCCTGTATCAGTGGGACCTGAGCTTGCAGCTGGCTGGTTGGAATGTCCTGTGTGGGCCTTACACTCAGGACTGACAACTTAAGTGGTGCATAGGCTCTGAACAGCTCAAAGGATGCTAATTCTTCCAGCATTTCTTAATTTTTGGTATTTTAATCAAATTGTTAGTGGTTGAGTAACTAATTCAAAACTCACTGATGCAGGGATACCATGAAGCTATTAGAATTTTTCCTCCTACCTGTTTATTTGCATATCAAAGGTATTAGTGGTAGTGGCCACTGCACAATGAGCTCCCATATGACCCTCTGGAACTGATTTTCCTGATGGCAAAAGACAAAAAACCAGAGTGCCTACTAATCACTTGGTAGGGAGCACAGCAGATTCAGGCAGTGGTGGCAGCAGTGCTCACCCCAAGAGTTTTAAAGGGTGGAACTGGCAGCCTATTAATTTAATCAGGCTGCAGTCAGGTGCTATGCCTGCCCTCTGGTACAAGAGTAACTTGTTCCTCTCAAGTTAAAGAGGTATATGGTACTCTAAAGATGGAGGAGGAAGCTGCTAACAAAAATAACAAAAAAAGATTACTTGAGCTCTAGGAAGGCATAGTGGGGATATATTTCTTTCTTCTATTTTCACATCTGGATAAACAAAAAGATAGGTTGTTCCACAATTATTAAAAACTAAGTATAGATGATCTTTATAGACTACTCTTTTGAAACAGATTTCAGTGTTTATCCTACTAATGCAATTAAAATGAATATGGATTAGTGATTTTTTTTTTTTTTTTAATATGACGTGTTTTCCTAAGATTTTAAATTTTGTAATTTTTTTACTGGATAGGTTTATTTTTCAAATATTCCTGGGAAAATTTATTTTTAACTTAAAATCTTTTAGATACAATATCATGGATTTTTGGTATTGCCCTTTTTCTTATTATTGCTCTTTACTTTTTCTTCTCTCTTCTACTTTTCCTCCTTTTCAGGAAGCAAAATTTAAAAAAATTTATCTAAAATCCATAGAAACAGATTTGTCAAAAATTCAAAAAATAACTCCAGAAAAGAAGCAAATCCTTTTAAAACACTGTTCCAAACATCAGTGTTTCAACCAGCTCTAGTTACAGTTTTGACTAAATGCAGTGTGCAGGCCAGATTGGAAAGAAAGGTTTTAGCAAATAACGGGTTATCTTAAATATGAAAAAGATCAGAAGAAATGTGCAGGCAGTAGGAGCTCCAGTGTGGGAGCTATGTTAGGCTTAGCAAACGGAAAAGGCATGGAAAGGTGTATACAACACCTCTTCTTCAAGGGAGGAAAGAGAAGAGAGGAATTGTACAGACTTGCTTGGCGCAGTTAGGAGCTGTAAAAATCAGCTGGCCAAAACCCCAGCTCTTGTAAACCGAGATTACACTTGAAGGTGCTCATATTTACTCCAGCTGTGAATCTGTCCCAAGGAAGAACAGCTTCAGCATTGTTTTTCTCAGGAAGATATCGGCAGTATCTGACTCAGAGTGCAGTCTTTGTGTGAACGAGAGCATTTTCAGTTTGTCGCTGGCCAAGGTGAAACACTCATTTGAAGGTAACTGGAATGGCTAAGCCCCTGGAGACAATTTTTAGGGCATGACCATTGGAGAGCCTGTTAGTAAAACACTGATGTTTTGCTGACCCATAATATGCTTCTTCTGTTTACTTCCAGATCAGCTTCTGGCTCTGCTCCTCCCTTTTCTATCCCTGTTACATTTAATCAGCCTGAGTAGAGTTCACAGCTCCAGCTGTATTGATTCTTAGAGCAGATTTCAGCAGAACCTAAAAAAGGAAGCATAGACTGCTCCCCTCTTTCTTCTTTGACTGATGCTTTCTTTTACCCTACATGACAAAGTGATAGATGTACTTAGTTAACTTTCTGCAAAATCATTAATGCCACCCTTGCCGGTTGGCTTCCCAGGTATTGGTTAAACAGCTGTCATGTGTTTGTTACCTGAGACACTGCAGTACTGTATAATCAGACCATTCATTTTCTTCTGAGGTTGGTCCTACAGAACTGGTTTGAAATGCATAGCTAAGGGAGATAAAAATTAGCACTCTTTCGAGCAATCAGATTTTTCCTGGTTTTGCCTCAGATTAAAGCTGCAGACTGATGAAAGTTCACTTGGGAAAGCTGAAGTAAATGTTCCAGTAAGATTCCCCTGATGTATCTCTCTCTCACCCCCCATGTGATCAGAGTCTACAGCAATCCCCTTGACCCTTTAAAGGTCCTGAGGTCACTGGACCTGCTGTATAAGTGACTGTTCACCAAAAGGTCATCTGGTCTGATCCCTGATGTCCCCACTGAATTTCACCTTCACTCCTTCAATCCCCATTGAATTCTGACACTTGATAAGTGCTACTGTTAATGGTCTGTCAAAGCTTATTATCCCGAGAAGGGGTGACAGTCTCAGTCTTAAAACTGGACATTTTAGAAAATTCCTTCACCAGTCTCCACAGAGGTATCTTCATCATGATCAAGAATATGTCCTCTTATTCATCTGACTTCTGTCTTTGCAGATTATAAAGGCTTTTATTAACACTGTGTTTTTTCCCAGTGAAGATTTTATATAATAGTCACATAATTTCTTGCAGTTTTGATAAACTATGCAATTACGAGTTCTGTAAGACTGTAAGATATTTTCTGCAACCCTTAAGTTTATGGGTGGATACTTTTCTGTACCTTACTTCATTCTGTCAACATTATGTGAAAAGTATGGAAAACATCCTTACGCAGCTTTACAACCAGCCTACAAATACGTGGACAAAGGTAAAAATCCGCTACTTCTATTTTGTCCTACCCTGTTTATATAGTAAAGACTATGGTTGCATCACAGTGGGAGCTCATTTACTCCAATTCCTAAAACTCTTTCCAGTCTTTTGGAGACACAGAAGAGACATCTGTTTTGTGTGTTAATATGTAGAAATTACTTGTTAAAATGAATTCAGGTATCCAGATCCAATGTGTTGTCATTTCTTTTTATCTAATTTCATTATTATCTTGTAATTGTTTATTGTCTTCTAGTCCATCTACTCCTTCCAACATTTTGCAGCCAACAGCACTCAGTCAACTGCATATCCAGCAAAAATTCTTCATTTCATGGGGATTTCTGACTAGCAACTATTTTTTGAATGATGCCAATTACAGAATTATAAATCCCTGCAATGTGTACATCATTGATAATTATTAATAAAAAAAGTCAGAAGCATCACAGGGAGGCTTCAGTTGCCTGGCATCTGTATGATGTCCCATAATTTGAAGAATACAGAATGTTTGAAAATTTGGACAACCTTCCCAGCAGTACTGTGACTGTGGTGCCTGTGAAAAAAGTTGCACAAAGACAAGCTCTACATTGAGAGAGGGGTAGAGAAGAACTCTCTGAAATTCCCCAAAGGCAAATGCAGGGTCCTGCACCCTAGAATGAACAACCCCAGGCACTGGTACAGGCTGGGGGCTTTTGCATGGGTGGGCTAAAAGCACTAAGATCCAGTCAAATGTAAAGATAAAATCCAAAAGTAGTTACATAGGTGCTTTGTTGCTTTGTAATTGTAAATTCTGCAAAGCCAAAGACTACAAACGTATATTTCTAGCCAAACTTGCTTGTATTATTTTGCCACACACTATTGACTAAATCCAAGGCTAGGTGGACCTAGTGGCACCTAGACTTACCAGAGAAGTTTAGAAAGCAAGGGAGTCCTGCTGAAGCTCACAACAGAACATGAGGGACCACAGCCTGATTATGTTAGAACCCATTGTAACAGATCATAGAGTTGTTGCTTAGGTACTGCATTGGAAGTGTTTAGGTATTAGCAATAAAACAAGTCATAATCATGCACATAATCTGCCCTACTTCTTGTGTCTGGCCGAGAACCTTCTCTCAAATGCTCTGCTATAAACAGATTCTGTTCTTAGACCTGCTGGTGTAAATTCTTTATGTTACTGTTGATGAGCATCACACCAGAATTTCACAGAAAACTTCTGGTGCATCACATTCAGTGCATCACATTCAGATCACAGTTTGAAATTGCATCTACATTAACCAGGTGATGGGAAAGAATTTTTCATGCTTTTAAAATTGCATTTCAACTTTTTCTTAAACTATTGCTTTTTAGTAAAAATGGTCTGAAAATTTATGAGTGAGAAGTGTTTAGTGCCAAAGAATTCTGCTTTCTCTTCCCCTACTCCTAAATATTTGGCTGCAAGTTTTGCAGTTTTTGTGGCTGTTGGTTATTGTGTTCATCCTGACTCCTAGCAATCAGAAAAAAATAAGATTTAATTTGGTTTAAATAATAAAGTAGTGTATAAAAAAGCAGATTTTAAAATTTGCTTTTTAACCTAACAAGTTTGCAAAAGTATGAACCTGATAATGAACCTTTTTACTGAAATGAACATACAGTGAGGACCCTCACTGCATGCATAATTTAGGGAATAGAGACCTGTTTTCCTATTTGAGTGGTACAGGGCTGGGTGCAGGATAGATGTGAGCCTTATTTCTTACCGTATTTCTTGCCATTAGTGTTGTAAAGGAATTTATAAAATCATGCAAATTCTTGTGGGTGCAAAATAGAAATCCGACACTTAGCATTAGACACTGGAATTTGAAAACTCAGACACTTTACACTGTATCTTGCACAGTCATTTTACTTTTGTTTTTCTTGCTGTATCTTGTTTTCCTCTCTATATTTTCTGTGCCATTCTGTTCTCTTTTGCCTTTCAGTGTATTTCTACTGTAGCACCTGAGTGTTCAGCCACTGGCAGCTCCTGAATGTCATTGCTTTGAATGAATTGAATCCCCTTAACTTTGGTTCACCTGCTCTCTCACAGAGGGTGACAGATGAAAAAAACAGTGAGGGGAAAGAGCAGCATGAACATTAGCATGAATGTGAGCACCCCATGACTTGCTGACAATAATATTGCCTTTGTTTTGCTAAAAAAATTATTTGTAAATGCAAAATACAGAGGTCCCTCACATAACAAATGCAATAAATTGGTGTACTGCCTAGTGAACAAACTTTTCTCACTTTGATTCTTGCTTTTTCCTTCCATTCTCTAAACAGTGTTCAAATTCAGCCATTTATATCACATATGTAGCATGATATCCATGAAGGAAGTAAAGGATCCTCAAGACCTGTGTGATGCTATAAGTGTAACCACAATTGTTCCCCACTTTACACCATTGTTTTCGTTTGTACTCAGGCTGTTATACCATCATTGCTTCTGTAGTGTCATATTCCATACAGGTTTCTCAGTGGAGCGTCTCTTGCCAGCATTTGTTAGTGTCTTTCAAATGAATTTTTACTGCTGGTCTCTGTCTTGTTTTCCCACCTGTTTAAGTGGATGCCCATTGTCGAGCCACAGATGTCATGCTGCTTGCTATGACCTTACGGCTCTGCTGAGCTCTGATATGCACTGTCCCCTTCTAATGTGTGCAAGGAGACCAGCTTTTGGCAGTGAGCCCCTGGCTACCACTTCAAGTATGTGCCACAGTCTCTGCCCCCTTTCCTTGGCAATATCTCCTCACGCTCGACTTTCTAACAGGGTTAAATTTCTGGTTTGACACTTTGATAAAGACCCTTTTTAAAACCTTTTTGCTTATTGTTGTGTGAAATACAATCATGCTGTGTCAGTGCTGCATATTTTGCAAGGCTATTCCATCTACAGATTCTGCTGAAGGTGTTGTTGGCAATCTTAATAAAAATTCTGAGTGATCTGGGCTACTCAGCTACTGAACCTGGGGGTTCAGAGCCGATGCCAACCTTGGAGAGCACCTCAGGGCTTTGAACCAGAAGAAGCAGCAGCTGCATTTGCTGGGAGCTTTCCAATATGTTGCCTGTGCTACCTTTATGATAGATGGAATGGATTCATTTATCCGTAGTGAATTAGTGGTCTCATTTTTTATTAATCCAAATGAAAAAGGAATTTATTTTTTTCTGTGGCAAAATTTACTATTGCATCTCTTGTGCAATGCTTCAAGGAAAATTTTTTGTGTTCCAGTTACTGACAAAGAGAAGAGCTATTGTTTGAATAGCTCTTGAATTGTTCCTGTAGTTCTCTTCAGCCTATTCTGAAGTTTAGTTGGAAGGTATGTGATTTTGTTCTTTTCTTGTTAAAAAAGAATCAGAACATGGAAAAAACCTCAAAATATGCAAGATGAAGTCACTTCTCATCTTACTGTATAGTTTGGTCCCATTGGAAAAATTAAAATGTATATGTTAGTGCAGAATATGGTTACACCCAAGAAAGGAGTTTGCTGCTCCAAACCTTGGAGCCAAACATTGAGAAAAAGTCAGAACTGAGAAATTTTTGTTATGGTTTGAGTTTGTCCCCACAGATTGTAAATTGCAATGTCAGGATATGTGCTGGATGTTTTCTCCTCACAGTGAATTGTTCTGTACAGGGATTAGATACATGTATTCTTCTCATATGTGAAGTGGANTTCTCATATGTGAAGTGGAATCTCTAGTATCTTTCCATTATGGAGATTATAGAAGTTTTATAAGTGTGTTTTACTTGCTATGAGCATCAGTGCTCTTGAAAAGGTGTATTTCAGTGAACAGGACTACAGCTTGAAACATTTCAGTTGCTTTTATCTGAAGCACTCGTGGTTATTATTGCTCTGCATTATTATCTTATTATCTGGTTATTTATCATTTCATATGGCAGATGAATTTGTGACCAGGTCTGATGCTGAAACAGAGCTAGGGAAAAGCACAAAGAACAGCTTCAAAAGTAATCTTATTTCCTAACCATATATATGTAGGACCCTTCAGGACCTTAGTGCAGTATTTTCCCCTGTAGTCAAATTTTCAGTGAGCTATGTGCATGATACAATTTCTTCTGGACATAGAAGCATATATTTCTCATTTAAAAAAGAAAAGAAAAAAGAAGACTTAAAAAAAAAAAAATTGTTAGTATCTAGAGGCTGGAATCAGAATTGGACTTTTGTGGGCTACAATACATAGCTATATTATGATATGATGGATTCTGCTTCAAAGAATTAACAGTACGGAGGGGAAGATGGGAATCTCAGTTAATCTCAGCTGTAGGGAGAAGTGCTATTTTAAAAGGTTTCTGAACCATTTCAGCTTTTAATGTTGCAGTATTACCTGTTTTATCAGTGATAAATGACTAGTACCTCATACTTTTGTAAAAGGACTTACAGACCTTGCCTTATTCATTTGTATTTTCAAAATGATGGATTATGATATGAGTCCTTCAATATTTGGTGCTAGAAGAAACACTGAATTCAACCTTTTTAACAGAGAGATATGTGCTGAAGCTAAATACAAAAGAGCCAACTAAACCATTGGTAGGAAACCTATTCAGAATTTAATACTTTGCCGTCATGCTTCTCATGCAGAAAAAAATCTCACTGACCTCAGGGAGAAAGACTTATTTATGGGAAAAAGGTTATTGTGTTGGTATAAAAGAAGATTTACCTTCTAAAAATATAAAGTTCATAAATATGCCTCTCCAAAACAGCAACATTATGGGCATACTTTGTTGTGAAAAATAGGCATAAACCAAAACTGCTGACATTGATTTAAAATATAAACTTTTACTGAATGTTATGGAAACTAAAAAAATTAAGCCTCCAAGATAAGTAAAGTGTATTTTTAATCATTAGATTACACTGTGGAAAGTATTTATAATGAACTTCTGAGGTGTTGCCAGGTTTGTGCTAATTGGACAATGTTACTTCTCCATTAAATAGACAGATGGATGAAGCAATTCATAAACCACCCATTCTTATTGGCAGTAGTTGGTGTATCAATCAATATCTGACCACTGGAGAATAGAATTTTAAATATTAATGCACCATTCAGACGTATAAACCTCTGTGTCACAGTCCTGTTAAGGAAAAAGGTTTTGCTATAAACTGCACTTACTAGAATTAAATCTGCAAATATTCTATTCAAAGTGTCATTTTGCTTGTCTTTAAATCAGTGCAATGCAGAAAAAAATATAACTGAGCTACCAATGTTGGCACTGGCAAAATTTAGGTGTTAAACTGCTGCAAAGCAAAGTATTAACTGCACGGTATGTGTAATCCTACTCCCCAGTGACTAGAGATAGTATTCACAGAATTCCTGTTCTGGCAAGTAGAGAGTGTTAAAAAATGTTGCATATCAAACCTTGATTAGCAGTTCTCAAAGTTGACTTTAGTTCCTAGTGCTACTGGTAGTAAGTCAGACTGTAAGTCTTATACTGAAAAATTTCACGAAGGTGAGAAGAGGAGCCACAATTCCTTGTAAATATTTTGTCAAGGAGAATTGTCAGAGACATCAGATATTACAAACATGCACCTTCTTCCAAAAAAGTAAGTGTGAAAGAAAACCAGAATGGCATATACACATTATACTCTATATTAGCAAAAAGATTTTAAGCTGAATCAGAACTATATAGGACAAAATTTGTTCACTGCTACTAAGATCTGCAACATTGGACCACTACTAAAGGAGATAACAAATGCCATATTCTAAAAATATTCAAGAAATCAATATTGACACAATGATCTAACCATGTATTATCTCCTCCATGAGTGGATTATTTTAAAATTATTTCCGTTTCAAACATTAGAGGCAACAGCAAGAAAAATGTTGGCATAAGCTCTGTTTGGGTGAGAATCACCTGCAGAGAGGGCTAAATTGAGCAATATGCATTCAGTGAACTCTCAAATTAAAGCCTAAGTGAAACCTAGACTAATCTACTGAGGACTGAATATTCTCTAGGGAATTGAATTACAGCACCAGATAATTATTTATATGACAAGTTAGATGATAATATTTTAATAGCAGCCGTTGTACTATGTATTGTTGCTGTGAGTCAGAATTCAGTTATTTAAAACAAATTCTGTACGGTTTTGTTTCTTTTTTGAAGGTTAACATGATTCTAGGAGATCAGAAACTTTTTGGATTTTACATTGGATGATTGGTTTACAGGAATGTTTGTTTAATTCTGCATATCAGAGATTACGTTCAGACATTAAGAAAAGGAGTTTGTTTTATTTCACAGGACCCTTGAATGAGTCTTTATTCAGACCTAAATATAAAGGAACTTTGAAAATCATGCAGTGAGGTCTCTCATATTCTTCCCTCTGTGTGTCTGCTCCATACAGAAAGCAATGATCTTCTGCACGAGGAGTTAATGGCCATTAAAAATGGCCTCTCAGCAAGGCCATCTTTTTATATAATTGAGATGAACCAGGGTCAAAATCAGTGGTAATCAGCACTGGCAAAGGAAGTACATCACTATGAGAAATAAGCTCAAATCATGCAGTGAACTGCACTGAAAAAAAGTCAGCTCTTGGAACCAGAATGAATCATCTACTTGTGGAATTCTTTTAATATCTTGAAAAACTGAAGATAACTCTCTGGAGGATGGAGAGGTTATACCTGAATGTTTTTGGAGTTCTTTTTAGATGTGCATAAGATGCTAGGACTCAAAATTCTGAGTTTTTTACTATGAAGTAGGGCGAATACTCAGGAAAATATTCTGAGGAAAAAAATTAACTGCTTTGTTTTATACATAGATTCAGATTTCTTTTAATTCATTGTAGAGTTATGTTTATCATGTTTGATTGTGGATTCAGGTAGGCTTGGGCAAATAAAGCCATGCTCAGATTTGGAAGTGTTTGTGGATAAGTAAATGTTTGTTGCAGAGATTATAGTTGTTTATTAGCTAGTTCACTGAACCGGAAAAGTGAATTTTACAGAAGATCCTATACCCTATGATGATGCAGCCATATCCTCTTTGGTGTCCCATTGCAGTTGCTTTATGATCAAAACAGGAATTGCAGGTCTTGGGAGTTATATTGAGCTCCTGCAGGTGTTGCACTGTGCTGTGTGAGAGCTGGGGGAGAATCTTGTCCTTCCAGGTGAGAAACCCTTCCTGTGTGACCAGGATTCCTCTCCTGTCTGTGGCTGCTATGGAGGCAGTGCAGAGTAAAAAGGAGCAATATTCATGGGACATCTGAGGTTAAGGAATGTTTTGGAGGAAAGTATAAAGAAAACACTGCAAGGGTAAGGCTGTCTTTTTTCTTACTGGAGTTCCCTTTGGAGCCTGAGCAGAAACAGGCTCTTGGCCAGACTGATCAAGTACAGCCTAGTGGAAATCAAACCATCCAAAGCAGATGCTTTACTTTTCTGTGTGGTCTGTTTCAAAAACTGAATACCATAAAGGGTGTGTTTTTTTTCTGTTTTAAGTTTTTAACTTAAACTGCTGGAAATGCCAGGCAAAAAAAGGTGGGGCCGGGTCCTTTTCACAGTCTTTCTCTTGCAAGGGGTTACAGCCTGGTACTCTCCATTGCACCGAGCCCATTGTCACAGGGAACTGGGCAAACAGCTGCTCTGTTTGGAGAATGTTCAGCTTCCTACTTCTTGTTGCTGCTCCTCTGTTGACTTTTCTGGTGGAAGAAGAGGTGCAAGCATTTTTTAATTGTCATCGAGGAGAGAGACTGATTGAGGTAGTGAGTTTGGCTTTGCCAAAAGCTGTTGGGGACCAGGATCAGAGGTCCCATCTCTGCAGGACTTGGGAGGCCTGTGATATCTGGAAGGGAGGTCACATGAAACATGTTTGAAAAATGGTGCCTTGAGTGGCATACTGAAATCTGGAATAGAGAGTTACCCTGCTGACTTGAGGACCTTAACTTCCAGGAGCTTTAGCAAATACTTTTGTTTACACTCTCCCCCATGACGTGCTCCATTTCACAGGGGCATTTCTCCTAGGATGTCGGAGATAAGCTCATAGTTTCTCCTCTTCGGAATTTTCAACTCCTCTCATGCTTCAAATGAAAGTATGTTCTGGAGCAGGGCATTTCCACATCTATTCTTCTTTTTTTATGCAGCTTTGAAGCGTTCTTTAGGCAGTGCTAACATGGAGGACATGAATTTACACACTCCAGGAAAAATAGAGAATCAACATTTCTCAAAATAGGCAAGTATTCTGACCTTTTGATTATTGGGTGAAAAAAGAATATAATTTTCTGAAGCAGAAGTTGAAAAATTTGTTGCCAGCTCTAACAGGGTTGCAAGACAGGGCAAGCAGGAAAAAGTAAGGTGTAAGACTTGACAGCAGCAAAATTAGGTGCTGACATGTCTCCAGGGTAAGACGAGAAATTTTGCAAACGCCTGTATCTCTTGATTGTTGACACAGATGCTCACAGAAATCTTAAAGCACAAATTCTTCCTCCGGTGAATCGTTATATCTCTGCTAGAATTGATAATATTTTCTGCTTATGGGGTTTACAGTATTTCCTTTTTGGCAGGCTTTAATAACTGCCTCTTCTATACCCCTAGGAAACATCAAGAGTTCTTTATTACAGCCTAGGAAATGCTGAGGCCTGTGGCTGGGAGTCTTAAACATTTGTATTTATTACCACTTATCTAGCCACAATATTAATGTTAAAGTACAAAGTAGCCAAGAAGTTACAGAACAGGAGAGCACTGGAATTCTTAAGATCAATTTACTCAATCAAGCAGAATACGTCCTTGGACAAAGGGACACTGATTTCTGACCACAAGTTTAATCCCAATTTTGAAGGATGCAGTCAAAATTAACGTATACATAGCCTGTGGATAAAGGAAGGAATTTCTCCCTGGATAGCAGCTATGTTTGCTTCACCAGATATTGCAGTTTAAATCTAGTCCTTGCAACTCAATTGCAAATATTAATATTTGGTTTTAAATATTTTTCAGTGTTACCTAGTAACAGAAGACACAAGGCTCTCTGTTACGATCCGATTATTTTGACTACTAGAGAGATGCCTCTGCCCAAATTAAGGTGCAAATATGACCATATGCTGAAGTCAAGAGTATGGCTTTTATTCAACAGGAAATGTGAGATACAGAGAGATAGAAAGAAATGAAAAAGAAGAAGGGAGGGGAGAGAGAGTGTCAGAGAGACAGATTAATTAGAAAGATAGTCACTTCCCCTGTGGATCCTAGCGCATCCCATTGGTCCTTCTTCACTCTGGTCTTCTTGGTGGTGGGATCCTATGAAACTTCTATGGGTAAATATATGTTCAGGCACTCATGGGGATGCCAAGAACCTCCCTTGTGAGGGGGAGTTTTACCTTGTCTTTTGCTAAACTGTGGATCTCCTGCAGCTTTGGATCACGTGCAGTCCACCTGCCTGAGCTGATTTTCAGGAGAGCTGCTGAGCTGGCTTTCCTTGTGGATTCATTTTTCTCCCTCCCGCCCTGTTTGCTTCTTAGACCTGAGATAATTGGACAATACTACCTCCTTCATTTTATCTCAAGTTTCTGCAGGTGGCTTAACTCACAGTCCAAATTCCTGGAATCTAGAAGGTATGTTTTGGGGCTGGTGGTTCAGTTGTTGCAGAGGAGCAGTTGCTTCTTTATAGAGTTTGCTATAGTGGGCAAAGTCCTTCATTGATTGTGGCAATATTTGAACCATTAACCATTAACATCTCTCAGACTCTCCCATTAAATGTAAATGCAATCTTTTATGCAATTATAACCATTTATAATTCATCTTTTATGCAATTATAACCATTTAGAATTCATCTTTTATGCAATTATAACCATTTATAATTCATAAAGTACAAGTTGTAATTAACCAGTCAAACTGCAAAATAATTACTTAATACAAGAAATAAAAAAAGAGACCAGTGTAGAAAGAAGCAAGCCATTAACTAACTGTGAATGCATTCAAGATGGAAATTAATTAAAAGCTTTTTTGTTCTGGGAAAAAAGTCATTCTGGACCAGCTTCCCAACAGTACAGCTGTGGCAGCCAGCATACAATTATTTTAAGAGCTTTCCAAGATTATTACTCAAATAATTTGGCTGCACAAAATAGCAGAGGAATGATCTTTTATCTGTTAGAGTGCCTTGTCAAGCCTGTAATCTGTGTATTTTGTTTCTTTACAAGTTCTGCACACCAATACATGACTAAAAGAATATTACAGAACTACAAGTGCTCTATAGTGCATTCAGACTAGGTTCTACTAACTAGGTTTCTTTGCAAAATTTGTAAGTGTCATATTGCTTTCAGGAGATTAAATGCCTTCTTTTCTTGTAGAACAATACGTACGTAGTTAGATCTATTTGGCATTTATTACATTGCATTTTCCATTTTCTAACTATATCTGAAGAGAATAAATCATTTCCTTTTGTTCTCTCATGCACAAAGCTTTCAAAAATAGAAAGAAAAGAGTATCATCAGAAAATGAAATAGAGTTCACCTTCAAAGTATTGCGTGTGGCTGAAAATAAAATAATTCCATTTCATTGAGTGATGTAGTTTCAGTGCTTTTTCTATCTGCAGATTTACTGTCATGTCAGAAAAGTAACTTGAAATCTACAGCAAGGAAAAAGAGGGAAGATACGTGTACTTCCTTCTGGAACATATTATTACCAAATACCTTGAGTCTCTAAATTATTGGTTTACTGGATGCAGCACAGAGATTTTCTTTGACCTTTGACCTTTTGAGTTTCAAAAATCCTGACTCAGCAAAGCAAACCTATCCAACACAAATGTAAATGATACCAGTTTAGAAGAGCCCATTGGCCTTGAAACCCAATTAGATCAACAGAGCCTGAGTATTACTAAAATACAAGTACATGGGTTTGAATCATATATATTGCACAACTTTGGAAACATTTGGGCTAGACAAAAAAATAATGAGAAATACTTTTTCATTTTTACTTTCAAGGAGTTCAGTGAGATAACTAAGTTTATCGGAGGAACCAAGAAGACAATGTAATCCATTCTGCTTGATACAATTCAAGCTGCAATTAGATAACTGAGTCATTCTGATGCCAGGCATTAAACCACACATGCCATAAATCTTCTCTGAACTTATACTAAAATTATTACATTTGGCAAGATCTGAGAATTCAGGTGTGAAAATGTGCACTTTGAAAATCATCTATGTAATTTTGAAAGGCCTATTCAATCTGCAAGTCTGTCTAAAAGTGTGATTTGTCCTGAATGAAACAGTCACAGTTTAATGTAAAACCCAGAGAAGTTCCTGGAAACTGAATGCATGCAGTGATTGCATTTCCTACTCCTAGTGCCTCACATCCTAAAATAATTTTTAGGTAGATTGAAAAGAGGTTTCTGTGATATGCTGACACTTTCTGGGTGCTGAGGTTGATGAGAGAGAGACCTGATTACCTTTGTAGATATGACAAGTATGTGAAATTTACATAACCAACTCTATTTTGCTTATTGCCAGTTCTCTTTTATTCTTTTCATTGCAGCTACAAACCCAGCAATCCATTATTCCACAGCATCCTCTGGCAGAAAATCTTCCTAAGAGCAGGGCTGGTGACACAGCAAAGGTGCTGGTGGTTTGAGAGTGGATCTAAACTCCACAGGGCTGTGCAGTCCAGGAGCCTCCTATAGAACTCTGGTCACAAGGACATGGTAGCTCTAACATAGTTTTTCAGACCTGATGATTCTCAGCCTGGGAAGAGAGCTTTCCTAGAATCTAATCTTGATAACTAGATAGGGAAAATTCATGGAGACTACAGCAGGGGTTACATTTTGTCCAAAAACTACCTTGAGGACTCAAGTAAGGCTTAAATGATATAAAGATGTTGAATAAGATATCTATATTGGTCTATAGGAGTTGACTGAAATTTTGAAAGCCAAGTGAAAGTCTTTAAAATACCAAAATAATTGTAAGAATGATACTGACGTTATGGAACCCTTACTTCTTCACATCCTGAGGATAATGAGACATTTTCATAAAAAAAATAAAAATAGAGAAGTTATTTTCTAAATTATCTAAATGAATGTGAGTTGTCCTTCACTGAGTCACAAAATGCAGCTTCAACTTTCTAATTATATATCAGCATGCTATACTATTCAGTGGTTGATCTAATACGATATGTGAATTCAGAAAACCAGTGTGTCAGGAACAAATAACATGCAAGTAATATTCTAATACACCCTCTAATAATATTAGCTGAAATAGGAAAGGAAGTGTGTGTATAATGAATACTTAAAAATTTTGTTTACACACAGAAATATATACACATGCATGCCATAGCTGATCCCTGTTTAAAGGCAGTATCTGTTACTATGTGTGTTTCCTGAGAATTTTGTGGTAATATAGTTCGGTCAGGTATTCTAGGCACACCTGTTCCTGATATTTTAATTTCAACATAAAATATAGAAAATATCTGCATTTTTACCAGTCTTTAAAATTAGAGTTTGCTGTGAGTTGTTGTGGTCCGTGATCTGGGGAACATAATAATATACAGAAGGACTCTACTATGTCAGCAGGTCCTGAGTTATAGCAGTTATTCAATAAATTTTTCTCATCCCCAGGCTTCCTACAGAGTGCTTGTGGCTGGCACAATTGCAGATATTTGATATTGCTCAGCTGCTCCTCCAGGTGTTCATAAGTACAGTGGTGTGTCCACATTAGGCACAACCACTGAGTGCTGCAACTACAAAAACGGGGAGAAAGACTGAAATGCAGTTTTTCCTGTGTGCCTATGTGTCTTATGCAGGACAGTTGTCATTATTAGCATGCGTATGTGTGCTAACAAGGTGTGAGAGATACCACGTGCAACCTGACTGCACTTATCTTCTACTAATGGAGAGTCCCAGCCCCTTTGTTGGATCTTTCATTTGCCTTTGGCTTGTGTGTGTGTGGCACAGAAAGGAGGAGAAGAGCAGGGGTCAGAGAGTGTCTGTGGGGTGTTGTGCTCTCAAGGGGTGATCCTTGTACTGAGTGCAGTGGCCTGGGATATGTGCTGCTCCTCTCTGTAAAACAGTGTAGTGGTTTTCTACTGCTCTCAGATGCTTAAGCCAGGAACATCATCTTGGTATGTTAAAGGTTGCACAGACACATATTTTGGCCTATGGGATCAAGAAGGTTGGGTGAAGACCAGGTAATGTACTGTGTACGTGTCGTTTGTAGCTCTTGCTGTGAGATAGCCTTTTAGGTTTGTCATGCACGTAAAGTATTGGACTTGGCAAGTTTAGCCTGGGGTGAGAGGACCATTCCTTGGTCAGCTTAGGTTCTGTTCTTCTACAGTGGAGCTGGTGTTGTAGGTTGTCATAAAAATGAACAGACAAATTGGGAGAGAAATATAAGCATATGCAGGAGAAACCTGAATATGGAGTATTCTTCCTCCAGTGGAGGAAACAGTAGCAGAGATGGTTATTGATACATGGCATTCAGATTAAGCTAAAATAATTATGGCTTTTGGGAAAAAAAAAAAAGGAAGTGATTGTTCTTTATTTGACAACAATGTACTGGCTTGTGTGCTGAAACCTTAACAGAAATATTGATTTTTGAAAGCCTATTTTTAAAAGAAATAATTGCCAAGTCATGCTTGAGAGACCCAATTGCCTCCTATGAAAAAAAGAATTACCCAGATGGATAAGGGGAGACCAGTAGATATTGTCTACCTCGATGTCACCAAGGCTTTTGACACTGTCT